>JANRMT010028174.1:474477-489807 GCA_026402145.1 Polypterus bichir lapradei
ATAGAAAGTGAATTTATCTGCTTCTTGGCATATGAAGGATTTATAAGCACCATTCTCCAGGGAGAAGGATTACTTACAAACAGTAACGTTTAGAAACTGATTTCTTTCCAAGCAAATTCATTGACCTTTGCAATATCACTGAACCAACATTGCTCAAAGTTTCTAAAAGCTCTGTGGCCATAAAGTGAAGTTTTGAGCCAGCTATGCCAGTTGTTTTGGCTCAGGCACCTGTATTGTGAAAGGCAAAATTCAACTGAAACTTAACAAATGCATCTGTCTTTTTACAAAAGTGTGTCAGTTGGAGTTAGGCTTAGGGTTAGGGTTAGGGTTAGGCCCGATGCTTTTTAATCCTTGAAAGATAAAAGTGCATCCCATTCATTAGATATAGGAGTGTGCCAACTTTGCCAGTCCTTTTGTCCCAGGTACCCATGTTGGGCCACTCAAAACTCAACTATATGAAATAAAGGCGTCTGTCATTTTTGAAAAGTGGCCCAACTGGGGTGGCCCAACATTTAACCCTTTATAGTGCCATTCAAACATCACAGTGCATCCTATTTATTAGATATGGAAGTGTGGCAACATTGCCAGCCCTTTTGTCACAGGTTCCTGCATTGGGTCAGGAAAAGCTCAAGTGCAGCTTGACAAAGCTTACACAAATTGTCAGAATTAGTTGGCTGAAACTGAACAAAGAGCTTCGAATTTAAGTAGCCAGCTGAATAAGGAGCTGCGAATAAACAGCCAGCTTCAGCCTTGTTGTTTCTTGTTTCATTGTTCTGTAAAACTGTAAACCCGGCAAAATGGAAAGGAAAACAACAACAACCTTTTAACCCTTTTTTTAAAATAAAAACAAAAGTCAGAAGAAAAGTAGCAATGATACCAAAGTTAAGCCAAATACGAGTGCTTCAAGTTTAAAAGAAACTGTGAAAATGTTGATAATTCAGAATATGTGAGAGAAACTAAAAAAAGAAAAGGAAGCTTTGTTTGGCATTACAATAAGGGGCACTTCCTTGGTTTCATTGTAGCCCCTGGCAGTGAACCATTGCCATGGCTGTTAAATTTTAAGCCATATTTTTCTACTAGCTATTCGTGTGAGAAGACGTTTTCCGCCCTATCACTGATAAAAACCAAATGGACATCAATGCAGTGCTTATTCTCTTGGAAACAGCACTGCAGCCGTGATTATCAAGTATTTTTACAAAGAAGCAACAGCAAATGTTACACTGTATGACATTAACTTGCATCCAGCCCTGTGTATGGACCAACCTATATTCAATTTCAATTTTCAGTTCTTTCATTAGCGTATTTTTACTGCTCTGTTTCTGGTTATTTTGGAGAATTTTCATTTTATAGTATTTAAAAACTAATGGATAAAATACTATATAAATGTTTTTTTTGTACTTTTGCCTTAGCAGTCCCTGAAATAGTTGTCCTATTTTCACTGGTTTCCAATTGTAAAAAGGTCGGAACCACTAATGTAGATTATGCGATTTCCTTAGGTCCTCTCAGAACAGTCCTGCTTTTGTCATTTTATCATGAGGCCTGAACAACAACTGAAGCCAAGAAACTCCCTCTGTCCATGTATAACTTATATTAAGGAAACACTATTTACAGATTCAATATAAAAGTTACATTCTAAAATGGCATCCCATTTTAATTCTCTTCATAAATTAATAAAATTAAAACATAGCGTAGTTAGTGAGGGCTGCATGTGAAAGGTAGTTTTTATCACTTCTTTTAATGTGGGGATACCCTTTTTATTGCAATGTAAGCATAGTAAATTCTTAATTCCATGACACCTCAGATTTAAGTTTAATGGCTGCCTGGTATTTTATTTTTGAGCACTTTCAAGTTGACAAAAATATAACCTTTTTTAATAATGTGAGGCAAACTTTTGGATCTGAAAGCACAATTTGCCATGGGATGGCAATGTATTTAATTTGCAGCCCAACAATATTTAAATTCTGTCAAGGCATACATCCGTGAAGAACACAGAATGCCTGTAGCCTGGCTTAGTTAACCCTGAGAGCATTAAGGTGATTGGTAAGATCGAGTCTCTTGTCTGCTTCCCTTTCCTTAGGACAACACTAGAAGCCAGGTGTAGAAGACTTGCCTGAGAGGGGACCACACAAATGAAAGAGTTAAAATTTAACAAAGGAAGAGCAAATTATACATTTAATCTTACTAGCATAAAATAATCCATTTGTGTATATACAAAATTAAAAAAACATATACCATAGTTATCTTAATGCTGCTGTTTACATAAAGCTGATCATAAGTAGTAATAATCAATAACAGACAATCAGGAGCACACGCTGATACAGCGCATTGCACAGACAATATGTAAGCAAAACTTGCAAAACAGGAGTGTTATTCTGAAGAATATAACTTGCCTACTGATTGTTGTTTTTTTTCTACATTCGTATAAATTATGATATGTTCCTTCAAATTTTGAGGTGTCATAGAAGACACTGGCAACCTGGCTGCTGTGGATGGTTTCATACCCAGCTAGAAAGCCATAATAACTGAAGGACATGCATACATGGGCATCTCAAGCAGGATGGTTTGTGGTAGCTTTCTGGGTCGCAAGGCTATTATGAGGGAAGGGCCGAGGGTGACTGCCTCCCAAGGCTTTGTGTTCCCCGAGTACACCAGGTGGCAATGTCCCTTTGCTACTGTATGGCTCCCAGTAAACATTGGTAATTAGGTTTTAGAGAGGTGGACTCTTCCACCCTTCCTAATAACACTTTACTCTTGGGAAAACGTTTTCAATAATTAGAAGTTTAGCATCCATAATTTCTCCATATAAATCTGTGAAAGGTAATTTTGATATATATATTTTTTTAAGTTATTTCTTCACAATCCTGGTATATATTTGCCACATGAAATTATGTTCTAAAGTGAAAAATATATTATAAATAGAAAATGCAGGGCAATATATATATATATATATATATATATATATATATATATAGTGTGATGTATGGCCGGCTGTTCATCCCGGCCAATACCCCCACGCCACCAGGTGGTGCTAACGGCGTAGCAAGGTTCACAGGGGCCCGGGTGCAATCATCATTGAATGGTCCCTCAAACCTGCGCGCTTCGTGCGCTCGCGCTCCGGAGGGGAGGCTCTCGCTGCTGAAATGCTTGAAGACAAGATAGATTGAGAAGGAAACCATTAAAAATGATGTTCGTAGAAAAATATAATTTTGTTTTGTAAAGCGTAAAAACAGATGTGTGTTGGCGACTTGGCGTTATTGCCTAATAGTGTATATACACTGTACTCGTCTGTTGTCTCAGCCGGTACTATAGAACAATAAAAATAAAGGATTATCTATGTTTACTTATCAAAATCACGACGGATAAAACTTTCAATACAGAATATAATGAGCATTTCAGCATTCCGTTCAATATTCGTCAGGGGCTCAGGCCTCACGGCAACGGCAAACGGGACAGACAGGGGTGCCGAAATACGAAATTGTCCCAATAATCCCATACAATACAGAAGTACGGAACGTCTATAATTATGTAAAAATCAGACAATTTTAATCTCTCATCTCTTTATATTTCGTCAATAAAAATTGTTATACAAACTTACATACACTGAATACCATTGTTATGATTATTATGATATCATAAATTAAGTACATGTAATACTAATACGTGACTGATAACCTGACAAGTGAGTTACCTGACTCTGCACTGTCTGCACACATCAGAATTTTTGTTTTCTTGCTTTCTTTCTTGCAAATTCTGCTACAAGCTCATTGGTGTTCAATTTCATGGCTCGTCGACTTTCAATCGATAGCACAGCGAATGCAGAAAGTCTCATCTCTGTCATTGTACTCCACAAATAATTCTTTATAATCTTCAATTTTGAAAATGTGCGCTCTGCTGAACATACAGTGATTGGCAATGTCAGAAACAAGATCAGAACTGTGACTATGTTTGGAAAACTTGATGATGATAAGTAATTTTCCACAATCAAAAAATCAGCCAAATCACGGACACTTTTCATTCGACATAAATCTTGTTTGAACGCGTTTTTGAAGGACAATACTTCGGTGCAATAATCTGCAGTTATGTCCTTTGAATACATATTCACTAACTTTATAGAGGCATCATATACTGTAGCTCCTGGTCATCAGCTTGAGACATGAACTTGGGCATCACTGACTTAAACAAGTCTGCAATCTTCTGATGGGCAAGAAACCTCGTACGAAGTTGAGAAATAATGATATCAAGCGTTTTGTTAAAAACTAAAATTTCAAAATTCTTTTCTGCACCCTCAATTCTTTCATCTCTTGCAAGTTCATCAAAATGTCTCCTAACAGCTCGCGATCTTTTCGGCTTAAATTCAGGATTAATACCCCATCCTTGAGCCATTGTTACAGCCTCGTTTTTGACCCCTTCAAAATCATTCCTCAGGTCGTTAATTTCATTGTAGACACGTTCCAAGTGGGTCACAGCTTTGCTCAAATCTTGCTGTTCTGCTTCCAGTAACGTTGACACAACATTTATGGCTGTCACAACTCTGGTTTCAAGAACCAAAAGAATCACTGTTTCAAATGTCTCCAATTTTCCCTTTATTGCTGCTGCATCGTCACGCTCTTTCTTGTTTTTGGAACATAAAACTATTTGTGTTAGCAATTTCAGTACACTCGCATAACTGAATCGAATGGCCACTAACGCATCGTTTCTAGATGACCATCTCGTTGGACAAAGTTTCTTGAGAGTTTTCATAAATATTGTTTCTCTGTCACCCTCTAATAGAGCCCATCTGGAGATGCTGTGCCCGAAAAACACGTAGACAGCTTCCACCAAATCGTAGAAGTTTCCCACTTCTCTAACGCCTTCGACAGAATTGTTCAACACCAGATTCAAATTATGGTTTGCACAATGAACGTAATGAGCAAGAGGTTGCTTTTCTTGGAGAACAGCCTGAAGCCCATTGTATTGACCACTCATATTTGAAGCCCCGTCATAACCCTGACCACGTAGTTTATCGAGATCTAATCCATGCGTTTCAAGCGATTGCAGGACTTGATCGGCCATGCTTGAAGATTTCTGACTGTCACAAATGTCAAAACCCAAGAACGATTCATGGATTTCTAGCTTTTTGGGTACGCCATCAACGCACTGCACAATAATATATCGAAAAATTATGCTAATTTGATCTACCTTCGCCACGTCTTGAGTGGTGTCAGCAATCACAGAAAAAAATGGAGACTGCTGAATATCTTTCCGGATATTGGAAACAACCGCATCACCAAGAAGGCATATTATTTCATTCTGAATCTGAGGGCTCAGGTATGTCAAGCTGCCTTTTGGCTTCCTTAAGAGTTCCTCTAAAACCGGATCGTATTTAGCAAGAAGCCCAATCACCGCAAGAAAGTTGCCCTTGTTTGTCACGTTCTCCGCATGACGATCTTCTCGGTGACCACGAAATGCTAAGTTGTTGCAAGCTAAGGTCAAACTAACGTTTACTATACGGTGTATGACCTTCTTCCAGTAACTTTTTGCTTCCTGCACAGCTATTCTGTTTACTTCATCAATTGTTGCTTGCGTTTCATGCAGTCTGTATACTTGGCAAGCTCGATGATGTTCTGCCGCTCGTTCATGCCGTTTAATGGCTCTTGTCAAATGTTTCCAGCCACTAAAATCTTGAGCCCATGGATCAGTATTCGAACTGCCAGAAAACAACCAACATGGTTGGCAGTAACAGACATTTAATTTCTCGGAATAACAGAGCCAAAATCTGGGAAGCACCAAGCCGGCTTCGTTTTTCTTCTCATAGTAAGACACATTGAATCGTCGACCTGCATTGCTGCCACTCTTCTCCTGATGCGGGAAAGCCGGAAATTCTATGTTTGGTCTACAACATCCATTTTTCACAATAAGCTTGATTTCGTCCAGAGTTACGTTTCTTCCAAAGTGACCTTTATCTGTCGGGTATTTTTCTGTGGGCGTTACTATCACAGACTTCATAGCAGTGGATGCAGTGCATGATGGAATCCGGGTAGAAGACAGTAGTGAATAGTCATCACTGTCGTATTCTAGGGTGGGAGCAGGAGATGAATCACCTGACTGACCTTCGTGCTCATCTTCAAGTACAACACATGCCGAGTCCACTTTTTCATTCACAAATATTTCCGTGTCATCAGCAGCGTCTACCGGATTTTCAACTTGAGGAAGGGATTGACCCAGATGCCGTAGATGGCAAAGTTGATGGCGCCTGACGAGGTTGGAAACTTGTGTGTGTCGAACTCGAAGCCGATTCAGTCTCTGATAAGTCTCTTTGGGTCTCGGACTGGGCATTGTTGACCTCGTTTACAGTAAAAAAGCCAGTTATTTTTGGCAATTTTGCGATCTTTGCCTCCTCCTCTTTCTTTTTCCTTCTTTTAGCTGCACCTCTCTTGTGTTTTGGCATTTTCCAAGGGCTCAGAAAAATCTACAAAATGTAAGAATCCCTTAAGTAGGCTATTAACAGAATTGCACTTTCTGTGCAGAAAACCTGAATCTGACGCTACAAAATACGTACGTTACGGTTACGCGTGCACTCGCCTGCGGAAGTGAAATCTAAGAAGAAACAATAGGCTAAGCCGCCAAGTGGCTAGGCCTAAGAGCCTAAGATTCACTAATTTGGCAGTTGGCACACGGCATACGTGATTGCGCTGTTCGACATACGGCCATGATTTGATGTTGATCGATTCACTTACCTAACAGAACTGACTGAGAAATAGACGGAAGCGGGAAGCCGTTCGTCGACGATCGTGGGAAGCTGCTTGCCTGCTTCATAACTAAGCTATAACCTTTCGGAGAATGAAGCGAACATGTCGCTTTGTTTTTAGCCGCCGCCGTCTGTACACAATGTGCCGCCCCGCCCGGCCGAGTCGGACGGCGCTAATGAAAATAATGTAATTGTGGGAAAATGTAAAAATGCTGACTGACGGTGGCTAAAATCGCTAAATACGGACATGTGAAAGTCCTTACTACAAAGTTACTTAAATTAATAAGCAATACGATCAGTCTAACTAATTTGACTGTGACTGATGGTCTGATGCCCTGATCACCTGATGAGAGCGCCGCATTGTAGCTACGCCACTGGGTGGAGCCCTCCCTGCAGTATGGAGGTGCCCTGAAGACCAGCAGGGCATCATGGACATTGGAGTCTTTATTCACAGCCCTGCTGAATACCGTGGGGGCCGCTAGGAGACGCTGCAGGGAGGAACAGTGTTTATTTGCCCGGAAGTACGTCCGAGTCACATGGATAAGGGGAATGACGTGCTTCCGGAGAGAAGAAAAGGACTTTTTTATCTGACTCGGAAGTGATAGGAGATCACATGGACTGGGGATTGGAACACTTCAGGGTCAGGGAATATAAAAGGATTATGGGAGCTCCCAGATGGAGAGCTGAGTTGGGAGGCAGGGTGGCTAAGCGTCTGGGAGAGTGGAGGATTGGTTATTGTTTATTTGATTATTGTTATTGGAGTATTTTGGAGAGGAGGGTGCTTTGTGCACTTATTTATAATAATAAATATTATTATTGGGCTTTTACCTGGTGTCTAACGAGTGGTCTGAGGGTACAAGGGAGCGAGAGAGCCCTTAATCTGTCACAATAGTGAGATACACCTGGACACCATCAGACTGAGGCCACATCTTTATCAAAAGCACACGTTTATTCACAGTTCTTACTTCGCACAACACACAGTGCCCCCTGCACCAAACACTCCTTAAACACGGGCCTCTTCTCCAAATGTCCTTGGACCACCTTTTCTCTCTCCATGGGAGCTTCGTCCTGCTCCCACTCCCGACTCTAGCTCCCCGACTGTAGGAAGGTGGTCCCTTTTATTTCCACGATGATGTCCTTCCGGCAGCACCTCCTGGTGTAGCGGAAGTGCTGCTCTTGCACCCGGAAGCACTCCGGGTGTACCTGGAAGGATCATCCTCCATCTTCCTGGGTGTGGCGGAAGTAAATGTTTCCCTGGCTTTCTGAGGTTCGGGGCGCCCCCTGGCGGTGGCCATGGGCCCCAATGGGCTTGAACCTCCTTGCTCCTCTCCCGTGGTCCTCTCCAGATCCAGGGTTGGTTGCCCCCTCGTGGCCTGGAGGATATACACGCCACCTCTCGGTTCTTCCAGGCGTCCCGGCTGGGTCTGGCCCCCAGCCGATTGTGACAATATATATAAATAGAAAGAGATATATTTATGAGAGAGAGAGAAAGAGAAAGATAAATATAAATAATATTTTTTTGGTGAACTAGTGAGTACCATGGTACAAAGTGACAACTGTCTTACAGTCTAAATCCACTGGCTCACTAGAAGGTAGACACTAGTCTTTTGACTGTTATTACACAGTTCATAAGTACATTTTTATTTCTTCTTTTGAACCCAAGTCCAAGTGGTGGATTTGAAATAAAACAGGAATGGCCATGTGCTGGGAAGACCACGTGGTGCTTAGTGAAATATGGCTGTATTCTAAGGGTTCTCAGTGACCCTACCCTGCAATTACTCAGCTTTTAAAACATGAACATCAAATAATGTCCTACTAAAGCCCTCAGTTTAACTTTCTTGCTGATTCTTTGTATTCAAGCCCAGTGAAGAAATCCCAGAGGAGTTGGCAGGAGGAGGTTGGCCTGGCCACAGATAACCCCAGATCAGTTTCAAATGTCAATCAGCTGATGACCTTCTCTATCAGAGCAAATGCTGTGCCAAGTGTGACACTGAATGTGACAATACAGAGATGTTTTCTGACCTTCGTGCTGGTATCAGAAAAACTATTGAAATTAGCAATGAACAGGAAAAAATGTCCGTTTTTATTCAGGTCTGTACTCAAGTGGAGCATCTTGACACTAAGATGCGTACCTTTTGTGTTGAGATGTAATCTTTCTGTGGAAGACTTTGCAAAAAAGAAGATAGAGCAAGAAGAGAAAACATCAGAATTATTTAAGTTTCAGATAATGCTGAAATTGGGGAAAATGGTCAGCTTTCTGGAGAAGCAGTGATCCATTTGATTTCTGGCCTAAAATTATGAGGGCTCACAGAATATACCAGGGAGAGTGAGAGCACATGTTTACGCCCAGTTATTGTCAAAATACTTCACTATTCAGTCCGAGTCACTATTCTGAGATAGGCATTGAGAAATCCAAATGTGAACTATGATGGTCGGAAGATCAACTTCTGCACCAGTTTCTCGGTTCACACTACACAGACACACAAGACCATGTCTGCAGTGATCAAAAAGGCTCGGCAGACTTTCTGCTTTCCTCATTTATCCTGGGTATTTAGCTGGGTAGCACAGCTTGTGTTTTTGAATGTGTGTGTGTGTGTGTGTGTGTGTGTGTGTATAACACAACTGGTAGTTACACCAATATTTGTTTAATTCTGAGATCAAATGTTTATTAAACACCAATGAATCAGAGAGCTAAACACAAATTATAAGAACAAAGCCACCACAACCCTGTTTGTTTTTAATTATTAATTTAAAAGTACCCTCTGCTTGAACAGTTTTCTACATAACTTTTCATATTTGCAAATCTGAGGTCCGATCTCATTCTATTAATTCTCATTGGGAAATGGATGAGTGACAGCACAACAAAAGTTTGATTGCAGATCATCTGTGTGACATACCTGACGAGTTCAGTCTATTCACTCAAACTCTGCCCAGATATCACAGATTCTGTTGTTTGATCTTTAAATGGCACGGCCCAAATACGATATGTCCTGCTTAACAGCCCTGCACATTATCTGTAAATAGTTAAAAAAGAAAAAAGTGCTATGGCATTCTACAGGCCTTTCAATAAAGAGTAGACACTCAACTATAACATTCATCCATTGTCCAACCCATTGAATCCGAACACAGGGTCATGGGGGTCTGTTGGAGCCAATCCCAGCCAACACAGGAACCAATCCCAGGCAGGGCGCTAACCCACCAAGGCCAATTTAGAATGGCCAATCCACCTAACCTGCATGTCTTTGGACTGTGGGAGGAAACCCACACAGACACGGGGACAACATGCAAACTCCACGCAGGGAGGACCCATGAAGTGAACCCGGGTCTCCTAACTGCGAGGCAGCAGCGCTACCACTGCGCCACCGTGCCATCCTCAACTATAGCATTCATTTCGATATCACATTTTCATACAAGGCATGTAGCTCAAAGAGAACTTACGAGAACTTCAAGAAATGATGCCAAGGAAAAAAAAACAAAACAACAAATTAGAAACAAACTGAAATGCCAAAAGTAGTAAATTAGAAGAAATCAGTAGTACAGTACATTGTTTAATGCTGCTCTGATGTAAGTAGGTGACCAAAAGTCAGAAGTACGGATTGAAGCTGCAGAATGATAAGTTTAAAGTTCAGTGTCATAACTATAATAAAATCTGCATATCTAGTATGCCCTTCAATTTAAAGAGAAATAATTAACTTGTCACAGTAGCACATACACAGTTAAAGTTGAGTTTGCACTGAAAGTATTCATTCACCACCTGCCCGTTTATTTTCTGCAATATTATTTTTATTTATTATTACTACTAATAACAATAATACATTTTTAATAGTTATGCATCTAAATATTAGGCCTTTAAATAAAATGTTTTGAAATAGTCATTTCTGATATTTGTAAATCTGTCACTTTGAATGTTAACTACACATTTATTTTTAGTGCTTTCTTCTTATGAAGTAAAAGCAAAATTATGATCAATCATTTTAGATTTATTTTTAAAAATCCTTATGATCCTGTTCAGTTCTAACAAATGTGAGTGGTTAATTTTATATTAAGCTGTACAGTTCCAGTCAATCTGAATAATTTGGTAAGATGCTGTGTTACAGTGGTAGTTAAAAGTTACAATTATTCACGATGCTGTTTGACGAAGGGTATAGAAGAGGCATGAACACAAAAAGTCAGTTATGATACATGAGTCCTTCTTATCTTGAGCCGTACCAAAAAATACCTGAGGTGCCACAGCTCTGTTTTAAAGTAACCCTAAGAGTTTGCAGTAGACACCCGTGGCTTTCAAACGAGGTATCGTTTGTGTCTGTGTGTGGCGTAGTTCATCTGTATGATGCAGCAAAAGGTGTTGTCAAACATCTTCTGAACCCTTGTCAGCCTGGCACCGGGCCGTTTTGGGTTCATGACGTTTTAATACGTACATCTATTAATATGTTCAGTACAGGTAGGTTTACTCCATTGTACATTTAGAATTTCTTAAAGTACTTTGTAGTTATTTCTTTTTTTTCCTCAGACAGTTTTGTCCTGCTTTCTCCTTCACACGTCTCCTTCCTTTTGCTGAGATTTATTTAACACTAGGAGATTTTAAATGTTCATTTTAATTTTCTTCCTCTAAACAAGTTCACATTCAACTCTTAATTCCAGGACTCGGAACAGATTATCTTTAAAGAAACTTTAGCTTTGCTATTGCAGGTTGTAAACGTGAAGAAGATGGAGTGCAAGAGGTGCTGCCATAGTTTTCTGCATGGAGAAGAAGAAAAGAATACAGCTAACCTAGTTTGTGTTTTGTAAAGTTGGTTTAGAGTATGAAAGAGGGATGGAAGTGCAATATAAAAATGAGCCCAGCTGGAAAAAGTTCATTACAGATTGGGATTTTTTTTTTCTTCTTTAAATCAGCGTAGATTGCAACTTGTATCAATTGCACAGGATACAATAGTATTCTTTAGGGTGATGGTCTCTTTATTGATTCAGGCACGACTTGTGACAAAAATGCAACTGTTCTGTCGTGGCTAACAATGAGCTGTTAACTCTTTGAGGGCTGAATATTTCTTCCAAAAAACTGTTTCTAAAAAGCAATGGTTTCACACTGAAATCAACATAAAACATCTGTTGCTGCATGCTGCCCAGCCAGTTGGACAAGAATGTGCGGTAGGCTTGCTGCCAAGCTGTCTTCAAGTGGCTGAGGCATTTCAATCTAGTTTCTACCTCTTATCATTGTTAAGTGGCACTCCTCCCTGGTGAACATTGCCGTAGGCGTATCAGCTACCTGAACCTGTTCAGTACCACGATTAGCTGCAGACCAGTCAGCTGAAGCTGGAACTTCACATTCGTTTTCGATCACTGGCCTAGTCCAGTTCAGAGATAATAGGCAAAACGTCATCCTCACAGTAGTTTGCTTTATGCATTCGCTATGATCTCTCGCTAGATGTCAGTGCCATTTTTGCTGTTGTTTGCACCTTGCTACTAACACAACTGCAGGAAATCTCGGTCAAACCAATGAAGCTATCTTTCTTTCTAGCAACGAGAGTTAAACATATTAGGTGGTTTTGTCACAGTTTACAGTCGATTACCATCATCAACTCCTCCTTCTGACAAAAGTCGACTTCAGCCCTGAAAGAGTTAAGGCACATGTAATTTAGTTAAATGTATAGTCGATGTGCACTTATTCTGCTCGATTGCACCACATAGGCATGGCATCCACCTAAGCCTTCAACTGTCACTTCCCAAACATGTGCCATGAGAAGGTGTAGCTGTGTACACGAGTGTGCCCTGCAGTCCGCTAGCATCCTATGACTTGTACTTGTAGCTGCTCTAATAAGATTTAAATTGGTTATCTAGGTGCATCCCTATCTGGATATAGATTTCCTTTTAGAAATTATAGACTCACTAAATCTGGAAAGGCTTCTATTTGCCTTTCTTAGAAGGTGTATTATTATGGGCTAAGGTGGACTCATTAGGTTTGTTATGGATTGACCTATTCTTGTGTGCCCTAAGCTTGGCACTCACACTGGCAAAGAATATCCCTCCTATATTTGCACTTCAGTACTGATTATGAGAGATGCCTGACTACTTACCAAAGGTATATTACTTTTTCCTATCTGTTCATTACAGAAAGTCTCCCTTCCCAGCCACTAACCCTGTGGGAAAAAAAAAAATCAATCTTATCACACAAGTGCCCTGTAGTCTCTTTATTACCTCAGTTACTCAAGATCTGCATATAAAGTATAAAAGTTTAAAGCAAAGCAATATTTATTACCCAGGAAATGAGTATTGGCAAAGTCTGGGTATAAATAAAAGCAGTTGGTTGATGAATGTTTGTGAAGGCTGAAGAGCAAAGAGCATCTTTATGAGAGAGAATATACATTTGAGGGGGGCTTGTCAGTAATTCAGAAATCAAGGATGATGGGACAGAAATCTCTATCTGGTCCATTTAATGGACAGAGTCCTCAGATTAGGCTCTCACACCTTTGGTGGTCTGTCTTTGTAGGTCAGTATCCCCACGTGGAATACATAATTGACTTATCCATCTAAGAATTGATAGCTTTGCTCAAAAATTTTAATCATAAAAGTATGTGTGAAATACCTTATCTTGTTCAGAGTGTTTGAACTGTATCCAGTTTCCCTAGGGATAGATGGGTCCCACCTGGATTTTAAGATATAAATTGACAGGTCATCCTAAACTAGGATTATAATGAGAGTTATACAGAGAAATAAAATGGAATAAAGAAAATACAATACAATACAATTTATTGTTGTAGAGCCCAAAATCACACAAGAAGTGCCGCAATGGGCTTTAACAGGCCCTGCCTCTTCACAGCCCCCCAGCCTTGACTCTCTAAGAAGACAAAGAAAAACTCCCGAAAAAACCTTGTAGGGAAAAAAAATTTAAGAAATCTTGGGAGAGGCAGTTCAGAGAGAGACCCCTTACCAGGTAGGTTGGGCGTGCAGTGGGTGTCAAAAAGAAAAAGGGGGTCAATACAATACAATACAATACACAGAACAGAACAAATCCTCAATACAGTATAAAAATAAAACTTTTACAAGTACGGAGCAGAATTTAACAGTAGATGATATCCCATAATATGATTTGGATATTTTTAGAGTCCTGGAGACCTCAGCCATCAAGCTGCCTCCCCCTATTGGCCATTCCACGGCTGACACAGCACTGGGCCAGCCAATCCGATGACAGGACCCCTTTTTCCCATGATTTCTGTGATCCTCCATCAGGGATGACTTTACCTTAGGCAGGCACAACAACTTGGCAGGTGGGCCGTGGCACCAAGTGCCACATTTGAGTACCGAGAACAGAAACAGAATAGGTGAGGGTTAGTATCAAATTATAACTATCATGTTACTTATGTTTTAGTGCTAATGACTGACAACAGAGATGCAGTATGTACAGTTAATCAGCAGCTCTAGTCAGGGTGTGCTAAACTGAAGTAGTGAGTCTTCAGCTGGGATTTAAAGGCTGAGACCGAAGGGGCATCACATATAGCAGCAGGCAGACCATTCCACAGTTTAGGGGCCCTGTAACTAAAAGCTCGACCTCCCACTGTTATTTTATTAATCCTTGGAATCATAAGCAGACCGCCATCTTGAGATCTTAATGTGCGCTCAGGTTTGTAAGTCATGATAAGTTCAGATCAGTAAGATGGACGTCGGCCATTTAATGCTTTATATCAGCGTTTCTCAACCTTTAAGTATTTGTGACCCGAGTTTTCATAACAGTTTTAATCGCACCCCCCGTAACATTTGTTTGAAATGTAGGTGCATATTTTATTATACCTACTTAACTTTTATCGACATTTATCTAACTCTATATTTATTGTTCTAGTATCAGAATGTACAGTAGTTTAAGTCAATTTGTTTTGGTTTCAACAGATGTTTTTTTCATATTTTTGATTCTTCTTTATTTTTTTTCACATCTTTGCGCCCCCCTTTTTGTTACTTCGCGCCCCCCTAGGTGGGCCCGCCCCACAGGTTGAGAACCACTGCTTTATATGTTAAAAGGAGGATTTTGAAATCTGCCCTAAACTTAACCGGGCGCCAGTGTAAGGATTTAAGAACTGGAGTTATGTGTTTGTATTTTCGTGTTCTTGTAATAATTCTTGCAGCTGCATTTTGGATTAACTGGAGACTGAATAAAGAACAGTTTGAACATCTAGTGAACACCGCATTGCAGTAGTCAATCCTACTAGAGATAAATGCATGAATTAATTTCTCAGAATCCTGTTTATTTAGAAAGCGCCTTAATTTTCCGACATTTTCAAGATGGAAGAAACATGATTTGGGCAACTTTGTAATACGTGCTTTAAATGACATGCTAGAGTCAAAGAGAACTCCTAGATTACGGGCTGATTCAGTGAAATTAATCGGGATTCTAACTGAGTTAAATGATGACAGAATATTGTTGTGATCAGCATCACTCCCTCAAACAATTAACATTTCTGTTTTATCGTTATGTTTAAAGTCAAGTAGTTCTCATCCATCAACTCCTTTAATTCACTAACACAACTAATTAAAGACATCGGAGAAACTTCATTTGATTTAAATGAAAGGTATAACTGGGTGTTATCTGCATACGAGTGAAAATTAACATTATGTTT
>JANRMT010028174.1:493169-523657 GCA_026402145.1 Polypterus bichir lapradei
TTATCTATCTATTATATAGTGCCTTTCATTTCTATCTATCTATCTATCTATCTATCTACCTGACCTTTTTCAACTCCTATAGAACATCGACAGGACACAGCAGACGACCATTTCAGGTCTTTTGACTTGAAGTGTATGAGAGCTTCGCTGAATCCAGAAACAGAAGTAGGGAAAACACGGAGGTGTCAGAACCAAATTAAAGCAAAACCTTCATCAGCTGTCACAACTTAGGATTCCCCTGCTAATCTATGGGGTCTGGCATATAAAATTCATGAGCTGTGACTTTGGCTCACCTCACAGATAAAGATTTTGGATTGGAACATCTTGATTTTAACAGAAGTATGACTTACCAGAGGATTTCCAGTAGCGTCATTGAGCTAGTGGTCTGTGACGCCTTCAGGGCAGATGGATGAACTCTCTGAAGACCGAAGGCAGGTGGCTCTGCATCTACAGAGTGCTGTACAGACGCGGCTGTGATGGAGAGCCACCGTTCTGCCAGTCTGGAATACCTGATGACTAAATGCTGGCTTTTCATCTCCAAAGAGAGGCCTCTCCTCTTGTTGTAACTTCAGTTTCTCTATTCGCCGAGATGTTAGCAATAAAAGATTCTCATGCCGCTATTGGCAAGCAAAAGACTGCACACCACGAGGGAGCTTTTACTGTTACACTCCAATCTGAAGAGTGTTTTGCCCAAACTTTACCAAAATGTCTCCTGCCCTACCAGAGGAGACAGAAACCAAAATCACGTTGCAGAAGCTTACAAGACCATCCTTCTCCCCCTTTTACGGTGGTCTCGATCACCTCTGCCTGTTTCAATTGCCCCCATAGTTAGCTATTAAATGTGTGAGAAACCTTCAGCGTTGAAGACAGTCAAAGTGTGGCCTGATGAGGGTCTTCAGCTCACAGATTGGAGTTCATTTGCTACTCAGGCTGCCTTAGATTCCTGCACAGATTAGATTATGGAGGTCAGACGTGACAAAACATCCAAACAGCACCAATTGGCGAGTGGTGTCTTTAACTTTAAAAGATGTAAACCTCAGCTGAAACTTTTAAGATTTGTTGATGACTCCAGCAAACTTCAAAAACTAGACTTCATCTCAAACTTCAAAACTTAACAATCTCATCTTTAATATAAAAAACAGACAACCTATTTAAAAGTGACGATATCTGCGTTTTATTTAAAGCATTGAAAATGGGAGGGAATGTTTAAACTAACACACTAAACAGCCCCGTCCAATTTTTATGAACACATCGACAGCAAAAGTGCCAGCCAGCCAGGCGACCCCAAGACAAAATGGCGTCCCGTCCTGGTCAGCGTCCTTCCGTCCGCACGAGCCTGTCGCCGGCATTGGCTCCGTCCATCCATCGGGGACCCTAAGAGTGACAGCTAAGCTGGACATATTAAGAATGGCGGGACAGATGAATTGTAGCTGAATATCGAATATGGCTGTCATGTGCGGTGTCTGCAATCTGAAGAATGAAGAAAGGCAGACAATTACGGGTCGGGACGGGACCTGCCGGTGCAAGTAAAGTAATTACATGGAGTACACGGCATTGAGAAAGCTGGCAGCTACTACTGTATTGTGTTAGAAATATAAAAATAAATAAATCTGAATCAGCAACTGAGTCGACCTGCTAGGGCGCGTCCGTGAAAAGTGAAAGGCGCGCCGATCCCGTTGAGCGCGTTTAGTCCGCGACTGCCGACAGTCCCGGGGGCAGCCGAGGAGGAAGACGAGCGGTAAGTAAGACTTCATGTTCAGCGTACGGTTTATTTATATAGCGCCTTATTTAACATCAGTCAGGATATCCGAAAGGCGGATGAGCGGCGAGTGCGAGTCGCGGAGCTGACGGACCCTAACGGGGGTGAAGGGCGTGGCGGAAACTCGTGGGGACTCGCACGGTGTCTTATAACGGTCGTAGTCTTTATAAAAGAAACGAATAATCTGCGCACAGTTAAGGAAGCGTATGTAGTGCTGTGTGTGGTGAATGCAAACTTTATTAAATAAAGTTGTTGTTTCCAGACAGGCGATGTAACGACATGAACAGCAGGGGGAGCAGCAGAGCAGACTGCAGTTGGGAGTAATGGAGACGCGCGTGGCTTTTAAACGCTCAGCTACACACAAGTTTAGTAAGAAATCAGAAGCCTTTGTGAGTTAATCACCCACCCGCCTCGCTTTGAATCCTTCACCGATGTTTCCAGAACGATGAAGAACAGCAGAGCGGCGTTAGAGGAGGGCGCAAGTCCCTGTGATCGCCCACCAGACTGTAGTAGTCAGTATAGCGCCTTACAGTAGCGTTTGTCATAAATCAGCACATTCAGTGGGCGCGCCTGCTTGTCTTCTTTGTGCAGGTGTATATAAGATTTGGATGTTTCACCTTTATGTTCTGTTTGCACTCGTATATAATCTTAGCCCGTCAAGTCCTGTCTGACAGACCCTTATGTTGTATATAAACGTCTTGTTTTTATTCCCACCAAACGCTCTTGGAGATCCTCCTGCTAATCCCTTCGTGGCTATTTACTGGGTGTTGTGGTTCCATTGCTTGACAAAGCGCCGCTTCATTATCGGATGGCTTCTTTGTATATAAAGTGGGGTCTTTGGGCTTTGAAAAGGTCCGTTAAACGAGGAAAAAATCAGTAAAATCGAACTAACGCGGCTGTTCATTTGTCCATTTATCGGATTTCACTTAACATCCTGATGGTCCAGCAGACCCCCGTGACCCTGTAGTTAGGATAGCGGGTTGATTAATAGATGGATGGATCCTGATGCTGCTCGCTGGGATTGCGCAGCGGTGACAGAATTCTCTCCACTGTCACTTTAACTCAATTAAACCCCGTTGAAACCAAACTCTTCATTTCATTTAACTGAAGTCTCGTCGGGCTCGGCGGTTTGTTGTCTTTACTCGCCTCCGTTAAGTTAATTCACAGACCGCGGTGGGCTCGATCGTTTACACGGGACGCAGTTGAATTAAGATGACTAAACTTAAAAGAAACGCGTTTAATGTCCGCGACCATCCTGTGTCTGCATTGTGGGCCACGGGGTCTCCACACCTTTATGGAGGTGGAAAGAAAACTCAAGAGTCGAAGTGAACGCCGTTATTCTCGTGCAAATCCGGGGGTTTGGTGTGGTCCTGGAAACTCGCGCACGATACTTTTTTATTCTGTTACACTGACATATTTATTACCCAGCCGACATCACAAAGGCTTCTTTTTCTTCGCCTCCTAAACAACGCAATTAATTATGTCAAGATTACACAAAAAATGCAATCATCTACGATAAATGGAAAGTCTCTCATGTTCAGAACGGCTTGTGTCGATGCTAGGATGGGCGATACCACTGTTTTTGAAGTATTTATTCTCTGTGTCAGATTTCCCATAATGGGTGTTTTTTAAAAAGCATAGAAATTTGTTTTCAAATGATGATAATGTTTAGAATGGCTAATGTTAATGGGTCAGTCTGCATTTAAATGAACTAATAACACAACACAGTTTAAAGGTCACCACAACAAATGTATTACAAAATATATATTAATACAGTGAACACGGCATGGCATTTTCTAACCTGCTCACTCCAGACCAGGGCTATGCCAGCCAATCTCAGCTGGCATGGGGTACAAGGCATCCATCACAGGACAAACACACACTGTGGCCAAGTTAGCGTTGCCAGTTCACCTGACCTGCAAGTCTTTGGACTGTGGGAAGAAGCGTACGCGGCCACAGGGACAACATGCAGACTCCACGCAGGAAAAAGAGCGAACATACAAAGGACATAAAGATGACGTGAACTTTGACCTTTCCATAACGATTTGGTGATTTGTTTAGTCAATCACTTCACACATGTACTTAAACTGTGATCTCCTTAGAACTCTAACATTTACACACACACAAAAAAAAATAATAGTCACACATTTGCATTTTCTATTATATTCTGCCCTTCTGTTTTATCGAGAACAATTTTGTCATATTAGCTTTACATTTAGTTAAGTTTCAAATGTGTATTTAGAAAACAATTATGCTGCTGCTTTAATCCTATTTTGCCTCTGCTATACAAGGCAGGAAGTCACCCGTCACAGAGTGAACACACAAGCGCACACACACACACAGATACACACGCGCACGCGCACACACAGATACGCACACGCACGCGCACACACACAGGGGCTATTGCCAGTCCACCTAACCTGCGTGTCTTTGAACTGTGGGAGGAAACGGGAGCACAATTTTAACAAAATAAAATTAAGTAGAAAAATGATGTTTTATTACACCAGATGCTGTTACTAATGCAATGAAAGAACTTTGAAATCCACTAAACTTGCAAAATAATGAATGTTTTTATTAACATTTACTCAGGCACTTATTTTTCAGAAAGATAAACTACTTTCAGTCAAACGTTTTCACCATCAAATTAGGCTTATCTTTATGAAGTATTTTGCATAGCGTTAAGACTGTTTAACATTCTTAGTTATGTATATTCGTTGTACTGTACCCTTCGTTTTAATTAGCAGTACAAACAAAGCAGACAGAACTGGTGACAAAATGCTCTGAGAGTGATGCTTCACTGCTACGTGTCCTCCATTATGCTAACAACGGGCTTTACGTTTCCTAAGTATTAATGAGTGATCAACTGTAAGATGTTTAACTCAGCTAAAAAGTCTCCGGTAAACCTCCTTCTACATAATCCTGTAGTTACCTGAATAACGTCTCGTGCCTCTGAAAACCCTCCTGCAACCTCCCTGATCTGGCACTGAGTGTTGCTTCAGATTTGTATCGCGTGTTCGTTTTACAAACGTCTTTCTGTTGGTTAGCGCGTCTGTTGAAACGCGCTGCTGCTTTTGCCGCCGTACTGCTGATTCTTGTCACAGATACTCCATCAGGCTCCCGTATTCTTTCCCATCTGTAGAAAATAACGGCAAACACAACGCTATGCTCTCGGTCTGCCATTGGTGTACAGTCTGCGCGTGTGCAAGGGGCGTGGCTTTATGGCGCTGTCGTGTCACAGCGCGTCTGCTCATTTCAGTACGGGAGCGCAGGACGTCTGTTAATAAACCTTACCGCCGTAACTTAACACAAAAGTGGTAATCGATATTTTCGAATGGTACTCAATGCCAAATGAGTACAGTTTGAGTATCCAAGTATCGATTACTGTGGTTTTGATCCGCCCATCCCTAGTCGATGCAGTAGAATTGCATTCGATGTAACTTCTTTTCTTCCATTTTAGAAATTGCTGAAGTCATTTTTGTGTGAATTAAATTACTTCATCAAGTTAAAATGAAATAAATATGCTTACGCTACCAAATTACTTGTAGTCTGTTTTTATTTAAATAAAAGGACAATAATATGTGTGGATATGTCTGTGTGTGGTCCAATCAGCACTTGCTGTTCATGTTGACATGCAGCTCACTGAATAAAAGCCTCTTTGTTTGTTTTGTGGGTGGCGCAGTGGTTAGTGCTGCTGCCTCGCAGTTAGGAGATCCTTAAGGGTTCACTTCCCGGGTCCTCCCTGTGTGAAGTTTGCATGTTCTCCCCGTGTCAGCATGGGTTTCCTACCACAGTCCAAAGACATACAGGTTAGGTGCATTGGCAATTCTAAATTGTCCCTGGTGTGTGTGTGTGTGTGCCCTGCAGTGAGCTGGTGAGCTGGCGCCCTGCCTGGGATTTGTTCCTGCGTTGGGCCCTTCACTGGCTGGGATTGGAGACACCTGTGACCCTATAATTTGGATATAGTGGGTCGGACAATGACTGACTGTTTGTTTGTTTTCATGTAAACTCAGAAATTGCCAGTTGTGTTTTTTAGTAGCATCGGCTGATCAATTTTGAGCAGTTTAATGTGTTCACTCAAAAAATACATTTTAGGGTTTTATTACATTTTTTATGCCACATTTTCCCTACCTAAATAAATTAAATTCTACTTAACAATATGTTGTATTTACTAAGCATATTACTTTATTTAAACACAATAAAACTGGTTGATTTATACATAGATTACTTAAGTAGTGGTAAAAAATAAATGAATAAGTAAAAATAAAATGAGGAACGGTTTGTAATGTACACTCAAATAGCTCTTACTAATACATTAATACAAACAATAAAACATAGGAATTCTTACTCATTTCATTTGTTGATTGCACTTTTCGCCAGAATATCCAAAGAGAAGTCTCCTAAAGCATCATACGGCCTGTATGAAATGAATTTAAGTGAAGTTTTGCACCTAAATGCATAAGGCAAAAATGTCAAGTTTTCCCAATAAACTGCCTTTAATTAAAGCACACGTATCATTAACTTTAAATTCAGGCCAGTTCTGTACATCAGGCGTAATGAACGTTCACAGTTTATTGGTTTTCCTTTGCTCGTCAGGCGTGTTGTGGCACACAAATCACATTATAAATCATCGTCCACAACCACACAAAACCCCGGGCTGATTTACAAAACCTTTACCTTTCTTTTCAGCTGTACAAAGAGGTGCTGGGGGTCCCACAGTCTTCCAGATGCTGCTGCTTTACTGGCGCTTTATGCTGCTTTACTGGGTTGTGTGGTTCCTTGTGGCTCCATTGCTTGACCAGGCACCATTTCATTCTGGGAAGGTGACCCAGCGGGATGCTAACCCGATTTAACAGAACCTGAACTTAGTGTGTGTGACTGTCTGTATGTATTGTAAGACACTAGAGGTCACTGTTGCCCTTTCAACCCAACAGACAGACACACCGAACACAGGGTAAAATCACCAAAGAATGTATTTAATTATTCTTCTTATTTTTATAGTGCCCCAAAAGCACCTCCGCCACCATAAACAGGCAAGTAATAATAGTAATCACAATAAATCGGCACAAATCTCTCCTCTAAATTTTCCAGCAAGCTCTGTCCCCTACCTCCCAACTCCAGCTCATTTGCTGGGTCTCCAACAGTCCATTATATAGTGTCTGACCAGGAACTGCTTCGGTTCTTCTGTCCATGTGACATTCCCGCACTTCTGGGTCAGCTGGAGAAGTTGACTTTTCTGTCAACCCGGAAGTACTTTGGGTTTTCTGTCCCCGTGACTCGATAGTACCTCCGGGCTATGGAGAAGATGTGAGTCTCCAAGTCCCCCTGCATTGTCTCTTGGCAGCACCCTGTCATCCAGCAGGGCTGAGAAGTCAAACTCCAAATCCCATGGTGCCCTGCGGGAATCTGAGGCACCACTATGCTGCAGGGACAGTGCCATCTGGCGTCTTGGGGGAGACAGTGTCCCTCAGTAGCTGCTTTCCCCCCCATCTTTCTCCTCTTTGGGCATCCCGGTCGGGTTGAGCAGTTGGCCGTCCTCCATGGTATCTATGCAGTAAGAGTCCGTTTAAAAACCAGCAGCCACTGGTAGTTCACACATCTGTTACTAGCTGCTCTGGATCTGATCAAATCAAGCATCTTTCTGGAACCTTCATGAGGGGGGTCTTTTGGGTGCCAAACATGGGCCCCCTATGGCAGGGGTGTCCAGCTCCGGTCCTAGTGGGCTGCAGTGGCTGCAGGTTTTCAATATTCAAACCCTTTTCCTAACGAGTTTTCACTCCTTTTCCCTTCATTTTCATAGCCCTGTTTTCAAGGTTTCAGTCCTCTGAGTTGATTCCTTTCTTCATTAAATGGCAGCCAATCAGAAATGAGACAGGAAATGAGCTGACAGATGACCAGCTAAATCGGGGCCTCAAACTCCAGCCAGTTTCTTAATGGGAAGCCAATTCTTGCTGTTAATTAAACCAGTTCTTTAATTCCACGGCCTGTTGCTGCTCTCATTCCGCCACGGCAGACATTTCCTAAACTGCTGATTTTTCTGTTTTTTCTAAGAATGCCCTCACAATGTTGTGGTGACCTGAGAGATCAACCTCTCCGAGACCTTCACCTTTCTTTATTTTCAGGGACTGTGGTTAGCTGGTCATGTGGTGGCTTGTTTTGTGTCTCACTATTATTTGGCTGAAAAGAGACAACTAAGGGGCCTGAGTCAAGTTAATTAAAACAAAAGAAGTTCATTAGCAGCAAAAACACGTCACTAAAAGAAGAAGATGGTTAGAATGAAAGCCTGCAGCCGATGCGGCCCTCCAGGACTGGAGTTTGAGACCCCTGCCCTGTGGCATCGCTCTGAAGGACCACCCTGGCACTTTGATGGTTAAGAATGTACGGAACAAGAAAGGGGTGTGGTCTTTATGCAAATAGGGGGCAGTCGTGAATATTAAACTTGAATATTTTTAGTCAAATCAACTTAACTCAGTTGTGTACCGGGAATGTAAGAAGAGCTCGTCGTGAGGATTCAAAGAGTGTGCGGTCTGAGTGGAGTGACATTAAAATAGGTGACTAATGACAACAGTCCCTCAGACGTTTTAGGCCTCTGTTTAAATTAAATTATCTGATTGCTTTGTTTCATCACAACTTACTTGTGTTTGTGTCACATCTAAGAAATTTACATCAGCGTAGCTAGAAAAAGATAAGTAATGTCAGCAAACGTAATTACGTTCAAAAAGCCTTTGCACTTTTATATTTTCATTGGAAACGTTGAAAGCAGGAGTAGTAATTGGGCATTAAAAAATCGATTGATCTGTTCTTAACTTAATTTTTCTTTTTGTAAAAACTTGATTGCTTTGTATGGATTGTAATAAAATTAATAAAAATAAAAAAAAAAAAAGTTGGCACGACGCTGGGAAAATTCCATCGTAAATGAAAGTGACTACGTAGAAAGTGACGCCATTTGGTTTTGAAATTCTTAATAAATAGACTTATAAAAAAGTGTAATCAAACATTTTGAACGTCCCCCGTATTTCAAGTTAAAGTAACATCAATTAAATACATCAAGTGAAAATCCCTGTTACTTCATTTTTTGAGTGAATCTGTTTAACAAAACGACTTCGCACATTTCCATTTCATTGAATTAAGAACACAAATATCGGTAACTCCTGCTATTACAAGTTAGTTTATTAAATAAAGTGTTGGATTAACTTCATGAAGTCGTCATCTCTACCAACTGTGTAGATGTAAAGTGCAGCAATCACATCATTAGGGTCCAGTTTGGTATTTTTCAAGTTCCAAGAATCCTCGATTAACCGACTATTTCTAATTTCCGATGCCTCATAAATGCATAAGAAACATTTTCTTAAATTGTCACCTTTGCTGCTTCAAAGTGCTGTTTATTTGGCACACATTCGGTAAGCTGAAGGCTTTTTTTCACGTTTTGGACTTGGGTTTCCTGAAGCTCCATTGTAAGGTGCAGGACAAGGAAGACAAGGAATTTTGAAATCGCTTAAAAACGCTTGAGTGTTATGAGGCTGATTAACATCCACCAAGATTGTAAAGAGATTACTTGAAAACATGGAAGTCCTCCTCTCAGGTTTTCTTCACCAGTCTTTCTGCATTGTGGAGCCAAATGTCAGGAATGCTCTAAAAAGCCTCCTGGCCTCTCCTCTCATGCACAAGAACCCCACGCTCTTGCCATGTCGGCTGTGCAGTTTGTTCGCCAGAAGATTGAAGACCCAAAGCCATTTCCATAACCAAACAAACCTTTGGCATTTTAAGCAATATCGCTATGTATGAAATCTTTATTATCCTCTGATTCTGTAACAATTGACCCCCAAAACTCTCTTTGAAACATCTTTACAGAACGGGCAGCCACTTAATGCAAATCAGTGAACCTTATGCAAATGAGACACTTTACCAAGATAAATAACCAAAAAACCTCTGGAGAATATCCTTAAAATGGCAATCTGCACCAACATCCTCATCCTCTTTGGAAAAAGTTAAAAAAGTCACCTGATTGGTGGGAATCGGTCCACTTAGCAACAGGCTGTGTGATGTCCACATGTGATTGGTGATTCTGGGCCAATGAGATTCACACTTGTGCTGTCCTGATGGTGACGTCAGGCTGTGTGCTGGTGACCTCTAACAAAATGTGTCACACAAAGGACGTGCAGTAAATGTGCCTCGGTGCGGCAGTGGGCACCAGACGGACCTTTCCTACTGGATTTATGTGGACGTTTTGGTATTTATACATTTCGGTCACACGTGATAATATTTGTTCTTGTTGAAAAAAAAATTAGTAATTTGGGGTCGTTTTTCTGGGGGCGCAAACAACACTAAGGAGGGCAACACAATTGTTCCCCAGAAGTGGATTATGAAGCTGAGTGGGTGAGGACTGAACACGTCCTTCTTTGGTTTAATGTTTAACTTTACCCTTCAACCTCATAATCATACTTAACCAGCGTAAAATGAAATGACACGTCAGGGATAGAAATATCACACGGCCCTCTTAATAAAAACCAAAGCAGCATCTTCCCGGTAACCTGGCCTGGCCCGGCCCGGCCTGCTGTGGTTAGCGTTGTCCTTCACTCCAGTGGAGTCCTTCAAATCCTGGCCCTGCTCACTCTAGCAGCTTCTCTTTGAGTGTCTAGGCAACTTCTCTCAGCTCACCAGTTCTCTCCACTGGCTGGTGCCCTGCCCGAGGTTTGTTTCCTGCCTTGCACCCCGTGTTGGCTGGGATTGACTCCAGCAGACCCCCGTGACCCTGTAGTTAGGATATAACGGGTTGGATAATGGATGGACAGTACAATACAATACAATACAGTTTATTTTTGTATAGCCCAAAATCACACAAGAAGTGCCGCAAACGGGCTTTAACAGGCCCTGCCTCTTGACAGCCCGCCAGCCTTGACTCTCTAAGAAGACAAGAAAAAACTCCCAAAAAAACCTTGTAGGAAAAAAAATGGAAGAAACCTTAGGAAAGGCAGTTCAAAGACAGACCCCTTTCCAGGTAGGTTGGGCATGCAGTGGGTGTCAAAAAGAAAAAGAGGGTCAATACAATACAATACAAATCACAGAACAGAACAAATCCTCTATACAGTATAAAAATAAAACTTTTACAAGTACAGAGCAGAATTTAACAGTAGATGATATCCCATAATTTGATTTAGATTTGTTTAGAGTCCTGGAGACCTCATCCATCAAGCTGCCTCCCCCTATTGGCCATTCCACAACTGGGACAGCGCTGGGCCAGCCAATCCGATGACAGGACCCCTCTACCCCATGATTCCTAACAACTGGTCAGGCAAAACAACTTGGCAGGTGGGCCGTGGCACCAAGTGCCACATTTGAGTACTGGGAAGAGAAACAGAACAGGTGAGGGTTAGTATCAAATTATAACAATCATGTTACAAATCCTTAATACAGCATAAAAATAAAAATTTTAGAAGTACGGGGCAGAATTTAACAGTAGATGATATCACATAATAAGATTTGGATATTTTTAGAGTCCTGGAGACCTCATCCGTCAAGCTGCCTCCCCATTTGGCCAATCCATGGCTGAGTCAGTGCTGGGCCAGCCAATCCGATGAAAGGACTCCTCTTTCCCATGATTCCTGCGATCCTCCATCAGGGATGACTTTACCATAGGCAGGCAAAACAAACTGGCAGATGGGCCGTGGCACCAAGTGCCACATTTGAGTACCGAGAACAAAAACAGAATAGGTGAAGGTTAGTATTCAATTATAATTATAATGTTACTTATGTTTTAGTGCTAATGACTAACAACAGAGATACAGTCTGTACAGTTAATCAGCAGCTCTAGTCAGGGTGTGCTAAACTGAAGTCGTGAGTCTTCAGCCGAGATTTAAAGGCTGAGACCGAAGGGACATCTCTTATAGAAGCAGGAAGACCATTCCACAGTTTAGGGACCCTGTAACTAAAAGCTCGACCTCCCGCTGTTATTTTATTAATCCTTGGAATCATAAGCAGACCGGCATCTTGAGATCTTAATGTGCGCTCAGGTTTGTAAAATTTAAGAACTGGAGTTATGTGTTCATATTTTCTTGTTCTTGTAATAATTCTTGCAGCAGCATTTTGGATTAACTGGAGGCTGAATAGAGAACAGTTTGAACAGCCAGTGAACACAGCATTGCAGTAGTCAATCCTACTAGAGACAGTACAGGCTATTGTTCCTCATCACAGCGTTCAGGATGAAGTGCCTTTAGAAAAATGGTGGCTCTTCGTGACATTTTGTGACGGATTCATTTACTTTCTAGATGTTCAATCTGAATGCTGATGGCCCTTTTCATTTTCACTTGAACCTTATCCAGCACTCGAGAGGCCGCCTTCACAGCTACTCTGATTTGGACGGTGCGCTCTTTCACGCCATATCTACCAATGTGTCCTGCTTTTTTGATGTCCAGATGCAGCATTTTCTCTGCCAAAGTCAGCTCCTTATAGGACTTTTTAGCTTTGGGCTCACCTGTGTTGAACTCTGACCACACTGAAGCTCTTCATAATAAAAAAATCATATGACTGAATCACAAAAGAAATACAGAATACGGTGAGCTACTGAATGTAATGATGTGCACAGCCAGAGCGTCAAGGGTCTCTGAAAATGCTGGGAATAAGGCATGGACTGAGGACATGGGGGCACCCGGGCTCAGGCTTCTTGCGTTGTTATATTGTAGCGCCCCAGAGTAAGACATGCGAGGGTCACCTTCCTTAGGTGGCCAAGAACTACCTAGAGGAGTTGGCAATAAAACCATCCCTGTGAGTAGCATAAAGAGGGGGGCACACACAGACCACTTAAAGATCTCCTCCGACGATGCGTCTCTTGGCTTCTAAAGCTCATCAGTCGAGAGAGTTGGATGTGGACTTGGGCTTTGGCTCGGCTCACAGAGCTGGAGGAAAGTGTGCCAGATGGGAGAGCAGAGTGAGTCAGAACTGGGATTAATGGGTGTGTGGGCAAACGAGGAGAAGCAGCTAGGAATGTGGCTGAGTGGTGCGGTGAGCGAGCAAAAAAGAAACCAGTGGTCCTTTTAGGACCACTTACTACTAGCCAGGGGTCAAGTGCTGATTCCTTTTATCTGTCTTCTGCTCTTTCCCGGGTCGGTACCATATTTTATATAACACTTGGAGTGAGAATCCCGACTCTGGAGGCTGAAGGCACGTCATTGAAATGCCAACAATTATATCGCACTCTGTACATATGACCTTAAATCTGACCAGCACTGATTGCAATATAAAACATTTTATTTTTTCAAATCAAAAACTCTCATTTTTCAAAAAGCGAACTACTGCCACTGATAGTCAGCATGTGGTTACTAACCTCACAATACCAAAGAACACTCGGCACTTTCTGTGGAGTGTGTGTGTGCACTACAAGGAAAAATACAGAAAAGAATATAAAATTACAAAGAAAAAAGAGCCATGCAGCTGGAACCATCTCAAAAAATTCACATTCTAAAATTTAGCTAAGTCACGATTGTTGAGAATGAGAAAGAGACGACTGAAGATGGTGAGTCCAACTACTGAATAACTTTGACTGTTTCTTGTCGGTAGACCTTTATTTAAGTTCACAACGTGACGAGGCCTATGGTTAGGCTTAGGGTTTTTAGATTTTTGGACAACGGCTGTCCTTCAGACCTCTGTCCTTGGATACGCCCCAGTGTCCCCTTTCACATTCAGTGATTGCCCTCTAGTTGTGATTTCCAGGAAGTCTAAATCAGTTTTGAATGATTTTTAATTTGACATTTCTGAATAAACGATAACAACCGTCTGGAGTTGTCTCCCTTGGTAGGGAGTCTTTGTGTACTATGAGGTGGCCTGTGGCTCCTGGTGCTTTCTGCAGTCACTCAGATGGAGGATGTTATTATTTATTAAATGCAGAATATTCCGCAGAGACAGAGGGATGACTGTATTATTGCACTTAAGAAATAAATAAGATGCAGACGACAGTTGAACCGCGATGCTGCTGTCTTGCAGTCCATCATGCTACCATCTGCACTCTTCTGTATCCAACAGAGTCCGTAACACAGAAGGCTGTTTGTGAGGGTGAATTGTGAAAGTTTGAATGCCTAGCAAAAGAGGGAAAAGGCAGAGTTGTTCTCCAAATGACCTGATGTGGTCCTGTGACACTAGCTGATGGTCCAGTCTGTTGTAATGTATGTTATGTGGCCTACCAAGGGGTATCATAGGCACAGTGAGCGAAGACTTGGGACTGTGCTGACCCTGCAGCTACAAATGTACGTGGTGATGAGAGTCTGTGTGGGTGAAGAAAAGCTGTCCTATTTGGAAGTCAGAAGATGTCACTACGTCCAACGTCTAGGAGCTTTTTAGTCCACTTGGATGGTGAAATCACATTAAGCTGTGGCCTGCAACTTGGTCCCAATGTCAGAACCATCAGCACCTTTTCAGCACACGCTCACTCTTTTCATTTGTCCTCAATTGTCGTCCTGTTTTTATTACATTACCTGTATATTGTCTCTTACTCTTTGTATTTTTTAGTTTGATTTTAGGTGAAATGTCGCACATTTGGAGAGAACTCTGTCTTCTTCTGTTATCACTGGCTCACGCCCAGGGTGAGTACTGAATGTAATTCTATCAGGACGTATTTGGTGGGTGAAGGGTGTCAGACACATTTTTAATTTCCTCTTGGGTCCAAATAAAGACTCAACTATCATCTCTCTGCATTTTGGTGCTAACCTGATGGAAACATCGCCAGAGTGTCACCAAGTCTCAGACACCGCAGTGTTAATGAAGAACTGCAATTCAGGCCGCCATTTATCCCCTTCTTGGTCTTATTCACCTATGTAGGATGTGACCGTCATCTTCTGGTTTTGACTTTCTGTTATTTATCTGATTGAATTAGAGTTTTTTTTATCTCAATCGGTACAGTATTCTGATTTTTTTGTTTTTGTACTTCTCTGCTCTGCTGCTCATAACGTTGTTTTTGTTTGAAGGTTGAAGTCAGGCAGTGTGGATCTAAAATGGTTCAGCTTCTCTCTCTGACTTGAGCTTGTTTCTTTAATTTCAGAATTTCTACATGAAAAATGTCTGATTGCTGGTGTTGGGGAGACGATTCTAATTCCCTGCTTTCTGGACATTGCAAAGCCCTTAGAGAGCATTTCAGTTGAATGGCAGACATCTGGTACGGTGACATTTTGTGGCATGTCCAAACGCAGCGCACAGGTCATCAGATCTCAGTTTCAAGATGGCAACTTCTCCCTGACGCTCTCCCATGTTTCACTGCTTGATGAAATGTGGTACAGCTGTTATTACAGAGGCCGGCAACTGTGTCGGCACTGCCTTCGCGTCGGAGGTGAGGAAACTTTACTTCTTGGTACATTCTCTGCACTGTGAAGCTTGTGATCTCGTGGAGGCTGAAACAGTAAACAGGGCCTCAGATGGAGATGTGTGGAGGAGAAGAGGAAGAACAACAGCGGCTGTCACTTGTTTTCTTTTTGAATTTCAAAGTCCTTATAGCACAAGCAGTAGTTCAGCATTTTACACCACTGCTGTCTTCTTTATTTTGTGTTCATGGGCGGTTTGGACTGAGTCGCCTTCTAAACACCTAAACATGAGCATCGCCATTGTATACACTGGGGGGCCTTCTCATACTTGGTGGGAGCCCACCAGCTGCTAATCAAGAGGTGTGTGCATCAAACTGGTGTGTCTGTGGCACCAAATCCTAATCTCTCTATAGATAAAAATCCAGCATATGTCTGTTTGTTTTTCACAAGAGAACAACTTCACGGATTTAGATCTGTTTTTTTCTATATTTTTCTTGAACATTCCGGTTGATTTTGTGACTTTTCTCATTGTGCTAAGAATCAGAGTTCCCTTGCAGGAGCGATATATTCACGCTAATCTGAGACTGAGGCTGTGGGCCGAGGGGAGGGGGAAGCTGGACGTCAGGAGTGGGGAGCCGGGCAGGACCCACCTAACTCACGCGCCAGTCTTCGTTTGAATCAGTCTACCTATCGCCATACCTTGTTTCCACTTAGCTAGCGATACATGTTTGTTTATTGATTTTTAAAGTTCGTCTCGTTTCACTACTACACGGGTGGAGGCGCAGGGGACGGCTAGTCCCCGATAAGAAGGAAGAAGGAGACAAGAATTAATGTAGAATGACGCCGTTAGCTGCCGAATGTTGCAAAGGAAGGATTCATTGCAATGGCTTTGTAGAGCTAAATATTTATTTGTAGATAAATGTGTGTGTGGTTTCTAAAACACAAAATATAATACAATAACTTAAAAAAACTGTCACAAAAATAAAAGCTCACAGAATGCTAAAAACAGGTAATACCCAAAAAGGTCAGTAGATGGCGGCAGAAATTAACAGAGTGCCATGACATCATTGGCAAAGACACTGAATTAAAGTTAGCAAATGCATTAACACTGAACAGACTTGAACAAACAGCCAATCACCAAGTCAGTTTTCTAGAAGCTCTTATATATTAATAAAGAAGCAACATTTCTGAGCATACTTTATACAGTTTTAAACACTGAACTGAACACACTTTGACATAACACGTTAGTAAAACATCGTTAAGAGCTTTATCATTACTTGCAGAAAAATTGTTATATTTCTAATAAAATGAACATCAAAGCGTTTAACAGAAACACAAAGTCAACAAATGATTGAACAAACGTGGCATCGTGCAGACTCCTGGAAGTGCAGCGTTTCTGTGTTTCAGACACAGAAATAACACGTGTGCCCGCTCACGCATAACCTGTGAGTGTGATGACACAACACACAGCGTGCTCAGACTTTTGGACAATAGGAATGCAGGCCTATTCTAGAAGACAAACCAATATGGTGTGCTGCAGTGGTCTCTCCTTCTACTTTCCATATTTTTCAGGTTTGGCCACTTTTCAAAAACCATTAGGCTTTCCCGTTGAGCTCCATAGTTCAAAACTTTTTTTCCAGAATTCCACATGCTAAGTGATTCTTTATTTCCACATTAAATGAATTTTTCTTTAGGTTCTTTAGATGTTTAACAGTGGAATATCTAAATACCTTTAAAATAATAAAGAAAAAAATAAAATGTTGGCATGAGTGGTGATTTTGGCATGAAAATTCTCAAAGGGCCACACAAAATTCAGTGATGATAAAATGTCAGTCAAATAATGGCATCAAAAATCACATGAACAATGAAGGTCTATCAACTTATCTTGTCAAACCAACCATTTGGCCACCAAGGTGCAGTGGTAGAAGATGTTTCAAAGTCACAGTAAGGACACAAACAAAATATCCATGCAATAAATGGCCCACCACTCAACACAACAGACGGTCCATGGAGAGCAGAACAATAAACCCACCAGGGGTCTGCTGGTCAGCACAAGGTTGGCAAACCACTGAAACAATGCTTGTCTACCTATCTGTTCTCTTCCACACCAGGAGTCTCATTGACATTGACATTCAATATGTTCACACCATAAAACAGGACAAATATGACAAAAACAATCTGATGTACAAAACCTGGAATGTACACATCTGGACACAATTTACCTTCATAAATCACAATCACCTTGTAAATGTGCCTACGTGAACACGCCATGAACAGAACGTGGTTGCCATCCCTGGAACAGCAGAAGGACTGAAACTCCCTTGAGCCTTTATAGGATTAGGACAGGTGGTCTGCCTCGTGATGAAGTTCATCTCCTCACTTCAGTATTTCTCTCCTCTTAATCAGTGGTTCTCTTGCAATGCCTTTATACCGCTTCCAAGAGTCCTTTTCAGCCAAGCTTTGGAATTACTTCTGGTGTCAGAGATTAGCCCTCCGTTTGTTCTAGAAACACCATACAAGAACTCCATCTTGTGGTTCAGCTGTCCCTGCAGACCAAAGCCTTCTGTTGTTCCTAAGAGACCAGATATCCAAAGCAGCTGCCCACCTAGCTGCTGTATTTGAGGGACTGCATGGTCCCATACGTTCTATTCTGGGACTCTGTGTCCTCTAGTAGAATTTGATGTTCCTCATGCGGCCTCATCCTGAGTTGGGTTGCCTCGATGGCCACATGTTGTTTCTGGTCATCCTGGATGCCCTGCACCTTCTTTTCTGCCTTCTCTGATCTCATTACTTGTGGGCTCATCTAATGCCATAACCCTCCCAAGCCATGGCGTGCCCCTCTGTTGCCATTTGGGAGCACTTACCACACATACAGAGGTCTTAATGAGTTTACTTGCTATTACATTTTTGTAAGATTTTTTCCTCGTTATACTTTTATTGTTTGATAAACATACCTTTCTGCTCATATGCCATTTTATGGTATTTTTGAGCCCCCATGACCCTGTCGTTAGGATATTACGGGTTGGATAATGGATGGATGGATGGTATTTTAGAGCAAACAAATGTTTGGATGTTTTAAGATTTTAGGAATGCACATCCAGGTCTATTGATTGATGAAGAACTCCAATCTTGAGACAGTCCCATACAGGACAATGGCGGTGCAGTGAGGGGCCACAGAGAGGTTCCCATTGCTGACTGGTGACGTAACTCTCTAACATTTGAGCCCGCAGTCTGCATCGAGCAGTTTTAATGCTGCCAGACATTTCCTGTAGATTACAGTCCTTTCTGTTTTGTTGGTTTTGATGCCAATAAGATGTGATTTTTGAGTTGTAATCCTTTATTAAGGATCTAGCCCTCTATGGACTTCTATCAGAGGGGAAAAAATGACAAAGTTTCTTTTTGAGAATATTTAGACAATCACACATTTTAACATTTCAGATTTGTTTATTATGTACTTCTGCCTCATGAAGAAAATTGTGACATTTCTGATGGCATATGATCATTCAGATTTTCCTTGCCATTTGTTGAACTGCTTAATAAAATGTGTTCGTGCTCACAGCTTTAAAATACTTTAATACAGTTAACATCCTTCAAATCTAATGATAAGGCAAAAGCAATTGAGAACATCTGTGTGCCGCTGTTCTGCTGCCCAGCCCAGTTTCCAAAGTTCTTCTCTTTCAATGTGTTTCTGTCTCTTCAGATCGCTTCTCTGATCCCGTTCTTCTTGGGCCGACGTCACCGGTGCTAAAGGGCACTGAGGTCAACTTCACCTGCAAGTCTGATGAGGGTTTCCCTGTGCCGAGGGTCCAGTGGTTCGTGAACAAGAAACCATTTCAGGACAAGAGCCGAATAAAAAACAAACTGAAAAGAGGCCGCGACCCCAAATACAACCTGACCAGCATCCTGACTCTGACCATGACGGAGAATGTGTCTGTGTCCTGCACGATTGATAACTGGAAGATGGAAGAGAAGAAGACATCACCTGAAATAGAGTGTAAGTACAGAAACAGCCAGTCAAGAATCTGCAGTCACATGAAAGGCCACCCATTGTGACACCCACCTACAGGTTGCCCTTCCTTTTCTTATTATGCGTTACTTCAACTATTGTTGGTAGCTGCTGACGCCCAGACGTCCAAATGACACGTGCTTACCTTAAGAAAACAATGAGCGTTTGGGCAACTAAAATAGTCACGTGAAGCACACCTGGAGGAAGAGCAATTATAATGCAGAATGGCAAAGGTAAATTTTAACAGAGTGGAGTAAAGAGCACTAAATCTAAAATCTTAACTAAAAGAGTTTTTTTTTTTTGTAATTTAAATACTGTCTGATGGGGTACAATGCAGTGTAGTCAAAGCAGACCACCATAATGATGATTATTGTGCATTATGCTAAGTTAGTCCCAGGGAGACGTCAACACCAATTAACACAATAATAAGAGAGTAACAATAAGAGGAGAATGGAGTGAGGTCATCAGAGGAGGCCCTCAGGGGTCTGTCTTGGACCCTCTGTTAATTATTCTGATTTATATTAATGACATTAGTCAATGAACTTGTGGACTTTAGTGAAGAAGCTAAAATTGGGGGAATGGCAGACACTGAAAGTTTCAGTAAAACTTCATTCAGAACTGGGCAAAAACTTGGAAAATGGAGTTTAATGTAGAAAAGTGCAAAGTGGGCAAAAGGAACGTCAACTGTAAAAACAAGACAGCAGACCCTGTCCTACAGGAAGAGAGACTTCTGGAGAGGACTTAGGGGTTTATGTTGGCACAACATTCTCATTGTCTAAGCTTGTGCTGAAGCAAAGGCAAATAAAATGTTAGGTAATATCACAAAAACTGTGGGGTATAAGACAACACAATGCAATTTATTTTTGTATATCCCAAAATCACAAGGAGTGGTGTAATGGCCTTTAACAGGCCCTGCCTTTTGACAGTCCACCATCCTTAACTCTCTAAGAAGACAAGGAAAACCCCTCCAAAAAAACTAGTAGGGAAAAAATATGGAAGACACCTCGGGAAAGGCAGTTTAGAGAGAGACCCCTTACCAGGTAGGATGGGCGTGCAGTGGGTGTCAAAGAGAAAAAGGGGGTCAATACAATAACACAATACACAGAACAGAACACAAGTCATCCTCATTTAAATATAATAGTGCAATAGAAATATTACAAGTAGACAGCAGAATTCAACAGTAGATGATATCACACAATACAATTTGGAGTATATATATATATATACAGTATATGTGTGTGTGTGTGTGTGTATACTGTATATATAATTGTTTATAAGAATATAAGTCAAGGGATGTTGTGCTAATACTGTAGAAGGCACTAGAGAGACCACATCTGGAGTCCTGTGTGTAGTTCTGGTCTCCATAATCGTGAAGGTTGTCCAGGTCCTGTTCCTGTGTTGTTTTTGTTGCCTCCACATTGTCTACCATTGCTGTAATTTTATTATCATCTGTGAATTTCACAAGTTTACTACCAACACTGAAACCTGCAGTATGTCACTAATATAAATCAGAAAAAGAATCGCCTGGCCTCACTGAATGACGTCGCCCAGCACAATTTCTTCAATAATTCGCAGGTCTGCAGTCTGATGGAACCCGTTTTGCAGTAAATAGTTGTAGTTAATGCTGTTTAGTATCCTTCACGGATTGTAGTCCATAGATTTTGCCGTCGCCTGTCAGAGTTTTTAACAGCAGTATTGTAAATGTTTTGCTCTTAAATGAGTAAGTTGTACTGTGATATTTAGATCTTCCCACACTAAGTTTACACATATCAACAATTTTCTCCTTTGAAGCAGAATCAAGCATCTGTATTGTTGTCTGCATAATGATGTGGCAAAATTTTACACCGGATGAGCTTCCTGCCCATCTGTCCAGGCTTGGGACTGCCATGAAGAAACACACTGGATTGTGCTTCCCCTATGGTGTGAGGGAAGGTCTACAGGATGGTAGTGAGACTAGCTATGTTGTATGGGCTGGAGACGGTGGCACAGGAGACAGAGCTCGAGGTGGCAGAGTTAAAGATGCTAAAATTTGGATTGGGTTTGACGAGGATGAACACGATTAGAAATGAGGACATTAGAGGGTCAGCTCAGGTGGGACGGTTGGGAGACAAAGTCAGAGAGGCGAGATTGTGTTGGTTTGGACATGTGCAGAGGAGAGATGAGGGGTATATTAGGAGAAGGATGTTAAGGATAGAGCTGTCAGGGAAGAGGAGAAGATGAAGGCCTAAGAGGAGGTTTATGGATGTGGTTAGAGAGGACATGCAGGGGATGGGTGTGACAGAACAAGATGATGAGGACAGAAAGATGTGGCAACCCCTAATGGGAGCAGAGAAGAAGAAGAAGCAGAATCAACCATCATAAATTTGGGTCTCAGCCATTGTCAACTGAATAGCCAAATTAGGGTTAAAAAATTTAAGTCAAGGCCCATCAAAATGTTGTACCATCTGATCAGGACCCTCCTTAACACAAAGGCAATGCTATGAAGAGGAGCTGATCTCGGTTACTGCTATTAGTAGTCACACTGCTTGATTTAGTATAATAGCAGACATGTTCATCAAAGCGCATGCTCAACTACAGCAGACTATCGACACACGTGTGTGACTCGGTGTCACGTGGTATCTCCAGGCCAGGGGTTTTCAGCCTTTTTTCTTGGCTTAGCACCTCCTGGGACTGAAATGTTTCTGGTGTGCCCCCATTTTGTTTCAGTTTTAAATTGTCAAGTCCTGAACTCTTACCAGGCCCAACTACAAGTGACCTTTCTTAACTCCCACTTCCCTTAGTATTCCATTTGATTACACAGTGTGTCTTGTGTGGTTGTTGTATGCCTTTTACTTTTTTACTTCACATTAAATGATTTTTTAAATGTAAAAACAGCCTACCCTTTTAAATATTTGTATTTATTACAGTTCCTGCCTTGCGCCCTACGCTAGCTGTGATAGGCTTCAGCAGACCCCGTGATCCTGTTCAGGACCAAGTGGGTTAGAAAATGACGGGCTGACTGCAACAACAATTATTTCTATCGTACATTTTCATACACTGGTTGGAGGTCAGAGTGCTTTACAAAATGTCAAAGTAATAGCTGCAAAAAACCAAATTAAAATTAGATAAAATAATGATGAATAAATAGCATACAAGCTTAAATAATACACAATTACTTCAGACAGATATATAATTAAGAGAGAAGTATTTTATATAGAATTCGTTATTAAGTCTCTAAATGACAGCCTAATGAAAAGGTCAGATGACTGGGAGACTAAATAAATAAATAAATAAATAAAACAAACTCCAGCTAAGCTGGAGAAAAACCATAAAATCTCAATGGGCTCAAAGGAGTGACAAAATACTGGGCAGCCCCCCACTGGGTATTCTACCACACATACAGTAAATGTAGTTACGTTGTTCCTTGTTTATTTGTTTCTCTTTTTTAGACTACGTCTTAGAGGATTCGACGCGGTGGATCTCATCGACGGTTGGAGTGTCTGCTTTCAATCAGACGTCACAGGCACCTGCACAGGACTTTGGTCAGGCGGTGGTGGCACAGAACGCCACCACAGAAGGACCAGAAGAAGAAAGAGAGAAAAGTAAAGAGGAATGATTATTGCAATTTCACTGAAAGCTATGACATTTCTATGCATATCTCGTTCATTAAGAGTAAGTTTTAAGGAGTTTCATAAAACTCTCCACGGTGTCAGCCTGACACATCTGTATTGGTAAAGTGTTCCAGATTTTAGGTTTATAACAGCAGAAGGCAGCCTCACCACTTCTTTTATGCTTAGCTCTTGGAATAATTCGTAAACCGCCATTAGAATACCTAAGGATACCACTTGGAATGTGAGGGGACATGCATTTCAAAATATAGGAAGGAGCAGATTATTTAAGGCTTTATGCATCGTTAGTAGTGTTTTAAAGTCAATTGTAAAAGACACAGGTAACCAGTGCAACAACACTAAAACTGGTGTAATGTGCTCAGGTTGTTCTTTTTCTGGTTAAGATTCTTGGTGCTACTTTCTGAAGTCACTGCAACAGACTGATGTCTTTCTTAGGTGGTTTAGTTAGGAGTGCATTACGGTAATCTAACTGACTGAAAACAAAAGCATAAATCATTTTTTAGCAAATTTCATTGTTACAAGAGGTCTAACTTCTGTATTGTGCTTTAAATGGGAAAGTGCAGTCCTAGAAATCAGCTTAATGTGTGATTTAAAGTTTAGGTCAGAGTCCATGATTACACCTAAATTCTTTAGTTCCACCTTGCCTTTTAATGCTAAGAGGTCAACTGTATTTCTAATACTCTCATTATTTCCATTTTTGCTAACTGCTAAGATTTCAGTTTTTTCCTTTTCCTACTCATCCATTTAGAAACACAAGACAGATATTTGGTCACAGAGCTCAGAGTGTCAGGGTCATCAGGTGCAATTGATAAGTAAAGCTGTGCATCCTCTACAAAGCAGTGGTAGCTCACCTGGGCCTCAGGTATAACGGTGTGCGTAGAATTCACACTAAAACATGGCGTACAGACAAAACTGGAAAAATGCATACGCACAAAAAAAAAATCCAGATACATAAAACTGTGTATGCCAAGTTCCATGCACTTCCCCTTTAAAAATCCCAATGAATGTGAAATTTAATGCGTCTACAGCCCCAACCGACTCCACCCAGAATTTTGCATATTTGAATATGCAAATAAATATAAATAGCCCCTTCTGTTCTGCGTTTTGTTAAAAGACAATGGCAAAAGCACATGGAAAAAAGAAGAATTTCAATGAATGCAAAGTGGAGGCAAGGAAAGACATTATTTGTTGGCTTAAGCAGTGGTATAAGCAACAAAAGGAAGCTGATGGAGTGATACAGCGTGGTGGAGACGCTCAAAAGTTCAGAAAGTCGCACAGTACCCAAAATTAAAAAGAAGTGGTCAGATATCAAAGTCAACGTGAAAAGATGAGTCACAGCCCATCATCTGTTTATTCTGTTTCAGACAATATTACAAAAGCTGACCCCCATGCCGAGGACGTGACTGTACCCAGCACATCTTTGGGTGCTGGCTGCTCACATACCTCTGCCTTGGAAACTGCTGGGTGACCATGTGGCTGTGTACTGATGTACGCTGTTCAGGAGTCACAGTGGATGCCGTAAGAGATATGGCAAATGAACTAAGGAATATAAGGGCTGTACTATGAGATACTGACCACAAATTGGTTAAAAAATAAATGTGGCATCTTATTACCTCTATTTACATTCTGCTAATTACATTCAAATGAAATTGTAACACTGTCTGACGTGGCTGATCATTTTGTGGGTCAGAGTCATCATAGTACATCTCTTCAGGTACAGGCAAGCCACGATTGTCTGCCACATTATGCAGGACGCTACATACTTGCACACTGCAACACACTTTTGGTAGACTATAAAGCAGCACATTAATAGAGTGGGAATGCTTTCTATTTACATAAGCACATTCATTCTCTACAGGCACCTTTATAGTGTAGCGTCAACACCGAGCACCACAACGGGTTGATTCTACTGCTCTTTACTTTGAGGTGACTCACTATCCTTAAAAGGACTACTTGCCTTTTGCCACACTAGTTGGATAAAGCACCTGTGACTTTGTGGAGTTGCCATTTTTATAGGCTCTCCAGCTCATTCTTTTGGTGATTCATCCCTGGCTGATGTAACATGTTCGGTGTCATTGCAATAGCAATGTGCTTGCAGCTGACCGCTCCAATTACATTTGCAAAACCGTACGTTGCTGCGAAATGCGCTTTTATGTTTGCCAGTTCAGTCACAGTGTAAGGAAATCTTATCTATCTGGATGACAAGCTGATAACACCATCCTATACAGCTGGCATGGCACGACTGGGTGATGATTGTGAAATACCCGATCAGTCAAAAATTGTGGCTAAAAACCCGAGGGTGGACAGAACTTGCAAATCAGCGGTCAAATTAAAGCTCAAGTTCAATGAGACAAACACAGACAAAAATAACTGGACCACCATTAAAACGTGTGGCCACCATTCTGGTCATCTAAAGACTGTTTAAGGAAATACTAAATTACTCTTCACATTATAAGCCCCTATTTTGACTGAAATTTAAAGATTAAATGGTTGAGCATTTCTTCTTTGTCTCTTGTCTTTGATTTACAGATCTGATTAAAGCTGAGAACGAACCACACAGAGTGAATGGAATAGCCTGGGCCATAGGGGGGTCATTGTCAGCGTTGGCGGTGGTGCTGCTGATTGGAGAGATCGTGATGATTAAGAGGATTATAACAAAAGATCGTAAAGCATCTGGTATGTCGAAGTGAAACACGTGAGCTGCCATTTTCATATTGTTCACCTTCATCATTTGATGTTCATCACCCGTGTGTCCAAGATGTCCTCATTCTTTAAAGTTCCTCTTATGTGAGGTGAAGTGTCCCAGCAATGCTTACTGTTAATGTAGCCTACAAGAAGGTGAAGGATTGACATGTGATGTGATGTGATGTGTGGTGACACTGTGAGAAGATTTCACTTCCGGGTGAGAGTACGCTGTGCGCATTTGTCTGCCGCTTCTCACCGGTGTCTTTGTATTTGTTTTGTTTTGTCCCATCTGACTTTTTCACCGTCACCTTCTGATCTGACAGCTCTTTTCGAATTTTATTTACTACATGATTGCCATTGGTGATTGCCTAGATCACACCTAATTCAGTCCTGCGCGAGCTCTCTTCCTTCTCTCCTGTTACTGTCTTCGCAGTGATTATGAATCTATGCTTGCTTCGTTTGTAGTTGCCAGTCTGAACTGCAAATATGCAGCCTGCCCACGTGCTTTTCCGTTTCTAGCTGCTTATGCAGTGAGATTTGGGTTGGCTAATGTGGGTAGCTGGAGTTAGCATGGTGTTGTGTGGCATTCTGTTCACTCTTGGTGGTGTCCACCGGTGTCTGGATAATCTTAGCCTGTTCTGTCTCTGGTCTGGAGTTGTGCTCTGTGTTGTCATTTCTACTTTTTTAGTACTGCAGCTCATATATTCTCCAAATGAACTTAAACATCTTGACTGTCATCCACGATTGGTCTCCCTGACTTATAGTTTTTGCCAGTCGCTTGGACTTACTCAATGTCCTTGCTATATTCACTGGTCTAAAAGAGGCCCCTCGCGGATCTATGGCTCGCATGTGTCGATTCCAACTATATGGACATCTCACCGTGTTCACTGGCGTAACGCTAGGGCTGGCTGAGGAATAAACATCGGCCATCTTCATCCTGTTCAGGAAGTGTCTGTGCCCTACTTACCCAGCTGTTCCAACTTTAGGCTCGCCCTATTGAACGCTCACTAACAAGACCTCGCTGATTAACGACATTATCTTCCAGAAGCAAGTGGATATCTCTTCTTACAGAAACATGGCAACAACCTGGTGACTATTGACATTTAAAGTCACTGTCTCCCCCTCATTATAGCCACATATCTAAACCCCGGTTAACAGGAAAAGGGGGCGGCCTGGCTGTGGTTTGTAGATCTACCTTAACAATGAAGGAACTCTCTCTTTTGAAGTCACACCTTTTGAATATATTGCTCTTAAACTGGTTTCCTCCCCTTCTGTGCTGCTGTTGATAGTTTATCGCCCTCCTAAATCTGTGCATAGTCTTTCCTCTCCTGACAGCCTGGTTTCCCTTTATAACAGCTGTGTTTCCCAACTGCTAGATAACTTTGCTCCCTTAAGGACTCGGCAGGTTCCAGTCACCCGCTCCTGTCCCTGGTGCACCGATGAGCTCAGAGCTATGAAAGCCAATAGCCGACGTCTTGAACGGCTTTATAAGAAAACGGGCCTCACAGTTCACTCCCAACTTTACACTGAGCACACACTTCAATATGGAGATGCCTTTAACACAGCTCGCTCCAACTATTATTCCATCCATCCATTATCCAACCTGCTATATCTTAACACAGGGTCACGGGGGTCTGCTGGAGCCAATCCCAGCCAACACAGGGCGCAAGGCAGGAACAAATCCCCGGGCAGGGTGCCAGCCTACCGCAGCCAACTATCATTCCTCTGTCATAAATGGTGCTAAGTCCAGGCCTAGAACTCTTCTTAGGACTGTTAATAAACTCCTCCAGCTCCCTCCTCTAGCATTCCCCCATACAGCTGAACAGTGTCAGGCTTTCTTCCATTTCTTTGATACTAAAATTGATCAAATCGATCACAGTGTCCCCTCCACACCTCAGTCACTCACTCATTCCAATCTTCCATCTCCATCATCAAGACTCACTTGTTTCTCACCTGTTGAGTCTTTTGCCATCATATTAATAACTTATTAATAAGTCCTCCACTTCTCTGCTCATCCATAATTAGTATTCCTGTTGCCTCCTTGATAAATGCAGGTTTCATTTCAGGTTCTGTCCCTACTGCCCTCAAAACTGCTGCAGTTACCCCAATCCTTAAAAACCTGACCTGGATCCTTCCTTTCTCTCTCTAGTTACTGGCCTATCTCTAATCTCCCTTTTTGGGCTAAGGTGAAGGAACACGTGGTCGCTACACAACTCCATGCTTTTCTTCTAGACCATACACTCTCTGAGCCTTTTCAGTTTGGCTTTCGCACACAGCACCGCACTGAGACGGCTCTTCTCTGTGTAGTCAATGATCTTCTCCGGTCTGCAGACTATGGTTCGCTTCATATTCTCCTCCTTCTTGACTTACAGTAAGTGCAGCCTTTGACACCGTTAATCATGAAAACCTCCTGTCATGTCTCTCTGGCTTAGCCCTTCAATGGCTCACTTCATGTCTCTCTAATAGGCAACAGTTTGTCACACTCGGTCGATAGAAATCCTCCACCTCACCTGTGTGTCACGTGGTGTCCCTCAGGGTTCAGTCCATTACTCTTTCTACTTTATATCCTTCCTTTGGGTCAGATTATTGGCAGACATGGCCTTACCTTCCACTGTTATGCAGACGATAGACAGTTCTATCTTAGGACAGACTCGCCTCCCAGCACACTCACTGATCTTAAGCTATGGATGGAAAATCACTTTCTTAAAGTTAATGCCAATAAAATTGAAGTGTTACTGGTAACTTTCTAAGACATCCAGTTTCTCTGTTTCTGTTGATGGTCCACTTGTCAAACCTGCTCCTGTTGTCAGAAATCTTGGTGTTTTGTTTGATTCATCACTTAACTTTGAGCCACACATTAGGTCTTCTTCCAAACTTTCATTCTATCATCTCCATCACGTTGCCCGTCTCCGTCCATTTCTATCCTTTAATGAAGCTCAGACTCTGGTTCACTGTTTCATGATGTCTCATATTGATTACTGTAATTCCCTCTTCATTGGCCTCCCTGCAAAATCATCACAGAAGCTGCAGTGCATTCAGAACTCAGAACTCCACAGCCACACAAAGCGTTCTGCTCACGTCTCCCTGTTCTCTCCCAGCTCCACTGGTTACCAGTGCCATCAAGGATTACATTCAAGATTCTGCTTCTCACCTTCAAAGCCCTACATAACCTTTGCCCCCCTATACCTCACTCAGCTCCTCATACTCCTTGTCTCTCTCTCTCTCAGGTCCTCGAGTAGTCATCTCCTTACTGTCCCACACACCAGGTGATGTGCACGTTACCAGTGGTCTGGGCCCAAAGGACTGCCCTTCAGTGTTATGGCCCCCCTTTTCCTCGGTCTCTCCGAGATTGCTCCTCGTTCTGCTCCTTTAAATCTCAACTGAAAACTTTCCTCTTCTACAAACTTTTGTCTTCTGTGAATTTTTGTTTAATTTAATTTACTCTGTATGTAAAGCAACCCTGGGTTTGTGAAAGGTGCTCTGTAAATGTAACTTCTTATTATTATGTGGCCACTAGAGGGCTTCACAGGACACAAATGTTACGAGCTCCATGAGGTCACATGGCTGACTTTGTTCAATTTCTTTGCTTCACTTAATTTGCTGTCCACTGTAGTTCTTAGCATATGAACTTCTCATCTTCAGATGTCTGTCTTTAAATGTTCTCAGCTCAGAACGTTGCTGTTCCAGCCTTCCAGTCATTTGAACACATTTTATTGAATTTTCTTTCAGTGACAAACAAAGGCACTGACACTGCGGTGCTGCTGCAGCAAACAGCAAACAAAAAACCACCGGAAGCTGAACAGCTCTGAGAATATGAAAGCAGGTAACTTGAAATATCGACCTCCAGTTTATTAAAGACAAACTCTCAGTCTGTGGCTGAACAGACGGCGTTGGAGTTTTCATCTTCAGTCTGTCAATTGTGTTTTCTCTTTCTTTATGGTTTTGCAGATTTGGTACTCTGCATGTGAACTAACCAAACCACTAACATGAAGTAATAGTAACAACTGAGAATCAGAAGCAAAGCTACTAACGGATATCAATGTACCTATAACACGGTGTGGCCATTTTATGTGTCCCGTCACCCAATTAGCCCCACTGCTCACATTTCACTTTTCTCTAATGAAGCACATTATGTAACGCTGTGCAAAATGAACATGTCCTCGTAACGTCTCTCTAACCCTAGGAAGATGCCATGACTTGGCTCTCTCAAAGGGGAGGGCATTAATTTTCCTATATAAAGTACACAAATTATAGGGAGAAGTTACCAACCCAGTCCTGGGACCTTCTGACTGAGGGGCTCCGCTACTTGTGCCCTCTCATGCTGCGCTGTCGTGACCCTGAACTCTCATCCTCCTGCCAGTGAGTTGTTGCCCCAGCTGGCCACCCAACCACAGTATCATAGTGACTCATTGTGACTTACTTTAAATTTCTGCTGTGGTCAGTTTCCACTGCCAAGGACAGCCATCTTAGGCTGCAGAACCACCAGCCTCCTAGTACCAAACTGTCCTGGCACTCCTGTCCTCTCCATAGTCCTCAACATGCTAGCATCCTAGAACCACTCTTTCTGTGTGCCACCCTCTAAAGTCCCACAGAGAAACTGCCAGCCTTCTACCTTTAATTGTGTGACAGTCTGAGGTTTCCTGCTTAGGGAACATATGGTGACAGAAGGACATCTGACTTCTTCACAAACCTTCTCACTTCTTCTTTCTCTATGATGATCTAATATCAGCTGAGATAAAACATTTCTTGGACATCTAGCAATGTCCCTTGGCACTGCCCCTGTGCCCACTTTGGCCGCTTGTGTATTCCCAGTGCAGTTTTTTTCTTCCAAATTCTGTCTATCCCCCAATCTGTGTCATCTGTGTACATCCAGACAGTGTTCAGAAGCCATTAAGAAGGCTAACAGACTGGCAGGTTATATAGAGCCTTGATGTGTGGAGCACAAGTCACAGGAGGTTCTGCTCAACCTTTATAACGCACTGGTGAGGCCTCATCTGGAGTCCTGGGTGCAATTTGGGTCTCCAGGCTACAAAAAGGACATAGCAGCACAAGAGAAGGTCCAGAGAAGAGCGACTAGGCTGATTCAGGGCTACAGGGGATGAGTTATGAGGAAAGATTAAAAGAGCTGAGCCTTTACAGTTTAAGCAAAA
>JANRMT010028174.1:543657-569774 GCA_026402145.1 Polypterus bichir lapradei
TATTCAATGTGTTCTCCAAAACATCATCTCGACCCAGCAAAGTTGTTAAGACTTTCAGTATGGGAGCGTAAACAAATGACTTGTTTTTTATTCGGCTGAACACAAACTTAACTGGTTCAACTACAGCAAAAGTGTTTCTTAAAATAATCTTTTGTGACCTGTAGCAGGTGTTCCTCCTTCACAAGCTTTTAAAAATGGGTTGCTTTTGTGAGTGGTGTCTGAAATATTTGCAAGATCAGAGTTACCAAGACTGCGGTGGGTTGGCACCCTGTCCGGAATTGGTTCCTGCCTTGTGCCCTGTGTTGGCTGGGATTGGCTCCAGCAGACCCCCGTGACCCTGTGTTCGGATTCAGCGGGTTGGAAAATGGTTGGATGAATGGAGTTATCAAGAGTGCAGCAATTTTTCTTCAAAGTGTCCACAATAATATTTAAGGTTTGGGATTCTGAAAGTTCTGAGACCTCTTTTAAATTTTCAATAATCTGTTGCATTGCATTTTGTGAAATGTGTAGTACAGTTTGCATGCACAAAAAGAAAGCAGCAAGCTTATGTTCAATTGCTAAATCTACATTTTCTCTTTCAACAACAATACTTGTTAAAATGTTGTTGCTTCACGCCTCTGTGGTATCTTCACCATCATCAGAGTCCTCTAAAGTACAGCAAGCTTCACCTAATTCATCCTCTACAAGCACCACAGACGTTCTAAAATCCTTCAACGAGTGATTTTTGTGTTTTCTATTAATGTGCACTCGGAATGTGGAAAGAATGTTGGTTTTAAAAATAGAATATGGACATTTCACAGTTTCATAGTTTTTCAAGTGTCTGCTCAAGTAATGAATATAAGTCTTTTCTTTGCAAATGTCTTTGACATTTCAATGTGATTTATCACTTTTAGAATGCATGCGGCTTAGGTGCGTTTTTAAAGCTCCTATTGGATTACATAAAGCTAAACACTGCACTCTTCTGTTGGTTAGATGATGCCAGTGTTTTAGTAGATAGTGCTTCATCAGAATGTGTTGTTTTTCATGTGAAAATTTGCAATAACGACAAGGTATTGATGGCATGGACATTCTTTTGTTATTTAAACTCGACTTCCTTAAACTTTAAAATTGGCACATTCATTAACATTTCTGATACAACAAGACTATATGAACAAGGACTATTCTGAATTTTTGGCAGAAAAACAAAGAAGTACAACTTAAGTGAAACGAAGTAAACTGCACAGTCAACACTATTAGATTTCCTCCTTTACGGCAGGTTAATTATTTGCGAATTATTATGAAGCTGACCACTTTCCTTAACTCACACTGTCAATGTCAGAGAATATCACGTACCTCAGAACTAAACAAAATCTTCACAAAATACTGCGTGCAGTGAAAATGGAGTCACGCTGGAAGTGTAACTCAAACAACGATTTAGACATGCGTGAATTAAACAAAACTTTTTACCTTGTCGTATCTTAAAGTTTTACGGTTACTTTAAGAGCAATACTTGAAATGTGCAACTTATTTTTATAGCATTCCAGAACGATTTTTAGGTTTATTTTTTTACAGTATACACTATAATTAATGGTGGAATTTTCTCTTGACCAAAAGCCCACTTCCTAATTTCATGTACTGTTATTCAGTTGTTTCTTAATTCACCTAATGACTGCTGTTCTGTTCTGAAGCAGCAATCAGAATCTCCTTCGGCTGCTCCCATTAGGGTTGCCACAGTGGATCATCTTCGTCCATATCTTTCTGTCCTCGTCATCTTGCTCTGTCACACCTGTCATCTGCATGTCCTCTTTTAGCACATTCATAAACTTTCTCTTAGTCCATCCTCTTCTCCTCTTGCCTCACAGCTCTATCCTTAACATCCTTCTCCCAATATACCCCTCATCTCTCCTCCACACATCTCCAAACCAACGCCATCTCGCCTCTCTGGCTTTGTCTCCCAACCATCCAACTTGAGCTGACCCACTAATGCACTCATTTCTAATCAGAATAAAGACTCCAAAATAAACCATTGCATCCTGTGTGGATCAAAGTGTGAAAGGACTGGCTACATCAAGATTCAGTTCACAGTACGTTTCTAAACATATATTCAAGAATACAGTTATTTTATGAAAATTAAAGTTGAATACCTTTAAACTACATCTCCTAAAAAAATCACATACAGTTGACTTTCCATATCTGTGGATTCATTTAACCACAGATCAAAAATATTAACAGAAATTACACAAAACAAAACGTGAACTGGCTGTGTGGCCAAAAACTACACTGAGTCCATGCGAATGAACTGGTGTGGATAATAGCAAACCTGCTGTAGCCTCCCGGCATTTCACAGCTCTTCAGAGACTCACCAGCACTCGCTGTTCAAGCATCGTTTGCCGCATGTCTCATTCATTTGCTACTTGTATTGCTGATTTTGGGTATTCAGTTTGCTTTTTAGCCTCTTGAGCCTAATTGCTGCTTGAAACAGGCAATATAGTGAAAAGAGGATTTGAACGATGATCTGTGGTTGACTTGATTTGACTAGGTATGACATTACACAATGCAGAGAATGCCCTCTAAAACTTACAGACATGTGCGCTTGCCTCTTATTATGGAAGAAACCAGGAACTGATGCACCTGTATAATAGAGGATTTAGTTGTGCACCGTTTGTTTCTGTGAAAAGATGGCTCAAAAAAAACAATTAAGTGCTTAAAGTGTCGCTTGATACACATGAGGATGTGTGTAGGTTATATGCAACTATTAAGATTTTAGTGAATTGTTTTGTTGGCAAACAACTGTAAGTGTCCCATGTGAAAAATGCATAGCCTGACTTTGTTTTTCTTTTGATTTGCAATGATGATTTTGTTTTAAGTTTGTTTTGCTAAAATGGGAATCACGTTTATTGGCCAAGTATGCACACATACAGGGAATTTGACTCTGGTTTTGAAAACTCAGCAATTATAAGTTATATAACCAACATACACACAACTGTTAATTGAATACAGGAGATAAAAAACAAGACAGAGAATGTAAATATATATATATGCATTCTTAGGGACGGCCAGGGCCTTTACCTGGGCGGGATGCCCCCCTTGTGGAGAGAGTGTGCACAGGGCATTATCTCCCCCAGAACGCTAGCAGGTAGCCCCCTGGGTTACCGTGGTGTCCCAGATTCCCAGAGTATCATGGGACTTGGAGCTCTTGGATTCAGCCCTTCTGGGTGTCGTGTTTTCCGCTAAGGGGGTGCTGCAGGGACTGGAGAGCCCTACTTCACGAAAGTACTCCCGGGTGGAAGATAAAAGGAGCTGCTTGCCTCTCAAGGAAGAGCCAGAGTCAGGTGGAAGGTGGACGAAGCTTAAGAGGAGAAGTGGAAGAGGCAGTGGAAAAGTGACTAAGAGAACGAAGACAAAGAGTACCTGTTGTGCTACACAGTGTTTATTACATAAACTTGTGGCTGTTGTGGTGGAAAATGCTTGTCGAGACACATTTTTGCTAATAAAGGATTCTTTGTGATCTTACCTGGTACCCATGCCTGTTTGTGCTAGGTGTTTAGGGAGCTGGAGTGCCCCCTGGTGTCCACAGCATACAACGTGTAAAGTGCAACTCAGTGCAAGAAATGCATTAATAAACACATTAAAAAACAAGCATTAACAATATCTAACAATATCTAACCATTACTGCAAGACCCTAGGAAGTCCTTTGATGGTGCAGTGCCCAGCCTGATTAAGCTGAATTAACCATCTGTGAGCTTGATGGCTTGTGGGAAAAAAAAAAAAAAAGGGTCTTATATCTGCTTGTTTTGATGTATATTAAACTACTAGCAGAATACCCGCGCTTCGCAGCGGAGAAGTAGTGTGTTAAAGAAGGAAAGAAAAAGAAAAGGAAACATTTTAAAAATAACGTAACATGATTGTCAAAGTAATTGTTTTGTGTATTTGGCGGCAGCGTCACAAAGTTGTTTTCGTCTAGCTGCATCAGAAAATGTACCACGACGTCTGACATGCCTCCTTTTTACTGTTTTCTCACAGCTTGGATTGCTGCTGTCATAATGGGTTTGAGTCTACATATATATATATATATACATACATATATACACATACATATCTTCATATCTATATACATATCTACATATACACATATATATGCATACCTATCTACATCATATATACACACACATATACATACATACATACACAGACACACACATATATATTATTTTTGTGTGTGTATGTATGTGTGTGTGTATATATGTGTGTGTGTGTGTGTGTATACACATACATACAAACATACACACAGGTATATATAAATATATGTGTATATATATGTATGTGTCTATATGTGTGTGTATAGCTTTGATCACTGAGTGCAAGGGAAAAATAATAAAATGTAGTCTATAAGTTATTAAACAGTAAAACATTAACGTTTTAAGAAGTAAAGGTACATTGAGCACTACTGGAGTGGTTGCGGGTAAACTACATTTTAAAAGACGGTATAACAGAACAGGTAAGTAGTACTAACAGCAGCTAAAATGTATATGGATCATCTCTCGGTAGTAGATCCCTTTTGAAAGGCGCTACACGATGGCTGTGGTATAGAAATTACATTTTCTATGTGAAAGTCCAAATTTCTGCCTCTGGTAATGTGCCTTACCAGCAATTAAAGAAAATTAGTTTTGTGTCCTCTGCAGTGTTAAGAGAGAAAGGCTTTGGTTTGGGATAAAAGGAAAAAAGGTGTAAAGAAAGGAAAGTTGCATTTTTTTTTTTATTGTTTTGAGAGATGTGTTCGCTGACGATATGAGCGCCTTTTGGGGACAGTCGCGGTGGGTCTTGTGCAGACTGGTGAGACGTCCCTGCCATTAATCGGCTGTGATGGCACTGTCAGTCCTTCACTCCTGTGCGTGTCTTCATAATCCGAGCTGACGACCTCATAATCGTATACGTGCAAAATAAAGTGCGAAGCGCCTTAAGATTATTTTGCCGCGGTGTAGAAAAGGGGTCCCGTGTTTGCACTTGTCTGGGCTATAGCTCACGGGGAGGATGAAAAAAATTAAAAGAGCTCTCTTTGAATTAAGGCAGAAGCGCAGTCAGTGTCTGAAAGGCCGGCACAGCTATGCGCGCGCGCCGGCTGATCGACTTTTGCTGGGCAGGAGACGCCAGTTTTTGCAGACACGTTCACATGATCAAAAGTCTCCTTGCTCTTTGGAGGTCATTTATATACAAAATACCTGCGCCTCGCAGCGGAGAAGTAGTGGGTTAAAGAAGTAATGAAAAAGAAAAGGAAACATTTTAATAATAACGTAACATGATTGACATTGTCATGAGTGTTGCTGTCATATATATGCCGGCCTAAATAAGTCACCCTCGCTTCGCTCTTATTTTTTTACCGTTCATTTAATCATGAAACCTGCCCAACTTTTGTAAGGAAGCTGTAAGGAATAAGCCTGCCAAATTTCAGCCTTCTACCTACACGGGAAGTTGGAGAATTAGTGATGAGTCAGTCAGTCAGTCAGTCAGTCAGTCAATGAGTGAGTGAGTGAGGGCTTTGCCGTTTATTAGTATAGATAATGCCTGGCTGATGGAAGAAGTTCTGAAAGGCTGTGGCCTTGATGTGAGGAGTTGGTGATTTTCCCTACCCATTTCATAACTGTGGAATAGTAAAAATCCTGTAAGGTAGGCTGACTGGTACAAATGATATTTCTGCAGATCTGACTATTTGAATCTGAATCTGTTCCTTGGAGAGTCGCAGTCAGGGAGGCTGATGGAACGGTCCTTACGGATGACACAGCAGTTGTGACCCGCTGGGCTGGCTACTTTCAACAGTTGTCTAAAGGTGATCCTCTGGCTAGGACGTTGGATATCTCTGGTCTACGGTTCTTGAGGCTGATTCTCCAATTAGCTGTGAACCCCCCAATCTCACTGAGATGGCACAGATGGTGAACCAGCCTGGGGGGGGGAGGCTGCAGGGATCTGTGGAGAACTTCTCCAGGCTAGTGGTAAGGCTGTCCTCATGGCATTGCAAGCAATCTTTTCTTCCATTTGGGAGACTGGCATCATCCCTACTGACTGGAAAACAGGACTTATCATCCCTATCTGGAAAGGGAAGGGTGATCGCCTGGATTGCAGCAACTACAGGGGGATAACACTGCTCTCGGTGCTGGGTAAGGTCCTTGCTAGGGTCATCCTCAATAGGATCCGTGATCACCTGCTCACCTACTAGCGACCGGAGCAGTCTGGTTTTACACCTAAGAAGTCTACCATCGACCGCATCCTGGCACAGAGGGTTCTCATGGAGCGCGAACGCAAATATTAGCAGAGTTTCTTTGCAGCCTTTGTCGATTTTCATCCAGTTGATCGAGCTGCCCTGTGGGACATCCTGAGGGTTCGTGGGTTCCTGGATATCATTGCTGGCCTGTCCACTGGTACTGTGAGTGCTGTGCAAAGTGAAGGCAGACCCTCTGTGTTTGTCCCAGTTGATTCTGGGGTTCATCAGCGGTGTGTTCTGCTCCTACTCTGTTCAATGCTTGTATGGACTGGGTGGTGGGCAAGGTCATGGGGTCCAGCGGCTGTGGGGCATCTGTTGGTGAAGAAAGATTCATGGAATAATGCTAGAAAACACCCATGAGAAGCATATTGTTAAAAATCGTTTCCTTGACTCAGCAGCAGCTTTAAAACTTACAAACATTCTAAGCAATCAGTCCGTTTATAGTGCCAACTATAATAGCGAGGATAATGCAAATAGTAAGGTGGAAAAATGTAATACTAAAGTGAGAGCTGCTGTTGACATAGTCACACCTGAAAAGACAGTGAAAAAATCTTCTAGCATTGTTATACCATGGAACCATTTGTGGGCAAAGTCGTTCCTGGAGGGCCGCAGTGGCTGCAGGATTTTGCTCTATCTCAATTGCTTAATTAAGAAGTGCTTGTTTCTCAAGTAACACTTCTGCTTCATTTTAGTTGTCTCGCTTGTCAAGATTTTGAACCCTTATGGCTTATTTTCGTCTTGAACAGCTGTATTCTCAGATTTTAATTGATCCTTATTAACAATTAGATGCAAATGACAAAAATTCAGCATTTCTCCGTTTAGCTTGTTTCCATTTACACCTGTGTGTGTTTATTGTGCACTATTTAGCTTAATTATACACTTGGAAGGAAAGTGAAGAGAAAAAGTGATGGACTGAGAATTACTCATTTGTTTTAGACTTAAGATCATTTGGATGATATCCTCAGAAAGAAAAAAAAATTTAGGATATGAGAATAACCTGCCATGGCAGATTTAAAGCACCAACAAACCATGAAATTACATTATTGGCAAGGATAGTTTTCTAATTAAGAAACTGGGTTGGAACAAAAACCTTCAGCCACTGCGACTCTTCAAGACTGACTTTGCCCACCCCTCGTCTAAGGTGTCTCCGCCCTTCACTATGACACACACACACCTAATTGGCTACTCAAACCCAATAATAATGAAGAGCCTGACAGCCTCGCTCTCCCTGCTTTCTCAGGGTGCTGCCCCCACCTATCCTGTAAAATTCATTTTGACCCAAAACTACAAACACAAAGAGATTCTCTGGCTGTGGGTGACCAGTGAAGGGTACTGGTCAGTAGTCACGTGGTGTCAGATGGCAGATTGTTACACTGCAGTCAGGATCAAGAGAAAACACTGCATAGAGTGGCTCAGTGAATGAGGTGTTGAACCTGTGCAGGAGGGTCATTGTGTGAAAGACGCTATAAAACGACACAGATCCAGCAGGCCAGTCCAGATACACGCCTATTCTGGGGCTGTAGGGGGCACTGATGACAGTCTGTTAGCTATTGTGATACTCAAAGTACTGGGAATAAAAACACTGCAAACTCCAGGACATGTCAATGAAGCCAAGACTGCACTCGTCGCCTTCTCCTTTCCTGCTTAGTCCTTTGTATGTGACTTCTATCAGCACGTTGTCTCCACTGCACTTCACCTCCCAGTAGCAGTGAGTTCCAGTCAGAGCCTCTCTGCACAGAATTAGGGGACAAAAGTCAAATCTGTCAGGATGATCAGGATATTCAGTCTCTGTCTCCTCACGTGTCATCTTCTTTTTCTCTTCAATGATGTCTGCCGTGTTGATGTCCAGTATGAGTGAACAGAGGTCTGAAAGGAGAGAAAACGAAAAGGAGTCAGGAAATTTGGGCGTGCATAACGGGACTGGAGGTCAATTAACAAGAACAGTCAGGAGCTGCGTTGACAAGATTCAAATATGTACAATTAAAAATGAAATTACAATAAGACAACAATAGACGACAAAGAGAAAGCGAGTCAGAAAAAGTCAGTCAAGTTAGTCAGTTAGGCAAGTCAGACATTTAGAAGGAGTCTCAGTCATCTGGAATTATGATAAATGCCATAAGGTCAATGTATTTCTAAGGGACTGTCCACACTACTGCTGGATTTATTAAAATGACTTTCATTGTCTTTGTTAAGTTTGCATGTTCTCCTCGTGTCACTCATGGTTTCCTTCATACATTCCACAGACGTACATGTTGAGTTAATTGGTAAATTGAAATTAAATGACACAAATCAGTAAACTTGTAAAGCAGCCTGAGGATGGACGACTCAATAAGGAAAATGTCTGTCACTCCATAAAGGTGACACAGACTCAGTGTTTTGGAAATGAGCAATGGATTTACTGGGATTTCTTTAATTTCGACCATTTTCTATTTTTAACACAGATTATCTAGCTATGTATCGCCTAAAAATTATTACTTCCCCATTTCTCTTCCCATCCACACAACGGTAGAACAGTTTGTATCTACCACTAATGCTTCTAGCCTTGTTCCCTTTCCACTTGTTCTCCTGTACACACTTAGTACATCTACCTTTATCCACTCTATCTCTTCACCAGTCATAGACCCAACATTCAAAGTTCCAAATCTGAACTCCACACTCTTTCCTTTTCTCCTCTTCCATTGTCTTTGAACCCTCTTTCCTCCTCTTGTTCCTGTTCTCCTTCTTTGCCCAGCAGTAGCATGGCTTCCACCAATACCCTGCTGGACAGCAGCATCTGTGGTGGGCATTGTTAACCTAAGCCTCAACCGATCTGGTATGGACATTCTGTTTCTCATTCATATTTTTGATTTGGCACTGGTTTTATGCCAGATGCCCTTCCTGACACAATCCTCCCCAATTTACCCAGGCTTGGGACCGACACTAAGATCACACTATCTTGTGGGACCCCTGTGGGCGAGGTAGGGGTAATTGTGAAGGAAGAGTATGTTAGGAGTGTTTTGGAGGTGAACAGAACATCTGACAAAGTGATGAGCATAAAGTTCATGTTGAATGTCATCAGTGCATATGCCCACAAAAGAGATGTGAGATGGAGAAGAAATAAGATTTCTGGATTAAGTTAGATGAAATGGTTGAGAGTATACCCATAGAAGAAAGAGTGGTGATCAGAGTGGAACTTAATGGACAAGTTGAAGAAGGGAACAGTAGTGATGATGAGGTGATGGGCAAGTATGGTGTTAAAGAGAGAAATGTTGAAGGGCAGATAGTAGTTGACTTTGCAAAAATGATGGAAATGTGCGGTGGTGAATACATATTTTAAGAACCATAAGGAACACAGATTGATGTATGAGAGTGGAGGAAGGTGCAAACAGGTGGGCAATGTCCTATGTAGGAGATGCACTGTGAAAGAGATTATAGGATGTAAGGTGATGGCAGGAGATAGTGTAGTTAGACAGCATGAATTGGTGGTATGTAGGATGAATTTCATGGTGAAAAAGAAGAAGAGCGTGAAAATGGAGCCAAGGATAAGGTGGTGGAAGCTGAAAGAGGAAGACTGTTGTGTGAAATTCAGAGAGGAAGTGAGGCAGGTGCTGGGTGGTGGTGAGGACATGATAGGTTTTTAGAACACCAAAGGTGAAGTGGTAAGGGAGAGAGCAAGGAAGGTCCTTGGTGAGAGATATGGACAGAGGAAGGAAGACAAAGAAATGTGGTGGTGGAATAAGGAAGTTCAGGAAAGCCTAAAGAGGAAGATGTTAGTGGAAAAGCATTGGAATAACCAGAGAAATGTTGAAAACAGACAGATGCACAAAGAGATAATGGCGCAAGATGAAGAGAGAGATAGTGAAGACTAAGGAAAAAGCGTATATCAAGCTATATGAGAAGTTGGACACAAAGGAAGGAGAAAAGCACTTGTACCGATTATCCAGACAGAGGGACTGAACGGGGAAGGATGTGTTGCAGGTCAGGGTGATAAAGGATATAGATGGAGATTTGCTGACAAGTGGGGAGAGTGGGTTGCAAAGGTGGAAGGAGTACCTTGAAGAACTTATGAATATAGAAAATGAGAGAGAGTGTAGGTTGAATGAAGTGGAGATAGTAAATCATGAAGTACCAGGGATCAGCAAGGTTGAAGTGAGGGAAGCTATGGAGAGGAAGAAAAGTGGAATAGCAGTTGGCCTGGAAGATATACCAGTGGAGGCATGGAGATGTTTAGGTGAGATGGCAGTAGAGTTTCTAACTGGATTGTTTAACAAACTCACTTGAAACTCACTTGAAAATTGAGAAGATTTTCTTGAGAAGTATTTCTTCGCATCTCTCTTTCAGTGGTGGGATCTTTCATTATGGAGCCCACTTTCATTCACACAGCAACAGATGGTGTGACTTGAAGCTGTTGTACCTTGATCTTGGAGGTCACCTTGAGTCTGTCTTAATGTTTTGCTTGGTTCTTTCTCCTCCATTTAAACTTCCCATCTCTTGAATTTGGGGTCAGTTTTACTCTTGTGGCTATATTTAGGAAAGTTGGCTACAGTCTCATGGACCTTAAACATCTTGATAATATTAGCTACTGAAGTCACTGGAACATGAAGCTCTTTGGAGTTGGACTTGTAGCCTACCACTTGACCATGCTTGGCTGTGACCATCTTCCTTTCCTGTTCCTTTGTTGTCCATGTTCAATTTGAGGCACACAATGACTCAACACAGCTTAGTGAATACTTTGCTGAGTGACTGAAGACCCCAGTGACACTAATTAGACATCATCATTTCCATGATGTAATGCATTAAAGCATGTATTAAACATGGGGGCATGGTGGCACAGTGGTAGCGATGAACTGGCACCCCATCCAGAGATTTTTCTTGTCTCCCTGTCCTGGGATTGTTCCTGTATCCTGCAAGATGTTTGCTGGGACATGCACGACCCTGGATGAAATCATTTTTTGCAGCAGTACTATTTCTGTCAAACGTACCCACCCCTAATTCCTGTCCTCCTTTTCTTTATATGTTTGATTTTTTTTGTGTGAAAAACATTGGGCTTCATTCATCGCATGGAGTGTGATGTATAAATAAATTATTATTATTAGTTTTATAAGGGAAAAATTGTAGAGAAATGTCAAGCAAAATGACACCTTTTAATGGCTAACTAAAAAGAGGCTTTCAAGGCAACTCAGGCCCCTTCTTCAGGTGAGATGTAATTCAATAAGGGAACAATTGAAATAGAAAAGCAACAGAAAGAAGAGGTTGGAAAATAAAGAGAAAACAACAGGAAGTGAAAAGAACAATAAGACAAAAGTCCAACATACTGCTTTGGGGATTCACTGCCTGAGTCACTCTACAGTATATCATACTGCACCAGTGCCAGGACCTCCACACTTTCTGCTCATCAGTCACCCAGAACTCAACACAAGATGTTCTGCTCGTTACCCTTTCAGATCATAACCCTAGCCTGAGATATTAAAAGAGAGATCATTTTTATTCTGTTGATCCATTCAGTCAAAGCACAAACTCACATTGTAAAAACTCCGTTCTGCTGCAAGGCTCATGAGACTGTAGAGTGAAAATTGGAGCTTCGTGACCTGAGAATAAAAAGACAGAAGGGAAACTGTGAAGATGGCATTGGGTAGTGTTAGTTAAATTCTTAAACATGTATTACAAATGCACTGCAGTTAAAATAAAACACAAAATGTCAAGCAGCTAAAGCACAAAACCTGATGGTACAGCAACAGTGCAGAAATAGCACACAGCATACAAACATCCAAATCTATAAATATTACAGTTCCATCCATAAGGTTTGGGACAGAGACACATTGTTCCTTGGTATCCCTCTCTGCTCCAAAGTTTAATCATGTCAAAATTGTTTAACATTTTTTCAGCATGGCCCCTACCATTATTTCAGAGCACCATAATGTTTGGGACAATTGGTGTTACAGGTGTTTGTGATTCCTCAGGTATGTTTCATGGCTTCATAAGATACCTTGGCTTGCTTCTACCCTTTGGAGTCTGTAGTTGCCATTGTCCAACATGAGGACAGGAGTCATGCCAATGAAAGTCAAATAAGCTATTATGAGTTTAAAAAACAAGAATAAAACCATCAGAGACATCAGCAAAATCTTAGGATGGCCCAAATCAACTGTCTGGAATATCATAACAAGAAAGAATGCACTGGTGAGCTCAGTTATCACAAATGAACTGGCAGGCCAAGGAAGACCTCCACTGCTGATGATAGAAGAATCCTCACTATGGTCAAGAAAACGTCCCAAACACTGGCCTATCTGAGAGATCAGAAACACTCTTCAAGATGTAGATGTGGACATGTCAGAGATTCATGAATACAGAGGCCACACTGCAAGATGAACACCACTAGATAGCCAGAAAACAGGTTGGCCAGATTATAGTTTGTGGAAAAAGGATTTAAAAGAGTCTGCAGAATTCTGGAAAAAAGTCTTGTGGAAGGCGAGACAAAGATGAACCTGCATCAGACTGATGGCAAGAGCAAAGTGTGGAGATGAAAATGAACTGCCCAAGATCCAAAGCAGAGCAGTTCATCTATTACACGTGGTGCTGGAGGTGTTACGGCTTGGCCATATAGGGCTGCCACAGGTCCTGGCACACTTCTTTTCATTGATGATGGAACTGTTGATGCAAGTAGCATAATGAATTCTGAGGTATATAGAAATATCTGATCTGCTAAAGTTCCAGTAAGTGCCTCCAAACTCACTGGGTGGTACTTCATCCTACAACAAGATAATGATCCAAACATACTGCTGAGGCAACACAGGAGTTTATCAAAGCTAAAAAAATGGAAAATTATTGAATGGCAAAGCCAGTTAAATGATTTCAATCCAATTGAGCAGGCCTGAAGGGAAAAATAAATGGGACAAGCCTCCAAAACAAGCAGGTGCTGAAGATGGCTGCATGAGAGGCTTGGCAGAGCATCACCAAAGAAGATCCTCCACACCCTCCACATCTGGGGCCTCATGTATAAACGGTGTATATGCACAGAAATGTTGCATATGCCCATTTCTGTGCTCACTTCGTGATGTATAAAAACTAATCTTGGCGTAACACCACGCACATTTTCATGACAGGCTCAGATAATATGTATGCACATTTCTGCTCAATTTTGCAAATGGTCAATGCCACCGTCTCCAACCCATATAACATAGCTGGCCTCACTACCATCCTGTAGACCTTCACTTTCACTCTTGCTGATACCCGTCTGTCACAAATTACTCCTGACACTCTTCTCCAATCATTCCACCCTGCCTGCACTCTTTTTTTCACCTCTCTTCCGCACTCCCTGTTACTCTGTACTATTGATCCCGAATATTTAAACTCATTCACCTTCACCAACTCTACTCCCCTCATCCTCACCATTCCACTGACCTCCCTATCACTTACACACATGTATTCTATCTTGGTGGTCCTACTGACCTTCATTCCTCTCCTCTCCTCTCATATCTCCACTTCTCCAGGGTCTGCTCAACCTGCTCCCTACTATCTCTACAGATCACAATGTCATCAGCAAACATCACAGTCCACGGGGACTCCTGTCTAATGTCGTCTGTCAACCTGTCCATCACCATTGCAAATAACAAAGGGCTCAGAGCCGATCCATCCCTGATGTAATCCCACCTCCGTCACTCCTACCACAGACCTCACCACAGTCACACTTCCCTCATTCATATCCTGTACAACTCTTTAATACTTCTCTGCCACTCCCGACTTCCTCATACAATACCACAGCTCCTCTCGAGGCACCCTGTCATATGCTTTCTCCAAGTTGTATTCTTGTCTACTTTCTGTTTCTCTCTGTCTATCCCACTTCTTCTTCACCAACCTCTTCCTCTGTATACTCTCCTGTACTTCCCCATTCCACCATCAGGTGTCCTTTTCCTCCTTCCTCTGTCCAGATGTCACTCCAAGCACCCTTCTTGCTGTCACCCTTACTACATCTGCTGTAGTTTCCCAGCTGTCTGGTGACTCTTCACTACCACCCCATTGCCTGTCTCACCTCCTCCCTAAACTCAACCTTGCAGTCTTCCTTTTCAAGTTCCACCATTTGATCCTTGGCTCTGCCCTCACTCTCCTCCTCTTCTTGATCTCCAACATCATCCTACAGACCACCATCCTATGCTGTTTAACTACACTTTCCCCTGCCACTACTGTGCAGTCTTCAGTCTCCTTCAGATTGACTCTTCAACTCATAGGATGTAATCTATCTGTGTGCATCTTCCTCCACTCTTGTACGTAACCCTATGTTCTTCCCTGTTCTTAAAATACGTATTCACCACAGCCATGTCCATCCTTTTGGCAAAATCCACTATCCTCTGACCTTCTTTATTCCTCTCCTTGACACCATACCTACCCATCGCCTCCTCATCTCCTGTGTTCCTTCACTAACATGCCCATTGAAATCCGCTCCAATCACCACTTTCTGTCCCTTGAGTACACTGTCCATCACTTCATCCAACTCACTCCAAAAATCTTCTTTCTCATCCATCTCACACCCAGCTTGAGGTGCATATGCACTAACAACATTCATCATCACAACTTCAATTTCCAACTTCATAATCATTAATCTGTCTGACACTCTTTTCACCTCCAAACACTCTTGACGTGCTGTTCCTTCAGAATAATTGCTACTCCATTTCTCCATCCACACCATGATAGAACAATTTGAATCCACTTCTGATCCACCTGGCCTTACTCCCCTTCCATTTAGTCTCTTCACACACAATATATCAACCTTCCTTCTCTCCATCATATCTGCTAACTCTCTCCCCTTACCAGTCATACTGCCAACATTCAAAGTTCCTACCCTCAGTTCCACTCTCTTTACCTTCTTCCTCTCCTCCTGCTTCCTCTTCTCCTTCTTCAGCCAACAGTAGCCCAATTTCCGCCAGCACCCTGTTGTCTAACAGTACTGGTTGTGGTCGTTTTTAATCTGTGGCTAGGCCAATCTGGTATGGAAATTTGTATTGCTGTCCACATATTGATTTGGCAGAAATTTACATGCCCTTCCTGACGTAACCCTCCCTATTTATCCCAGCTTGGGACTGGCACGAAGAAACACACTGGTTTGTGCATTCCCTGTGACTGGGTTTATGCAACAACAACAACAACAAGGAATATGTAACAAAGTCCTAAATATGACAGTTTTTATAGACCTGCCATTGTGGTGTCCCAAATATTCTGGTGCCCTGGAATGGGGAGGGGGGGACGGGGGAACCATGTAGTAAAAGTGTGTTGTGACCAAAATGTTTGTAAATCCCCTTAAATGAAAGTCTGCAATTTGCACTTTAATAATGTATTGATTGTTTGATTTGTAATTTTAAACTGTGGAGCAAAGGGGGAGAGCAAAGAAAAATGTGTCTTTGTGCCAAAACAACTTTAATATCAAAGGCTGATAAATAAATGTTAAAGAGCAGGCCTTCTTCAAGCATGTCACCACTCAATGTCCTCTTATTGTCACTCTGGTCCCTCTAAAGAGGATAATAAGAGCACACTGAGTGACCTTTCAAAACAACATGATGAGATGCTGTACCTGATGGAGTCAATGCCATGATGTCCCACTGGCTGATCTTCTCCAGATTCTTTTTCAGATATGACAGCTCCTTTCTCAGGTCCTCAGAAGAGAAATCAGCAGTAACAATGAAGCTGAGTGAGTCTTCATCAGCAGGAAGGACACAGGAAGATGAGAAAGTCTACATTAGGAGAGAAGAGGGGATGCAATTTCAGAGATGTCCAATAAAAAGAAATATTTGCTAGAAGATCTTTAATAGATCAGTGTATAACACTTCACCCTATTCCAGATGATATCGCTATAATTCAACACACTTTACTTACTGATGTACTCAGTTCAGATCATAATTTAACCTCAAAGTGACCTTAAACTGACAAACTAAATGTGATGAATAAATTTATAAAAAGAAAAAGACCTAGTTAGACAGAATGGAGAACAAAATGTAACAAAAAATTATGTACAATTCACAAAAGTAAATGATAACAATCAGATCCATAACACCACACCCCAACACATAGAGCACACAATCTCCACAAAGTTCTGTCTCTTCTGACGTTAAGTGGTGGTCTTTTTCACAGTCTCCAGATGTTGCTCACCCAGTCTCGATCCTACAAACTGTCTGATTTATTTCTTGCTGTACCATGTCAGCTCAGGAATAAACATTTTGAGAAATTCTTCAAGGTAGTCACCTCCAAAACGAAAGAGAACTCAAAACCTGAGTGAGAAAAGTATTTTCTTAATTTAACAGACCTTCATCTGCTCCACTGCCCTCCTTGTCTCCTTCGGTTTCCTCTGTCTCTTGATTAGTCCCCTCCTGATTTTTCTCAGTGTTGACCCCAGCTGTTTCTGTTTGTGGACAAATAAAGAGGACATATTCTTGTCTTATTAGAATTCACTGTTTACTTTTTTGATTTGTTCTTCTCTTCTTGAGTCCTGATATTTTTACAGCATATTTGATTTACATTTTGTGACACACAGACTTCACTCAACAAATATGAAAAGTATAACAACTATAAGCCCCCAGTGGTAAACTGGACTACTACGAAGTACAAAGTGATCTGGAAATTGCAGAGGAAGAAGAACTGTTTAAATAGGCTGAAATCAAACAGATCAGTTTTTATCTAAAGAATTTCCCAGGAAACATCATTCATTTATGAATGGCTTTTAAATGTTCTTATCACAGTTATGGACTTTCAGAAGGTTAGACTGATCATTTCTTAACTATTATTCAAGTTTCAAGAGTCTTCATTGTCATGGCTTTGTGGAGTTGTTCACAGATTGTATGGGCTTTTTAACAGACCCTCTGTGTGTGTGTGTGTAAGAGAATGAGAGAGAAATCGAGAGAGAGAAAGAGAGATGCTGCTGGGAACTTATACAAACCCGCTTTAGTTTTCTTACTGAATTTATGAAGGAACCCCTGCAACAGCTAAAGCCTTCCCCTTCACACAGCAGTTCTGGTAATACCAATAACTAGAATTAATTGTCTGGCTTTATCTTAAATATCAAGTTGTAGTCAGTAATTCTCAAAATTAAAGTATCTGAACTGATGGTTTGGTTCCTGTTGACTCCAGGCAGAGGTGATGCTTTGTTCTAACTGTTGCAGGGTCCATGAAGAGTTTCTCTGGCACATGTGGAAGACTGTTCAATGCTATTTCTGTTTCTTCATCAAGATCCTTTTTCCTCTCTTGGCTTATAACCTTTTGTGGTTGTGGGTCGTATTGAACTTTACAGTCTTTTTGGTTTCACACACACTGGTCCTCATTTGCTACCATAAACATTATGACAGATAGGTAAACTTTGATTGGTTGGTTGCCTTCTTCAGCAAGACTAAACGTGCTTTACATGTGATCTCTTTTGCTTGTGCACCTTGCTGTGCATTAGAGAAGCTGGGCTGAATTTGGCACTCATGTCCAGCTGCATTACAGATGGTTCTCAGCTTTTACAGTCTGGAACTAATTATCATTTGGAGTTTGCTTCTCACCTATCCATTCATGTTTGGACCTTTTTTTTTCCATTTCAGATTTTCGATATTGCAATCTCTACCAGCAGCAGTGGGCTCAGTGCAGGAAAATACAAACCAAGGATGGCATCGCTGGTCAGAGGTCTGGGTGGAGATGAAGGTCTTTGAGAAGAAGCTGAAGAGAACTTGGAGATAGACATGAGGAGAATACGTAAAGAGTACGCAGGCAGTGGCTGAGGCACCTGGGAGAGGAGATGTGAGGCGATGGCACCACCACCTCAGAGGGGCTCTGTGACTTCAATATGACACATAAGATATTTTTATTAATTTTGTAAACTTCTGTATTTTTTGTTTCATTTTTATTTTAAAATACTTTTCATTTTGTTTATCATCATTTCTGAGGAGACTGTAAATGGCAATTTCAATTTCTTTCTTTAGATCAAACTTTTCTACAAACTGACTCACACAACACAACTTCACATTCCAGCTGTTTCCATAAAGCCGCAGGCCCAGGAAGTTCTGACAGATGGACGGTGACATGATGGGCCTCACAGCTCCTCAGTGGGAGTTTGATTTCTTCTCTCGGTCTACTTAATGAAGTCTCTCCATTGGCTTTCTGCCTACCTGTGATCTCTCCAAAGACCTACTCGGATATCAGATGAAGGTGCATGTATTTGGAAACAACCGTTCTCCTGCAACTGCCATTTACAGACTCAAGTGGTGTGCTCAGGAAGGTGAAGTGCAGTATATAAAAGACATTAAGAAATTGGTAGAGGGAGATTTTTACACAGACGATGGTCTCAAGTCCTTGCCCCTCTGCTGAAGCCGCTGTCAGTTTGCTAAAAGAACACAAGACCTGCCTGCTTATTCAAATCTTAGGTTGCACAAAATGACTTCTAACCGTATGCAGGTACTAAAGGCCTTTCCATCCTAAGATTGTGCTAGCGACTTGAGGGATTCAGAAATAGGAGTGGACGTATTCCCAATACAACGCAGTCCTGGCCTGCTTTGGAATTTAAATTCTCACACCTTTGCATTTCAAGTAAACCAGGAAGAGAACCCTTCACTCGCTCAGGTGTTTTGCCTTCCATTAATCGTTTATTTGACCCTCAATGTTTCAAAAGACAAGTGATTGGGTTTTCCTACTATCTGCAGAAAAAGAAAATGTGTGGGATGGCTGAAGAAACTCTCTGTAAGCTCTGTCTGACCTCCAAGTCCCACGTCCGTATTCCTTTATTCCCTAAGAAGATATAAAGATTAGGGGACTCTGCATCATCTGTATTGCCTCTGTTAATTCAATAGCGGCTACGCTTTTATGAAAACCATGAACCTTAAAGGACAGTGCGATATTGGGTTTGTTACGAGAAAAGCAAATCTGGCTGCACGTCATGAACTCTCTGTACCAACACAAGAGCTGCGTGCTGCAATATTAGCACTTGAAATGGCAGAGCTCATCTCATCACAAATGGATGTTGAATTTGAGGAGACTGAATTGTACATGGACAGCAAGGTAGCACTGGGCTTCATTCACAATGAGACAAGAAGATTCAATGTTTATGTCAGCAACTGGGCTTTATGGATTCAGATGTCCACTCATTCACAGCAGTGGAATGGCTACAACAACAACAACATTTATTTATACTGTATAGCACATTTTCATACAGATAATGTCGCTCAAAGTGCTTTACATGATGAAGAAAGCAGAATAACACTGCTAAGATGCAGATTCCAGTAGGGTTGCCTGGGAGTTCTAGCTTTGACATAACACTCTGCATGAAGGCAAAACTGGGGCTGCTGTAGAAAACCTTTTAAAGACTTCCTGCTATTTGCCGCTCTGGAATGGAGGCATGCCACAAGAAGTACAACCAAGTCAGAATTTAAGGGGACACCTTCAGCCTCTCTCAGAAAAGCCTGGAGGTATAACCGTAATAGCAACTAGGGCACACGTGGCATAAAGAAAGAGTATAAAAAGGAAACCACTGCTGCAGAAAGGATATGACTGGTTAGCAGAGAGTGTGAGAGACCCATGCGGTTTAGGTGCTAGTTAAGGTACTTTCCTGGGATAGGAAGGCCCAAGAGGCCAAGTGTTTATTATGGATGTTTTATATCACTCAAAGTTACTCCTTCTTTTGACATCCATGCTGATATCCTTATTTCTTCAGAATAATTTGCTTGGAAGGTCGTCTCCTCTAGTGTTTGTTCTAGGTACGGAAGTCTACTCAAGTATGCATCCATGTAATGACAAAAACAACTACTACAATTAAAATTTGAAGAATATAGCACCAATATTACTGCAGCACTACATCTAGGATAAAATAGCCATGCAGCATGCAGTCACCATGCATGTAGTTTCACTACCTGAGAGAATTTCTTCTTCATTTCATCAAAAATACTCTGTCTGCAACTCCAAAACATACCCTAAGATATGCAAAATATTTGTCAGGACAAACAGAATAAAGTAGGCAAATATTTTACAAATTATTAACATGGGGTATTATAAATTACAATACAAAATAATTCAAGTGACTTAAGTGGCTAGTGACTTAAACCCAGCTGACAATGTCACAAGAGCAGTCCCAGCTAATCATCTGAAGGACACAACTTGGCTTACAGGACCTTCTTCCTTGGCAAAAGCAGAACAGAACATCACAAAGCATGAAACATTTGAGCTAACTGACGTGGGGTCTCTGATACAGAAATCTGAGTTATCAGTAGTCAATGTCACTGTCTCAGCCCAGTCTCTTGGGTCACAACGTTTTGGTCTGAGCTGGTCCTTGGTCTGAGCTGTTACCAGCCTTCATCACATAGTTGACAGCTTCAACACGTCTGCTATCAGCGAGGGCCACTGTAAGGGGTGGCATTGCTGTAAGAATGGAAGAACGTAAACAGTCAAGAGATAATATCATCTGTACTGTGCGGAGAGAGGGACAGTGCCCTCCATGTATAGCAGCACTGTGTGTAGATGGACATCTGACATGGCTGACCAGGTAACAGACTAATAACTGGAACAGGTGAAAAACAGCTACTGAACAGTTTGAGTTACAGTTGGATAAACACACAGATAAGGCTAACAGTACAGACGTCAGATTTACTGGCGATGGACGGTTTGTTGAGGAGTTTTTATTCTGCAAAGAAATTCAGGGGAGGACAACAGCTCAGGACATTTTATCAAATCTTGGATGCGTTCATGCAGCCAAATTTCATTGACTGGTCTCATTGTGTGGGCGTCTGTACGGATGGCACCACTGCAATGTCAGGCAAGCACAGCGGAGTCGTCATGTTAATAAAGGCCAGAACTCCAAATGTCATGGAAACACACTGCATACGTCACAGAGAAGCACGTGTCACACAAGGAATGGAGCGTGAATTGCAACAAGTGCTTCAAGATCTTGATAAAGTTGTAAATACTTTCAAATCATTTAAATCATTGTCATTTAAAGCACATTACAAAGCTGTCCAAATCAGGTTTCCATCTTAAAAATGTTAGGAAATTAAGGCGTTTTCTAAATAAGCAGGATTCTGAGAAATTAATTCATGCATTTTTCTCTAGTAGGTGTCACAAAACTCACAAAGAGCCATAGCAAGGTTTGGTGCAGCCACCCGTATAATTTGGTTTCCTGGCTGCAAAGCACCTTTTAAATGATAACACTGCTGTGCTCAAAACGAGTCCAATACAGAACTGAGGGAATAGGGAAAAGGTGGAGGTTTTTAAAGGGGAAGACAGGAAGTGAAGTCAAAGGGGTCGGGCTCATGGAGGACTTCTGTCATTGGTGCGAGCCCAGACGTGACATCACAGGGGCCGGAGCCGGCAAGGTTTCCTTCCATTGACACGGTCCCGGAAGTGACGTCAACAGGACCAGGTGGAATCTCTTGTGAATGGTCTGCAGGCAAGGGAGAAAAAGAGTCAGTGCACTCTGCCACATCCCGGTATGACTCGGAACTGTCCTTACTCAAGCCCTTTAGCTGCCTCCCATGCGCACGTGTGTGACATAGGATTGACTACTGCAAAGTGGTGTTCACTGGCTGTTCAAACTGTTCTCTATACAGCCTCCAGTTAATCCAAAATGCTGCTGCAAGAATTATTACAAGAACAAGAAAATACAAACACATAACTCCAGTTCTTAAATCCTTACACTGGCTCCTGGTTAAGTTTAGGGCAGATTTCAAAATCCTCCTTTTAACATATAAAGCATTAAATGGCTGAGGTCCGGCTTACTTGTCTGAACTTATCATGACTTACAAACATGAGCGCACATTAAGATCTCAAGATGGCGCTCTGCTTATGATTCCAAGGATTAAGAAAATAACAGTGGGAGGTCAAGCTTTTAGTTACAGGGCCCCTAAACTGTGGAATGGTCTGCCTGCTACTATAGGAGATGTCCCTTCAGTCTCAGTCTCAGCCTTTAAATCCCGGCTGAAGACTCACTACTTCAGTTTAGCATACCCTGACTAGAGCTGCTGATTAACTGTACAGACTGCATCTCTGTTGTTAGTCATTAGCACTAAAACATAAGTAACATGATAATTATAATTGAATACTAACCCTCACCTATTCTGTTTCTGTTCTCAGTACTCAAATGTGGCACTTGATGCCACAGCCCACCTGCCAAGTTGCTTCGCCTGCTTAAGGTAAAGTCATCCCTGGTGGAGGATCACAGGAATCGTGTGGTAGAGAGGTCCTTTCATCGGATTAGCACTGACTCAGCTGTGAAATGGACAAATGGGGGAGGCAGCTTGATGGATGAGGTCTCCAGGACTCTAAACAAATCCAAATCATATTATGGGATATCATCTACTGTACTGTTAATTTCTCCTCGGTACTTCTAAAATTTGTATTTTATACTGTATTAAGGATTTGTTCTGTCCTGTGCATTGTATTGTATTGTATAGTATTGTATTGTATTGACCCCCTTTTCTTTGACACCCACTGCACGCCCAGCCTACCTGTAAAGGGGTCTCTCTTTGAACTACCTTTCCCAAAGATTCTTCCATTTTTTTCCCTACAAGGGTTTTTTTTTGGGAGTTTTTCCTTGTCTTTTTCGAGAGTCCAGGCTGGGGGTCTGTCAAGAGGCCTCTTAAAGCCCATTGTAGCACTTCTTGCGTGATATTGGGCTATATAAAAAGAAAATGCATTTTATTGCATTGTAAATAGTATGAAAGCACGGCCCCTTAAACACAGATAGGCTGTTTGTCAAACTGTGCAGTGAGAGTCTTGAAAGCCTTCTGCCGCATTCGAGGTCCACTGGCTGTCTCACAGGGCAGTTTTGCAACAAATGTTTGATCTCCGCAGAGAACTGCGTGAATTTCTTTCATCTGAGAACTCCCAGTTTGCTAGTTGTTTTGACAACCACTTGTGGGATCTGAAGCTTGCGTATTGGCCGACATATTTCAACTTTTAATAAACTTGAATCAGAGCAGGCAGAGCCGCGATCACAGCATACTTAATTTGCAAGATAAAGTTTGTGCATTTATACAAAAAAATTGGATTTTGGGAGAAAAAGCTAAACAAAGGAAATACTGTAATGTTCCCGATCCTTCACCAGGTGCCAGGATCATCCAATGTACCTGCAGACCTACAGTACTCCTGCCTATCATATCATCACATCTGACCCACCTGAAGGAATACTTCAGCGACTGTATCACAGAGCTGGACAATCGTCATTTAAACTGAATAAGAAATCCATTTGAGTCCTGAACTGAAGAGGAATGTCTTGATTTGAGGTGAAGTTTGAAAATGTAATTCTCAGCCATTCCCCTATCAGAATCTTGGAGCAATCTCAGAAGCAAATACGCAGTGTTGAGCGAAAAAGCCGTCTGATGCCTCTTAGCATTTAGAACAACATACCTGAGTGAAGCAGGCTTTTCTGCATTGAATGTACTGAAAATCAAAAACAGAGCACGGCTACATGTGGAAAATGATTTGAGATTGGCACTAAGCCAGCTGCAACCCAGAGTGGGCAAACTGTGCAAGAACTTCCAAGACAAATGTCTCACTAGGCCTGGGGTGAGTTTTATAATTTTATTTTGAGCAGTCTATTTGTTTCATAGTGAAAGCGCTTTGCTTTATGGAGTTTAGTTACCTGCACTGAACTGGTCTGTATAGCAGTTTATTATAGACACGTGGTACGTTCTTTATTGGATGGTCATAAGTAGCGAGTCCTCAGCCTAAGGGGACCTTGACATGAAGAAGGCTGGGAACTCCTGCATTAAAGCCATCATGTTTAGGACTTTGTCGCATGTCCCTTACATGCAGTGACTGCTTGAAGTCTACGATTCACAAACATCACCAGGTGCTGAGGATCTTATCTGGTGATCCTCGGCCATCTTCAACTCCTGCTTGTCCCCTTTATGTTTTTCTCTTCATCATATGGAAGTTCTGCTCAATTAGATTTAAATCAGGTGACTGGCCCTGCCATTCAAGAATTTTCTATTCTTTAGCTTTGAAAACTCCTGTGTTGCCTCAGCAGTCTGTTTGAGATCATTACCTTGTGATAGGATGAAGTGCCATCCAGCAAGTTTGGAGGCATCTACTGGACTTTGAGCAGATCAGATGTTTCTACACACCTCGGAATTCATTGTGCTGCTGTTGTCAGCAGTTCCTTCATCAATGAAGAGAAGTGTGCCAGGACCTACATACATGCCCAAGCCATAACACCACCCTCTACAATGTTTAACAGATGAGGTGGTCTGCTTTGGATCTTAGGACGTTCCTTATTGTCTGCACACGTTGCTCTTGCCATCACTTTCTTTCGTCTGTCTACAAGTCCTTTTCCCAGAATTCTGCAGACTTGGAAATCGTATTAGTGAAGTTCAACTTTCTCTCAAAGAGGAAGCCCCTCTGTTAATCCCTGGAAGTCTTCACGTTGTTTCTTGGTTAGTGCCATTACGACGAGCAGACTGAACATCAAGGACGTCTCTTCATGGAGGAGCTCTGTGTGTTGTTGGTGCAAAAACAGTTATAAGCAGAGCCATATTTAATGTGCCATTTGCAGGAAACGTTGTTGTGTATTTCACACTCAGAAAATGGCTGACTTACCAGCAGTAAGTACAGAACCTCCCTTTACTAACGTAGAGTTCGATGAGTTCAGTCCTTGCACTTCTGGCTCACGTCAAACTGGTAAGAGAGGGCAGTCAGATTCACCTGTGTGAGTAACAGGGTGGTCCATGTAGTGCTGGTCGAATCCAAGGACACTTCATGTTTCATCAGTGCCTTCAGATGGTTCATCTCTGTTAGAGGCTCAGTTAACATCAGCCACTCTGTTTATTGGAGCGTTCAAAGAGTTATAAATGACATCAGACCTTAACATTGACTTTGGTTAAGATATTACTCTGAACAAGACTGTCCTGGACTTCAACCCTTCACATTCTTCACACAAGGCATGGGTGTATGAATGAATGATAGATGTGACCCGGAGGACACCTGACTGAACATTTCTACAATCAGGGACAGTAAGACTCGCTCATGAGTATCTCCTAAGTTTCATGGCTGAAGTGATGGCTAATATGAATGCTAGACCCTGGTGACCCAGAGGACCCACAGCCACTAACTCCTTCCACACTGCTCACACAAATGGCTGTCATGTTTAAAGCTCCTCCTGGTGACTTCAATACAAAGACGTGCAAAAGGGACACTGGAGACAAGTGCAGTGTTTGGCCAATGGCTTTAGGGACAAATGGAGGAAACAGCACAACTGTACTCTACAGTCATGTAGTACGTGGCAAACTGGAGGGCCGACATTAAACCTGGAGATGTTGTCCTAGTGTGGAACTGTCAGTCTAAAGACGCGATTAGACCCCTGGACTGATAACTAGAGGGGCTCCTAGTGGGGATGGCAGAGTCTGTACAGCTGAGGTTAAAGGTGGCAAGGAAAGGGAAACCAAACGTTACAACAGGCCAGTATCTGAACTTCTCTCGTTATTTCATCACAGTCATTAAGGGTGATGTGTTTGATATCAGGTGGGGGTCATGTTGGCAAAGATGGGCAAGATATATTTTTTCATATATATTAATTATTATTTATTGTCCTATAATGTTGTGTTTAACTCTCTAAACGTGTGAGCCTCGTGATGTTTGTCCTTCTTCAACCGCCATACAGAGGGGCGGTCCCAATGTAAATTAGTGTAACCATGGCAACCACAAGCCTTCTTTAGGCCCCAAGTTCATCCTGCCTGTGTAGGCCTTTGGTCACATGATCAGTAAGTTCATATCTATGCCAGTTTACCGTTATGTATTAATATTTACAGTTCAGAAGTCGTTAGCGAGCCGTTTGTTATTTGTGTGCTGCTCTTCACTTGTCACTCCGCTGTGTTTCTATTGTTTCACTTGTCTTTGAGTTATGGACTGTTTGTTTCTTCACGTTGTAGTTTCACGCCTGCTCTTTGTTAATAAGATGGAGATTCGTACG
>JANRMT010028174.1:594120-613375 GCA_026402145.1 Polypterus bichir lapradei
GAACTTCACTGGTAACACTGAGGATGTGTGAGAACATGTAAGCAGTCTTCATCTTTTACACTCGTTCAGTTTCAGTGCTGATATTATTTTAGATTTGTTATTAACTCTGAGGTTTCCATTCAGTTAAAGCTCAGTGTGTCCTGTGGTCACATTCTGACTCGCTGGTGTCCTCCATTGCCTTGCAGCAATTCACCTGCAGCCTTTATTAGGCATAATAATAATAATAATAATAATAATAATAATAATAATAATAATAATAAATTTTATCTATATAATGCCTTTTCCATGTTCCAGGAGTTTGATTTTAGAAGTTGCTCTGTAGTTTTTGTTGTTCTGAAATATGCCTCAGTTTATATCGTCAGACTTTTCAGACTTCACTTGCATGAGTGTCTTTCCCCTTCAGCACACGTTCTCATCCTTGGTATGAAGACCTTGTTGGAAGTTGTTGGACTTCATTGACAATCTTTAAGGTGCATCTTTAGTATTTATCAGGATATGGAGGACACCAAATGGGGCACAACAAGAACCTGGAGAAAATACAAGCAAATGCTCTTAGCTAGGAGCAAAATCCAGAAGTGATTAACTAAACAGGAGAGCAAACCAAAAATCAAAATAACAAATGAGTTAAAACACCAAAAATCCTAACACTGCCTTGAGTAATCTCCCCATATCAAAGCTAACAGCATTGATCCAACTCTGGGATAGAGAGATGTCTGCTCTGCCTTCTTTAATCAAGATGACAAAGACGCACACAGTGGCCATGAAAAGCCTTACAGAACAGCAGCAATCACCATAAAACACAATTCAAAATGATGACATTAGTGTCATAAGGATAAAGGAGATTAAACAATCAAAAGAGTATACAAGATTCCTCAAAACGAGCAAAATGATTCCCAGACATCCAAAGCACAGAACTGATGTATTTGATGTTTGCCTGAACTGCTCCATTTCTATCTTTACCAGTAACTTACAAAGTGATTGCGTTGTGTAAAATGGGCAGGCCAGTTTATTGTCATGATTTGGTGTGATTTCGGTTCCTCGACTGCCACCAGTGTTTATTTCTGTCATTAGGTCCGTTTCCAGTGTTGCTAGGGGTGTGGCCTTTGAGGTCATGACCCCTGCGTAATCAACACGACAGAGTAAGAGGACGACTGTGAGTTCAAATCCTTATCTGATCTGTGGATACCAAATCTGTGAAATATTAATAATGTATCTTCATACTCTTTTCTCTCTTGTACTTTTGGTTTTGACCCTGTTGTTCTCTTGATCATAATTACTGGGCTTTGATTTAATTCCACTTTCTACCTTTTGTCTTTTTTTTATGCACATAAGTTTATCTGCCAGTTCACAGACAAGGCATTTATCTTGTATTGTCCCTTCTGAGGGGTGGTATGGTGGCACAGTGGTAGCACTGCTGCCGTGCAGCAAGGGGATCAGGGTTCACGTCCCAAGTCCACCCAGCGTGCAGTTTGCATGTTCTCCCCGTGTCTGCAGGAGTTTCCTCCCACAGTCCAAAGACATGCAGGGTACGTGATTGGCGATCCTAAATTGGCATGTGTGTGTTTGCCCTGCGATGGACTGGCACCCTGTACAGGCTGTGTTCCTGCCTTGTGCCCTATACTGCCTGGAAGAGGCTCCAGCAGACCCCCGTGACCCTGTTCAGGAATGAGTGGGTGAGAAAATGACTGACTGTCCTTTTTAAATTTTATTCTGCATATTATTAAACTGAATATTTTATTCCTTCCAAAAGCCACAACTTCTTTCTTTACCTCTTTTTCACCATCACCCCCTTTAGGCTCATTGTTGGCACTGTCAGATTGCTATGATTTGGAAATTGGTTTCATTTGTTCAGATTTTCATCTTAATTTGAATAGAATATAAATGTCTTTCATAATCATAATTTATGGTGTAGTCTTTTCTCCCTATAAGTTAGTAAGAGATAGAGCCTTCTTACTGTAACTGAGACACAGTGTGATAATAAGCCCAGTTTGTTTAGAACTGGTCCCAGTAAAGAGGGACTTGAAAGACTCATTTTCTACTCAGAGATGGGATAAGCATACAGTTTTCTGACCGTTATGAAATGGTTCAGAAACGTTAAGTAAATAGTAACGATTTGAGATGTAACAAGATTAAGCTTAGCATTTAAGTTAGAATTGAACATTAACATTAATAACTTAACATTAATTTTTTCTTTTTTACTATTTTAATTTTCCTTTTTTTGTGTGAACTGTTTTACTTTGAAACTTAACTAAACTTTTAAAAAGGAAGATATTTTGTCTGTGGAATCATTTCTGGGCGTCAGGCTTTTGTTGAATCCCATTTTTTGAGTTGATGCTGCTGAATTTTGGTAATTTTGGGAAAACGCAGCTACAGTGACACTGGGGACAATTTAGGATCGCCAGTGCACCTAACCTGCATGCCTTTGGACTGTGGGAGGAAACCCACGCAGACACGGGGAGAACATGCAAACTCGAATAATGTATTACATCATAAAGGTAATCAGTTTATCACTGAAATATCACGTGTCTCAGATTTCTATCTGCGGACTTATCCATTTTTGAGTCCATAGTTCTTGGTGAATGGGGCAGGCAGCCATCTTGACAGTGTCAGGAGTCAGTCCTGAATGGGGTACCAGCCTTTCACAGAGCACAGTTCAGTATGGAGTCTCATTCACATACACATGGCCAATGTCAAATCAAGAAATAGCCTTTGGTATGTGGAGGAAAAACTAAAGTGTCCAAGAACACAACTCTGCAGCCACAAGGAGACCATGCAAACTCCATGTAGACCAGGCCAGGGCTGGGGATTCAAACCAAGACCTTTGATTTATGAGGCCATCATTGTGCCACCAGGCTGCTGGGATATTATTTTCAAAGTTGCACAAACCTGACAGTCCTGTGTGCTTTTTGTGTTTCTGTAGGTCAATGGCATGCACAGCATATTTTAGCTTTCCTTCACAGGTTGATGATGGCACTTGTTGAGGGTCTGGAGGAATGCTTTTTATGTATTAATGTTGTAAAGTGCTATATAAATATATAAAATATTACACATTCTACAGCAGTCCTGAAACACGACTCTATTTCCCGAGATTGTAGAAGTCACATGAATGTTATTGTCCAGCATCAGATCTCAGTTAAACAGAGGGACACACGGAGAGTGCTGGATTGAGAGGCAGACGTCAGCCTGGTGGTGTGTCGTGTTGTAACTTTAACTTTACCAGAATACACACAAGTGTTTGTTCCACAGCCTCCTCGGTGTCTTTGCTTCATGTGAGGACACAACAATCTGCTTGTACCTTCACACTCCTTTACTTCCACTTCCACTCCATTCCCTATCCTGACAGTCCCTCCATGTTCAGATATTTCTTAACAAACCCCAAGATCAGGCCTGTCAAGGCACACCCTCATCAGACTGGCACGACTGATTCTCTCATTTCTTTCTCTTTCTCATTTTGTTTTTATCACCACTCAGTCAAATCCCAATAGTTACTAAGATGAAACAGTCACTGAGACCACTTTGTTACTGGTTTGTATCGTATTTCTGTATGTTTGACCAGGTTGTGTACCTGACTGATATGTGGAATTGCTGTCACTACCCATTCCCAAAGACCCCAGAGAAATGCATTGCTCATTTTGTTAATTTCTCTCTCCGTACTCCTGATGATGTGTCTTAGAATTGGCTTCCTATCTCATCTGTCACCACTGAAAGCCTCCATATGTGACTGACAGTCCTCCTTACTTCAGTCTCTTAATATTCACCCCAACAGGCACACCAGACACAGCAGATCTGCTCCATCTTTGTTTCTTTCACCTTAACACTTGACTTTATTGAAGAATCAGCCACACGTGGTACACTGAAGGGTTCACTAACTTCTCTGTATGATACCACAGTCCTTAATATGAACGTTACAATACAATCATATCAGATAGTGACGGCTTTAATACATTTCTAGAGGTGGGATGCTCTTTTGCAGTAAAGTCATTAAATGCATTGGTGCATATAGTGAAGCTCACCATACACGGAGGTTCAAGTCAGTGGCCTGCAACAACAACAACAACAACAACATTTATTTATATAGCACATATTCATACAAAAAAAGGTAGCTCAAAGTGCCTCACAAAATGAATAGAAAAATAAAAGACACAATAAAAAATAAACATAAGTCAACATTAATTAACATAGAATAAGTAAGGTCTGATGGCCAGGGTGGACAGAAAAAACAAAAAAAAAACTCCAGAGGTTGGAGAAAAAAAATAAAATCTGTAGGGATTCCAGACCAAGAGACCACCCAGTCCTCTCTGGGCAATCTACCTAACATAATGAAACAGTCCTCTTTGGATTTAGGGTTCTCATGGAAGGACTTGATGGTGATGGTCACGTAGACTTCTGGCTTTCAGTCCATCAATGTTGGAGCATCATGATTCTTTGAGTAGGTGGAGGTGGCGCAGGCCACCACCACAAAGAAACCGGAAAAAGAAACAGAAGAGAGAGTAGGGGTCAGTACAGATTTTAGAGCCACCATGAATAATTATTATGATGAATTGAACATACAGAGTATCAGGATTAAGTTAAAGTGAAGTTATGAGAAGGCCATGTTACAGTAATGTGTTATCAGCAGTGTTTTAAAGTGCTCTACTGTATCAGCCTGGCGAATTCCTATTGGCAGGCTATTCCAGATTTTAGGTGCATAACAGCAGAAGGCCGCCAGCCTCACCACTTCTATTAAGTTTTGTTCTTGGAATTCTAAGGAGACACTCATTTGAGGATCTGAGGTTACGATTTGGAATATAAGGTGTCAGACATTCTGATATATAAGATGGAACGAGATTATTTAAGGCTTTATAAACCATAAGAAGAATTTTAAAGTCAATCCTGAATGACACAGGCAACCAGTGTAGTAACATCAAAACTGCAGAAATGTGCTCGGATTTTCTTTTCCTAGTTAGGATTCTAGCAGCTGCATTCTGCACTCGTTGCAAGTGATTTATGTCTTTTTTTAGGTAGTCCTGAGAGGAGTGCGTTACAGTAATCTAGTCGACTGAAAACAAAAGCGTGAATTAATTTCTCAGCATCTTTCAATGATATAAGAGGTCTAACTTTTGCTATGTTTCTTAAGTGAAAAAATGCTGTCCTAGTGATCTGATGAATATGCGATTTAAAATTCAGGTTACAGTAAACAGTTACCCCTAGGTTTTTTACCTCCATCTGAACTTTTAATCCTAGTGCATCAAGTTTATTTCTGATAACCTCATTGAATCCATTATTGCCAATTACTAAAATTTCAGTTTTCTCTTTATTTAGTTTGAGAAAATTACTATTCATCCATTCAGAAATACCAGTAAGACATTGTGTTAGTGAATCGAGAGAGTCGGGGTCATCAGGTGCTACTGATAAGTACAGCTGTGTGTCATCAGCATAGCTGTGGTAGCTCACGTTGTGCCCTGAGATAATCTGACCTAACGGAAGCATGTAGATTGAGAAGAGCAGCGGACCCAGGATAGAGCCTTGTGGACCACCATATTGGATATCGTGTGTCTTTGAGTTGTAATTACCACAACTAACAAAGAATTTTCTCCCTGTCAGGTAGGATTTAAACCAATTTAAGACACTGCCAGAGAGGCCCACCCATTGACTAAGGCGATTTCTAAGAATATTATGATCAATGGTGTCAAATGCGGCACTCAGATCTAAGAGGATGAGAACAGATAAATGGCCTCTGTCTGCATTTACTCGCAAATCATTGACTACTTTAACGAGTGCAGTTTCTGTGCTGTTTGTTCTAAAACCCGACTGAAATTTATCAAGAATAGCAGGTTTATTGAGGTGGTCATTTAACTGCATAATGACTGCCTTCTCCAGAACTTTACTTAAGAAAGGCAGGTTAGAGATGGGTCTAAAATTTTCAAAGGCAGAGGGGTCAAGATTGTTTCTTAAGTAGGGGTTTAACTACAGCAGTCTTAAGACAGTCTGGGAAGACCCCCGTATCTAATGACGAATTAACTATGTCAAGAATATTGTCAATTAGCACACCTGATATTTCTTTGAAAAGCCTTGATGGTATTGGGTCAAGGACGCAGGTGGAGGGTTTCAGCTGAGAGATTATACTATGTAATTCAGGTAAATCTATCCTAGTGAAAGCATTTCATTTGTTTATAATGGAGTACCGGGGCTTTGGAGGTTCTGCAGTGTTGGGGAGATATACTATGTTATCTCTAATATCATTAATTTTTTGATTGAAAAATACAGCAATGTTCTCACAGGTTTCACTGGAAGTATTCTGGGGGCATTCCTTTGAGTTACCTGGTTTAGCAGACGATCAATTGTTGAAAATAAGACTCTGGGATTACTAGCATTGTTATTTATAATCTTAGAGAAATAGCAGCGCCTCTCAAGACGGACAGTGTTATTGTATTCTGTTATTTTAACTTTTAATATTTCATAGTGGATAGTTAGTTTAGTCTTCCTCCATTTACGCTCAGCTCTACGGCATGTTCTCTTTAAATCAGACACTCTTTGGGTCTTCCATGGTATAACAATGCTAGAAGATTTTTTAACTGTCTTTTCAGGTGTGACTATGTCAACAGCAGCTCTCACTTTAGTATTAAATCTTTCCACCTTACTATTTACATTATCCCCGCTATTATAGTTGGTATTATAAATGGACTGATTGCTTAGAATGTTTGTAAGTTTTAAAGCTGCTGCTAAGTCAAAGAAGCGTTTTTTAACAATATGCTTCTCATGAGTGTTTTCTATCTTTATTTCTATATTAAATAGTAGAAGAAAATGGTCTGATAGACGAATATCAATGACCTGCTTTATATCAACTTTCAGTCCTTTAGTAATCACTAAGTCTAACGTATGACCTGCTTTATGTGTAGGCTGATTAACGAGCGTCTCAAATCAAAAGAGTCCAGAAGGTTCATGAATGCAGCACCTAAAAGTATTTTCATTCTGCACAGACTCTTCGTAGTGCTACAGACAGGACCTTCTCCATTTTAAACCTGAGAAATGTACAACTCTCTGATTTTATAAGAAGGCCTCCTGCACTTCATTCATCTTTAACTGGCTAAGCTGAAAAGCCACAGCCCACCTAAAATTCACTAAATAAGGGTCCAGAGTTTCACTCCTATTGTCCGCTGTGTAAGCAATGCAGTGAACAGCCGAGGTGCTCCTGGCAGAGGCCGACTTACCTGCTCTCACTTTGTTTCGCCTCAGTGCTCTCCTGGGGATTTGTCTTTGATCAACAAGCTGGACGGCTCTCTGCAGAATCAGTCAGTGCACCTCAGTGCACCTTCAATGTTCGCCACTTTAGTTCGTCTCACCCTTATTGTATTTCACTAATTTCTCTTTCACTTTAACAAGGCATTCGGCCAACAGGGCATCACCTGAGTCTTAAAGTGAAAGAACACAGGAAACCCCAACCGCACTGTCTGCTTGATGTCTCGAAACACACACATTTAGTTTTTCCTTCTAATAACAAAATCAAATCTTTTTTAATAAAGATACACAACAAGGGAGAATACAAACTGTGGTGACACACAATCACATTTTCATCAGGTACTATGATAGATGGTATAACCCTAGAACAGATCTTTGCAGGTGATATAAAACCCAAAAAAAGTCAAATGTAAAACACCAATCACAACTGAGCCCCCTGTCTAGCTGGTGGCCAAAGGCGGGGACCTTGGCGGTCTGATCCTCGGCTACAGAAGTTGGCTCTTGGGACGTGGAATGTCACCTCTCTGGAGAGGAAGGAGCCTGAGCTAGTGCACGAGGTCGAGAGGTTCCGGCTAGATATAGTCGGACTCACCTCGACGCACAGCTTGGGCTCTGGAACCAATCTCCTTGAGAGGGGCTGGACTCTCTACCACTCTGGAGTTGCCCCCGGTGAGAGGCGCTGAGCAGGTGTGGGCATACTTATTGCCCCCTGACTTGGAGCCTGTGCATTGGGGTTTACCTCAGTGGACGAGAGGGTAGCCTCCCTTCGCCTTCGGGTGGGAGTTGGGTCCTAACTGTTGTTTGTGTCTATGCGCTGAACAGCAGTTTGGAGTAACCACCTTTTTTGGAGTACCTGGAGGGGGTGCTAGATGGTATACCTTCTGGTGCCTCCCTCGTTCTGCTGGGAGACTTCAATGCTCATGTGGGCAATGACAGTGAGACCTGGAAGGGCGTGATTGGGAGGAATGGCCCCCCCGATCTGAACCCGAGCGGTGTTTTGTTATTGGACTTCTGTGCTCATCACGGATCGTCCATAACGAACACCATGTTCAAGCATAAGGGTGTTCATATGTGCACTTGGCACCAGGACACCCTAGGCCTCAGGTCGATGATCGACATTGTGGTCGTGTCGTCGGACTTGTGGCCACATGTCTTGGACACTCGGGTGAAGAGAGGGGCGGAGCTGTCAACTGATCACCACCTGGGGGTGAGTTGGCTTCGATGGTGGGGGAAGATGCCGGTCAGACCTGATAGGCCCAAACGTGTTGTGAGGGTCTGCTGGGAATGGCTGGCAGAGTCCCCTGTCAGAAGTAGCTTCAACTCCCACCTCCGGCAGAATTTCAACCACGTCCGAAGGAAGGTGGGGGACATTGAGTCCGAATGGGCCATGTTCCGTGCCTCTATTGTTGAGGCGGCTGACCGGAGCTGTGGCCGCAAGGTGGTCGGTGCCTGTTGTGGCGGCAATCCCCGAACCCGTTGGTGGACACCGGCGGTGAGGGATGCCATCAGGCTGAAGAAGGAGTCCGATAGGACCATTTTGTCCTGTGGGACTCTGGAGGCAGCTAATAGTTACCGGCAGGCCAAGTGGAATGTGTCTTCGGTGGTTGCTGAGGCAAAAACTTGGGCATAGGAGGAGTTTGGGGAGGCCATGGAGAACGACTTTCGGATGTCTTCGAGGAGATTCTGGTCCACCGTCTGGCGTCTCAGGAGGGGGAAGCAGTGCAGTGTCAACACCGTATATGGTGGGGATGGTGCGCTGCTGACCTTGACTTGGGACGTTGTGGGTCGGTGGGGGGAGTACTTCGAAGACCTCCTCAATCTCACTAACATGCCTTCCAATGAGGAAGCAGAGCCTCCTCTGGGTCTGAGGTCACCGAGGTGGTCAAAAAACTCCTTGGTGGCAGGGCCCCGGGGGTGGATGAGATACGCCTGGAGTTCCTTAAGGCTCTGGATGTTGTAGGACTGTCTTGGTTGACACGTCTCTGCAACATTGCATGGACATCGGGGACAGTGCCTCTGGAATGGCAGACCGGGGTGGTGGTCCCCCTCTTTAAAAAGGGGGACCGGAGGGTGTGTTCCAACTACAGAGGGATCACACTCCTCAGCCTCCCTGGAAAAATCTATTTGGGGGTCCTGGAGAGGAGGGTCCGTCAGATAGTCGAACCTCGGATTCAGGAGGAACAGTGTGGTTTCCGTCCTGGTGGCAGAACTGTGGACCAGCTCTTCACCCTTAGCAGAGTCCTGGAGGGTGCATGCGAGTTTGCCCAACCAGTCTACATGTGTTTTGTGGACTTGGAAAAGGCGTTCGACCGTGTCCCTCGGGGAATCCTGTGGGGGGTGCTCCGGGTGTATGGGGTACCGGACCCCCTGATAAGGGCTGTTCGGTCCAGGTACAACCGGTGTCAGAGCCTGGTCCGCATTGCCGGCAGTAAGTCGAGCCCGTTCCCAGTGAGAGTTGGACTCCGCCAGGGCTGCCCTTTGTCACCGATTCTGTTCATAACTATTATGGACAGAATTTCTAGGCGCAGCCAGGGTGTTGAGGGGGTCCGGTTTGGTGGACTCAGGATTGGGTCACTGCTTTTTGCAGATGATGTTGTCCTGTTTGCTTCATCAGGCCGTGATCTTCAGCTCTCTCTGGAGCGGTTCGCAGCTGAGTGTGAAGCGGCTGGGATGAGAATCAGCACCTCCTAATCCGAGACCATGGTCCTCAGCCGGAAAAGGGTGGAGTGCCCTCTCAGGGTTGGGGGAGAGATCCTGCCCCAAGTGGAGAAGTTCAAGTATCTCGGGGTCTTGTTCACGAGTGAGGGAAGAATGGACCGTGAGATTGACAGGTGGATCAGTGTGGCGTCCGCAGTGATGCGGGCTCTGCATCGGTCTGTTGTGGTGAAAAAGGAGCTGAACAGTAAGGCAAAGCTGTCAATTTACCAGTCGATCTACGCTCCTACCCTCACCTATGGTCATGAGCTATGGGTAGTGACCGAAAGAACGAGATCGCGAATACAAGCGGCTGAAATGAGTTTCCTCTGCAGGGTGTCTGGGCTTTCCCTTAAAGACAGGGTGAGAAGCTCAGAGTAGAGCTGCTGCTCCTCCATCGAGACGAGTCAGATGAGGTGGCTCAGGCATCTGATCAGGATGCCTCCTGGACGCCTCCCTGGTGAGGTGTTCCGGCCACGTCCAACCGGGAGAAGACCCCGGGGAAGACCCATGACACGCTGGAGGCACTATGTCTCCCGGATGGCCTGGGAACGCCTTGGGATTCTCCTGGAAGAGCTAGAAGAAGTGGCCAGGGAGAGGGAAGTCTGGGCATCTCTGCTCCAGCTGCCGCTCCCGCGACCTGACCTTGGATGAGCGGAGGAGTATGGATGGATGGATGGCCTCCTGTCTAGGGCATGGTCTCTGACCACATCCATCAGGATTATTGGGACATCATATTTGAAACCGTTTAGAAGCGTGAACATCACTCAAATGGCCCAAGAATGAATCTCTGGACAATTACAATAATACAGTACAATACAATACAATTTATTTTTCTATAGCCCAAAATCACACAAGAAGTTCCACAATGGGCTTTAACAGACCCTGCCTCTTGACAGCCCCCCAGCCTTGACTCTCTAAGAAGACAAAGAAAAACTCCCAGAAAATGAACCCTTGTAGGGAAAAAATGGAAGAAACCTCCAGAAAGGCAGTTCAGAGAGAGACCCCTTTCCAGGTAGGTTTGGTGTGCAGTGGGTGTCAAAGAGAAGGGGGTCAATACAATACAATACAATACAATACAATACAATACAATACACAGAACAGAGCAAATCCTCAATTCAATAGAATAGCGCAATAGCAATATTACAAGTACAGAGCAGAATTTAACAGTAGATGATATCCCATAATATGATTTGGATTTGTGTAGAGTCCTTGAGACCTCAGCCATCAAACTGCCTCCCCCTATTGGCCATTCCACAGCTGAGTCAGCGCTGAGCCAGCCAATCCGATGAAAGGACCCCTCTACCTGATGATTCCTGCGATCCTCCATCAGGGATGACTTTATCTTAGGCAGGCAAAACAACTTGGCAGGTGGGCCGTGGCACCAAGTACCACATTTGAGTACCGAGAAGAGAACCAGAATAGGTGAGGGTTTGTAACAAATTATAAGCCCGCCAATGTACAAGATGCTTTGCACAATTACCCAGACTACAGGGGTCTGAAATAGACTGAACTTAAAATCCTCTGAATTATCAACAGAGATAGAAGGAAGAGGAGGTTGAGGTTAGGAGTACATGCTGATACAGCGCATTGCCACACTCACCACACGACAAATCAACTCAGGATCCCCAGATTAGGACCTGAGTGCAGCCATGCAATGGGTGACACCTCAGCACCACACTAGTTCAGATGGAATGGAACAGTGTGCTGTATTTTATGGTGGCTGGACTGCCAATTCTGCCACCAACCCCCAGGTTTTTCCCTCCAGGTTGGAGAGCCTACTTGCAGGACTGGATGCAGATTAACGTCATACCCAGGACGAAGCAATTGCAGGTTAAGGGCCTTGCTCAGGGGGCCAATGGAGTAGAGTCACTTTGGGCATTTACAGGATTTGAACCGGTAACTTTCCAATTACCAGTGCAGATCCCTACCTCAGAGCCACCACTCCACCCAGAAGGAAGAGAAGGTTTGCTTATGTAGCACAGGTTTTAATCTGGAGACATGGAAGGTTAATTGAATCTTAAAATGAGTTGGCAGTGCTGGACTGAATGACTCCAGGCTCCCTTTTCTCCACATAGCATCATGCACAAACCACTTGGCAGAGTCTCATTAGGTTTCCTTAAACTAGATGCTACCTATATTGTAGGTTAGTGAGATGCTCAGTGGGTACCGAAGAAGAAAAATCTAATAAATGGGACTGAAATCTGTATGGACATTCAAGGGGTGACCACTTGAGGATATTTCAAGTGATCTCAACTAAGATCAAGTAATCACTCAAATCATTTTGACTTGAATTGACTGTGCAATGGAGAAACTTCTCCAAGTCACACTAAGTTCTTTCTGTCAGACCAGTGACCTATGAATGATATCCCGAAGTAAGATTAACGGAACAACTTAAACATGTAGAAATGAAATGCCAGAAGTGGGATACAAATTACAGTCCTTCATTTGAGATACTTGAACTGAGAAAGCCAAGTAAACAGACTACAGTGTGAGAAAAATTGTAGCTGTTTCATTTACAGATGGACATTTCTCAAAGGAGATAAAATGGACATATTCTGGAAAAATGGCCTACTACTACTAATACACAAATTACAGTGTAACCATTAGATGCTGGTAGATCTGTAATCTAAGTCGATAACTTGATAACCAGGCACAAGAACGACATGGACTTGGTTGTAACAATCCTACAGACAGACCTTGGAAGGATTTTGCTCAGTAATGAACTTTGCATACTGAAACGTAATCCCTAACCTCTTCTGCATGTTTTCCCACTTAAAATATATTATAAATATATGTATTTTGAGGTTTAAATATATATCTTTTGAGGTTTTCTACAGTGTGTGAACACCCAGGATCCCCAAACATATAGCTAACTTGAATTTAATCTTTTACTTTACCCTTCAAGCATGGCGGAATGTGATAGAGCAACTTCAACTTAAAGTGAACTTAAACTTAAGTAACTTAACTCAGGTGGCGATGGAGGATTGAGCTTCACAAGTCTGATCCTCCAGTGGCGATGGAGTTAATGTTACTTCCAGACATTTAGCAAGTAGAATGATAAGATCCAGCTCAGCTTGGCTATTATCAGGTTCAAAACGGCAGGACAGGGCATCCACCCTACCCTTCCTCTTACCAGAGCGGTAATAAAATGTAAATTAAACCTAAGAAATAAGAAATGGGTATTTGCTCCTTCCAGCCAGTGCCTCCATTCTTGTCCACTTTATGGCTAAAAACTTACGATACTCACATCATAATTTTGTTCTGCAGGCAATAATTTCTTTGAAAACAATGCAGTTGAGTGGAGCAGATCACATTCTGATAATATTTGTGACAGTATGGACCCCAAACCAATGCTTGACACTGCACTGACTTTAACGAGAGGCCAGAAAACTTTACGAGAAAAGCCAAGGAGAAAAGACAAAGTCAGAAAAAAAAGGACATTGTAAAGACTAGAGACCAAATAGAGAAATGACAAAAAACCAGGACTAATAACCAAAAGTCAAAGTCTAAGTTTAAATTTCTCAAAATAAAGCATCTTGATCACAAAGAGTGAATCTAATCTCAGGTAAATGAGAGACTGAACCTGTCGACTTTTCAGCAGTTCCACTGGTTATATAATTATTGGAATCCCGTAAAAAAAAGTGATGTGCTAACCTTGACTAACCTTGTGCTAGTCCTTCCGTGAGAACCCCAAATCCAAAGAGGACTGTTTCATTATGTTAGGTAGATTGCCCAGAGGGGACTGGTCAGGTGGTCTCGTGGTCTGGAATCCCTGCAGATTTTATTTTTTTTCTCCAGCCGTCTGGAGTTTTTTGTTTTTTTCTGTCCACCCTGGCCATTGGACTCTTATTCTATGTTAATTAATGTTGGCTTATTTTAATTTCTTACTACAGTATGTCTTTTATTTTTCTATACTTCATTATGTAAAGCACTTTGAGCTACTGTTTGTATGAAAATGTGCTATATAAATAAATGTTGTTGTTGTTGTTGATGTAGGAGAGCATGGAAGAAAAACAGAATTTGACACATCAAAATAACAATTCTGACTAAAAAACTGAGGCAAGAAAATAAATCCCTGTGCCAGAAAACCCAGAACATACAATATGTACTGTATGTAAGCTTTAACAGCAATTATAACAGAAAAAACTGATGGCTGGTCCAGGATGTCTCCACACAGAAGCTCTAGTAAAGAGTAGCATTGATCAGTGAAATTCGCCAGTGTTTTTCACACAGAATATGCCGTATTTGCCACTGACCTTTTACACCAAATATTTTGATTGAAATTCGCTGTGCGTCCGGCTTAGACAAACATTTCTTGGCCAGCTACCCAAGATGCTTTACGAGGCCAGTGTCACATCACATTGCTGTAGCAGCCAAGCGCAGAACATTCATGCATACACACTGTAAGACAAATGCAGATCTGCGTTACAAACACGTGATGTCATGACCAGAACGCAGAACTCCAACCAGATTTCCACCACCTTTAAAAAACAAAAAAAACTTGCATTAATTTCATTTGAGGGATATGTTAGCTGACAAAATGAAAAAATCAGTGCCGCACTGATAATTTTCACTTCCTGAACATTTCAGAAATCACTTTAAATAATTAGATAATTAAACTCAGAATTAACAATCAGCCTGAGAAAGAGAAACACTGATTTTATGATTATTGATTATTCAATGTAGTCATTGTTAAATCTGGGTGTGGGGAGCTCTTTAAAGTTATGGGCTTCTTGGTGTAAAAAAAGGAAATGAACATGAATGTGAAGGTCGTCACCCAGCAAGATGTCTGCGTTCTCAAAGAAACTGACAAGGTGGAGACGTCTGTGGGCCAAACAGAATCTGAAGTAGCTCTGCACCGCCACTTGAACAGACTCCTCTTCACCCTCATCTGTAAATTAGCACATTAATGCCAGGAACTTCCTGAAGGGGACATTGATTGATAAAGAAAAGGATAAACAGTTAATGTTAATGATAATTTGGTTAAGCTCTCTTAACCTCCGTCTAGTTTCTCCACATAAAGAAGCCCGCTGGACCACCGCACAGCACAGTAAACCCGTTGTCTCAGTTCTCGTAGATGTGCTCCACCATAGCTAAAGACAATGTTTGGTTAAGTACTTTGATTTTTCCTTTTATATATGTTTTAATTTTCTATTTATTTCCATATATGACTAACCACAGCACAATATTTACAGATATTTCATTATAATGATTCAACCATAAAGTAATGTTCACGTATGTGTTAATTTGGTGAATATTACTTTTCTTACTTTTTATATTTTGTATTTTTATCTTTTCTTAGACATTTTCATGTGTTCATTAAGTATATATATATTTTAATATTCTTTTGTCGCACATTTAGTTTTCAGTGCCGCTGTGGATCTCCTGTAGGTGTTCGGTGGTCTCTGACTGAAGGTGCTGCCCCTGATGTCAAATGTGGTGGTGTAAGAATTGAGCTGACTGAAAATGGAGAGCTGAGTTCACACCCTGAGCCCTGGGCTCACACCAGTGAGGTGGCTCCTGCTCAGCTCCACCGTGATGCGATTATTAAATTATTTACTTTGGTTCTCCTTTACGAGATTAGAGGACTTGCATTTCTTGGAGTGACAAATGAAACAGAACTTTCTGTGCCCTTCTGCTCTGCAGTCCCGTGTCTTTATGCTTCACATTTCTCGTGTTCTTCATGCAGGACATTCAGTGCAGCCTGCTGGTGAAGGAGATGGACTGAAAATCACAGGACAATGAGTTTAACATTTATGTCACTGTGTGACCCCGAGCAAATATATGACTTCACAAATAACCGCACTTCATGCTGTGACAGTAAAAGGCACAATATAATGTGAAACTGTGTTTAGTTCCATTTTCTATGTTTTCCTCTGAAGTTGTGCTTTTTATTCTTCATTCATTCTGTAATGTTTCCTTGCTTTTAATTCAAGTGATGTTTAGGTCACAGCTCGCTGGATGACACACAAGTGGTCCGCTGCGCTGCCTCTCCTCACTCTCACCTCTAATTTGGATAACAAAGTGTTTCCGTTCCTCCGTCTCGATGACAGGTTTGTTTCTTATCCCTGATGATTCCCTTTCTCTGCTAGCGCTGACATCTCTGATAGGTTTGTAATGATGGCGCACACAGCACAACTTAACAGTAAATGAGATGACTGGAGGTCTGGGAGTCTGAAAACCTCAAACACCAACCCACTAGGACAGAACTGAGCCCGATGTGGACAGACCTGTGATTCGGACTGTGTTAATAACGACTCAAACATGCATTTCCAGCCCAGCTTATCTTTTATTAAACGCCATTTCTAACATTTCACTTTTAGACTAAACCAAAACCAGTTATCCCTTATTAAATTTATCTTGTAAAATTAATTTTGGTTTGATTCTTAGGTATCCTGTTTCTGAGCCCCTCTTTCTTACTTGCCTTCATCCTGTTGGCGTCTCTACCAACAGCCCCTCACAGTCAGACCCACTTATCACTTTACAGCTGTGAGTCTTTGTGAAGAAACTGAAGAGAAATGAACATGAAAAGACTGCACAGACGGTGGCTGAGACCCAATTTGAACCCAGGCAGTACACGACCGAGGGGGCCGAGTGACATGTCTGACATCACATGTTCTGCATCAGTTCTGTTAACGTCTTTTAATTTGGTATAAAGTTGGTAAGTGTTTTCACTTTGACACGTACCGTAAATATTTCTTCAGATAAAATCTCTCTACAGGTTGACTTACACAACACCAGGTCACATTCTGTTAACATGAATCTCAAGCCCCAGAGAATCCTGGGAAAAGAAGAGTGAAGTGCTGGGCTTCACAGGTCCTCACTGCAGGTCTGATTTCTGTTCTCTGTGTGTGAAAATGAAGTCCACATCAGCTCTGTTCTGCTCTGTGACCACCAGAGATAAAGACGGACAGGTGACGGCACAAGTTTGATCTGCTCTGGTGAAAGAGAAAGTCTGGCTATGGAGGGGCTTTACTACAGAAACTCAGAAGACGTACACAAGAGTGTCTAGACTGTCCTGACCGAGAGATATGGACACCCGTTAAAATACAAAAGGCCCTTCTGGACAAGCTTATGAAGTGGCCTACGATTGGTGCAAATGTTCCTCAAGCACTTTGAGAGTTTGGAGACTTCATGTGAAGTTGTGTTAAGGCCATTGCACACATTAGAGGATTGGCCATCCTAAATGATTGTGTGGAAAATTACAGGCTGCTTAAAAACTAACCTAAAGCAGAGCTTGAGGAGACATGCGAAGGAAAGGATCATCCAGGACGCTACGACACATCATCTACTGCAACTGACAGCAAATATGGGAGCAAAAAAGGAAATGAGGTGGGCAGTGAATAGTCTGGGCTTTTGAGTGGCACATCTGAACTGGACAGGGCCTCATCAGCCACATTGTCAACCATTACCAACAAAATGGCCAACAGGTCAACAGCATCAACTTCTTGTGGACACACATCACTGCCTTCTGAGCTCCGAGAAAATGAAGACGTGCTGTCTGAGCTGAAGACATTGATTACTGCACTCAGGCAGATATAAAGAAGGATATAAAGAGAAGACACAGCAGAAAAGATGAGCTGAACCAGAACAGAAACAATCAGGACCTACGATTAAGAAATAACTTTGATGTAATGTTAAAAGAAAATATAAGAAAAATCCGAGAATAAACTACACCTGGAAGAACTTAAGCAAAAATGTATGACTCGCATTGAATGAGAACAATTGACATCCGCCACAGATAAAAATCTGAGTACCTGGACTTACCGTACCACTGTGCACAAGGATTAAATATTAGTGTCCACTCTGAAAGGCACTATATGAAAAAGAAGGAACGCAGCAAAGAACGACTGAGCAGTCAGCACAGTATCCAGTATGAAAGGCGCTGTATGAATGAATGAATTAACAGTTATTATGAGCTGTAGAACAGTATCCAGTATGACATGCGCTTTATGAAAATCCTGGACATGGAGACAAATAGATGAACATACACAGACATCATCCGCAATTGAAATAAAATCCTGCAGCACTTATTTATATTCCTTGCTATGTGCCCCAATAAATGCAAATTATCCCCAACCCAAATGTGCTTCACTCACTCAGAATAAGAACCAATGTAGGAAGTATTTTAAGATAGAGAAGCTTTTATCTGTGGCACCTCTGCATGAGAACCACCTTTATTTACCCTCTCAAACGTATCCAAAATGTTTCCAGCCTGAGATCCAACCTGTGAACTGCAATCGAGCTCCAACCTCATTGGGTCACATGTTTCAGGCCTGCACCACATGAACATCATCATTCTGGACCAACATCTTTAAATGCCTCTCAGACAGCCTTGGTGTCCCAATCCCTCCTAATCCACTAACAGCTGTGGTTGGTGGGCTCACAGAGGGGCTTAAAGTGGAGAAGGACAAACAAACTGTGATGGCCTTTACTTCACTATTGGCACGTAGACTTGTCTCGCTCAACTGGAAGAATCCTAACTCTCCTCTGTTAAGTCAGTGGTGACTGATGTCTTATATTGTCTGAAATTGGAAAAAATCAAATTCTCACTTAGAGGATCTGTGCAGAACTTCTTTAAAACCTGTCAGGATCTCATCAATAAGATTTTAGAATAAGCTGTTAAAGCACTGAGGAAGAAGATTCTCTTCCCTTTTCTTTTTCTTCTCCATTTATCTTTATTCACTTATTAAACTCATCGATTCACTTATTTTTACTAGCTTTAAGTTTTACTCTGCCGGCCATGCTCTCTTTCTCAGGGGTGAGGGTTGATTTGATTTTTATCCTATTTTTGCAAAAAATTGATCTATTTGTGTGAAATGTTGTGTGATTTCAATAAAATCAATAAAATAAAAAAAAGAAATGCACTATAAGAAAGAAAAAACATTAAGTGGAAAGTCATTACGTAGTGTATAATAGTGTCCGGTATGAAAGGCGTTATGTGAAAGAAAAAATACAGAAAGGACAACAAAAATGAGAGTAATGGGGAATGGTGAGGACAAATAAGACAAAGCAAAATGCACATCTTGTCGCTCTCTTTCATAAATACTGTAAAAAGATGGTAAAAAAAAGTCTCTCTCAAATACTCAGCGTGTCGTTGTGCGTTACAACTGCTGTACATTAGTGTTCACTTTGAAAGGCACTACAGGAAAAAGAACAAAAGTAAGAAAAGGCGATAGAAAGGTCATTTACTGTTATATAATAGTGTCCAGTATAAAAGATACTATATGAAGGAAAGAAATATTAACAGACATTAAGAGGTAAATAATAGTGTCCAATATGAAAACACACTTAAGAAAGAAAGAAAGAAAGAAAGAAAGAAAGAAAGAAAGAAAGAAAG
>JANRMT010028174.1:646064-658869 GCA_026402145.1 Polypterus bichir lapradei
ATTTATAACATTATAATGTTCTTGTATGTTAATTGATTTTCTACGTGAAGAAGCCATGTACTGTCAGCTGAAGTGAAAGAATTAGTAATGTTATACTGTTTGGCCACAACGAAAACAGAGCTTTGTAAAAGTGATGATTTGGGTTTGTTATAAGCAGGCATTTATTGAATTTTGCACCAAACTTTGAATGTCCTCACAATGTGTGACGTAATACACAGATTTATGGATTTGCCCACAACTCAATGTGCAGTAATGCAAAAGCAAGCTGCAGATCAACATACTTTACTTTACACACTTACTTCACGAGGTGTTTCCCTTCTCCCATCACAGCATGATGGTGATTCTTCTGAAAGTATGGCTGTGGATCATTCATTGTTAAATAAGTATGTGTGTTATTAGGCTTAATTTTCATTCGGGATGTGTTTGTCTTGAACTCTCCATCTTAGTGTGTGTTATAATATTATTCATAATGCTGCAAGGTTCTAACAATTACTTGCAGCTTAGTGCAATGCCCTACCTTATTATGTGTTCCTTCTTCTTTTTTTCTACTGCTTGAATTAATAATCCTAATAATATTATCATCATAGTAGTGAAGCCTTTAGTGTTAGTATTAGGAAAAAGCAAAACGTCCTGAGTGCTAATTTGTAGCAGGGGTGCTGTAAAATTGTGCCGTCTTTCATTCTCAAACGTGGCCTCCTATTTCTCACTTGGACCGTGACTAAGACACTTTTTAAATGCTACTCATGTCCTCTAGGGTAAAACAAATTGTTATCTAAGTCAGACTTTAAGTGCAGTTCCTGGAGTAAATCTGAGATGTTTGATAAATACGGGCCCTGATCTCCATCTTACCAAATAGACATAGGAGACCTGGAGAAAGTCTGGAGAAGAGCTGTTAGATATTTATGTAAATATAAGGAAATATGTTGTCATTCAGATAAAAAAGGAAATTTCAACTTTGACTGGACAATATATTAAAGAATCTGTTCTGTTCAGTTCTTTTACTCTAATAAACAATTCTTTATTCTCCTTGCTCCATCATGGATGCCCCAGTCTTCCCTAAACTGCCTTACGCCTAACATCTATAAGAGTGGTCATTACACATATCAATATGTCCCATTTATGTATAAACTAGCAAAATACCCTCGCTTCGCAGCGGAGATGAAGTGTGTTAAAGAAGTTATGATAAAGAAAAGGAAACATTTTAAAAATAACGTAACATTTGCTTTCTATTCGTTTGCATAAGCACAGTCCTTCACCAGCAATTATTTAATGTTATCTCAGACCCGGAACTTAAAAGTTTCTCTCACACTTTTGCTGAGTTTGTGCCAAACACTATTCTATCCCTGACCATCTCATTTTCATTTGCATAAGCACAGTCCTTCACCAGCAATTTTAAAAACGGCAGCAGCAGCGTGTCTATAAACTTAATTTAAACTTACGGTTTACACCGTGCTTTGTTTCCGCAGTAGCTGCACTTAAGAATATGCTTGTACAGTGGGATGCAAAAGTTTGGGCAACCTTGTTAATAGTCATTATTTTCCTGTATAAATCGTTGTTTTTTACGATAAAAAATGTCAGTTAAATATATCATATAGGAGACACACACAGTGATATTTGAGAAGTGAAATGAAGTTTATTGGATTTACAGAAAGTGTGCAATAATTGTTCAAACAAAATGAAATCAATATTTAGTAGATCCGCCTTTTGCAGAAATTACAGCCTCTAAACGCTTCCTGTAGGTTCCAATGAGAGTCTGGATTGTGGTTGAAGGTATTCTGGACCATTCCTCTTTACCAAACATCTCTAGTTTATTCAGGTTTGATGGCTTCCGCGCATGGACAGCTCTCTTTAACTCACACCACAGATTTTCAATTCTATTCAGGTCTGGGGACTGAGATGGCCATTCCAGAACGTTGTACTTGTTCCTCTGCATGAATGCCTTAGTGGATTTTGAGCAGTGTTTCGGGTCATTGTCTTGTTGAAAGATCCAGCCCCGGCGGGCGCAGCTTCAGCTTTGTCACTGATTCCTGGACATTGGTCTCCAGAATCTGCTGATACTGAGTGGAATCCATGCGTCCCTCAACTTTGACAAGATTCCCAGTCCCTGCACTGGCCACACAGCCCCACAGCATGATGGAAACACCACCATATTTTACTGTAGGTAGCAGGTGTTTTTCTTGGAATGCTGTGTTCTTTTTCCTCCATGCATAACGCCCCTTGTTATGCCCAAATAACTCAATTTTAGTTTCATTGGTCCACAGCACTTTATTCCAAAATGAAGCTGGCTTGTCCAAATGTGCTTGAGCATACCTCAAGCGGCTCTGTTTGTGCTTCCTCTGCATCACTCTCGCATACAGCATCTCCTTGTGTAAAGTGAGCCGAATGGTTGAACGATGCACAGTGACTCCATCTGCTGCAAGATGATGTTGTAGGTCTTTGGTGCTGGTCTGTGGGTTGACTCTGACAGTTCTCACCATTCGTCGCTTCTGTCTATCCGAAATCTTTCTTGGTCTGCCACTTCGATCTTAACTTGAACTGAGCCCGTGGTCTTCCATTTCCTCAATATGTTCCTAACTGTGGAAACAGACAGATTAAATCTCTGGGACAGCTTTCTGTATCCTTCCCCTAAACCATGATGGTGAACAATCTTTGTCTTCAGGTCATTTGAGAGTTGTTTTGTGACCCCCATGTTGCTACTCTTCAGAGTCTTGTCTTAAAGGAGGAGGGAAACTTACAATTGACCCCCTTAAATACTCTCTCTCATTCTAGGATTCACCTGTGTATGTAGGTCAGGGGTCACTGAGCTTACCAAGCCAATTTGAGTTCCAATAATTAGTTCTAAAAGTTTTGGAATCAATAAAATGACAACGGTGCCCAAATTTATGCACCTGCCTGATTTTGTTTGAACAATTATTGCACACTTTATGTAAATCCAATAAATTTCATTTCACTTCTCAAATATCACTGTGTGTGTCTCCTATATGATATATTTCACTGACATTTTTTATCGTAACAACCAACGATTTATACAGGAAAATAATGACTATTAACAAGTTGCCCAAACTTTTGCATCCCATTGTATGCGTCACTCGATTCATATTCTTTTGCTGCCTTCTCAATTGTGTAATGTGTTTTTTGTTCAGTACTCTTTGGAGCTCTTCCTTGTTCTCTATGTTCACAGTCAGTTCATGTGAGCCGCTCTCTTGTGTGATCTTGCGATGTCCACGGCTTTATTTAATGTTAGCTAAGACCCGGCACTTAAAAGTTTCTCTCGCACTTTTGCTGAGTTTGTGCCAAACACTAGACCATCTCATCTTCGTTTGCATGAGCACAGTCCTTCACCCGCAAATATTAGGTGGGAGGTGTGATGATGCGGGATGCAAATCCGCCTCACACAGCGACCGAGCTGCCGGCTATAGCCGTATATATGGTCGAAAGTAGGTTCCAGTTATGACTGTTACACGTAGAATTTCGAAATGAAACCTGCCCAACTTTTGTAAGGAAGCTGTAAGGAATGAGCCTGCCAAATTTCAGCCTTCTACCTACACGGGAAGTTGGAGAATTAGTGATGAGTCAGTCAGTCAGTCAGTCAGTGAGTGAGTGAGTGAGTGAGTGAGTGAGTGAGTGAGTGAGGGCTTTGCCGTTTATTAGTATAGATAACACAGAATATCAGCAATAACCTCTGTCATACATGTGCACTTAGGAGACAGCCAACAAACCCAGAGGTGAGCAATTTATTAACAGATGGGGGGTTATTTTATGGTACTGATACCTCTCTTTCTAATCTTATAGAAAAAAGAAGAACAATAAACCAAACATACCTGCAATAACCCACATCTCAGCAAATGGCATCTCAACTTCCTCATTTCAGACGTCACTTACGGTTCAGCTCTGATGACATCACTTCCGGTCTCCGATGATGACGTCACTTCTGGTCCACCATTGATGACATCACTTCCGCTTTAATCATGTCCGGCAGCCATTTTCTGTATAAATAGCCACCTACCATCATCTACAGTTGTCCAATGTTTGATTTTTCTACATTTCGACCAACTTTTTGCTACAAGCAATATACGGGGCTATTCCCCAACTCTTTATATTTGTTTTGTGCATGTTATTTTGTCACAATTGGTGCAGTCGGCAGGATACAGTTCCAGTATGAGCGAGGGACGGGACCTAAACACCGTACTGAACACTTTGGCAGTGGAGCTTCAACAGGTGAAGATCCAACTGGGTGAAATCAGGACCCGTCTGGCTGAGTCGGAGGCCCACGCCACGGCAGCAGTAAGGGTAGAGACGTCACAGTCAGTACCTTCTTTATTAACATATTTGACAGAAGGAGATGACGTCGAAAACATACTTCCTGGTCTTCGAGTGTAACACTAAGCGTTAACGCCTGGCCGAAGTCGGAGTGGGTCTACATTCTGGCACCTTACTTGAAGGGGGAAACGCAGAGGGCTTATTATGATCTGATGGAGGAGCAGGCTGCCGATTATGATACTCTCAAATGGCAGATATTTAAACGCTATGGCATGTCCACAGATCAGCAGGCGACAGATTGGAGAGAGTGGAAGTTCGATCCTGAGAGATTGATCCGTACACAAGTGTACGAAGTATGGGGCAAAGTAGGAAGCTGGCTGTGGCCAGATATAAATAGTCTCCAGTGTATGGCCGAGCTCTTTACCATAGAAACCTTCATAAACGCTCTCCCCGACAAAGTCGCCCAGCAAGTCCGTAAACAAGAGGTTACATCTATGCATAACCTCATTAAAATAGTAGAGCGTTATTGGGCGGTCTGTAAATCCGAAGGGTCAGAATGGTACTCTCGCCCACCCCGACAGGTTCATGTACCTTTTAATGAGCCTTCCCGATCTCCGCCTGACGTCTCTACCCAGAAGAAAGACCGAGCTATCCTCTGCGCTGTTTTAAGTGTGGTGGGGGGTAGGACATCTATTAACTGCATGCCCATCCCCGGAACCGATGGACTGTTCATTTCTAAAGGAGGAGAGGTACTGTGCTGTAGGCAATCCTTTATCTTTTCCTTATACGGGAGCAGTAGTGATTAATGGCTTTAAAGTTACCGCGATGTTTGATTCTGGGAGTAACATTTCTATTGTTGCTCGCCGTTATGTTTTACCACGACAATGGCTAAACTATAAGATCAGTTTGAGATGTATTCACTGGGACACGCGATTTTACAATGCTGCATCCTGTATCATCTCTGTGGAAAACGTCATGAAAACTACAATAATAATACATTTTATTTACTGCATATAGCGCTTTTCCCATGCTCAAGGCACTTACAGAATATAAGAAAGAACAGCAGGGTATACAGTATATAGCATAGTACAAACCAAATAAATAAAAAAAAAGATTAAGACAGTAAATTCAGAGAAAGCCTAACAGACAACATAATTGATGGTCTAGCACACACACAGGATACATAAGCATCTTGACATGGAGGTAAACTGAGAGAAGGGTAATAAAGTCAAGTAGAGTTAAAAGCCTTCCTGAACTGATGAGTTTTAAAAGAATTGATGGAGTCAGCTGACCTGATTAATTTCGGGAGGTCATTCCAGAGTCTGGGCACTCGCTATACTGCTGAAGGCCCTGCTGTCACCCATGGGGTGTAAATTAGTGTGGGGTACAACAAGATTGCCAGAATAGAGGACCTTAGTGAGCGGGCAGGCGCATAGTGATAGAGAAGGTCACTGATGTATTTTGGCGCGAGGTTATTTAAGGCTTTGTAGGTTATTAGTAGGATTTTATATTCGATTCTGTAAGACACAGGGAGCCAGTGAAGATGGAATAGGATGGCTGTGATGTGCTCCCTGCTGCTGGTTCGAGTAAGGACTCTTACAGCTGAGTTTTGAATAAGCTGGAGCTGTGATATAAGATTAGAAGGGGCACCTGCCAGCAGCGAGTTACAATAATCTATGCAGGATGTGATAAAAGCAGGGACAAGCTTCTCAGCATTAGAAAAGGAGAGGAAGGAGCGAACACGGGATATATTACAGAGGTGAAAGTAAGAAAGTTTCTCAATGTGATTTATGTGGGCGGAGTAAGAAAGGGAGGAATCCAAAATGACATCAAGATTCTTTGCAGTAGAGGCAAGTCTGATGAGATCACCGCCAAGATGGACTGGGAAGGAACTCATTTTATTAAGTTGCATTTTAGTCCCAATTTGCAGGAGTTCAGTTTTGTTGCAGTTTAATTTTAAAGAGTTCTGCTCCATCCAGGTTTTAATTTCACTAAGGCAGGTTGTGAGCTGAGAAAGCTCTGATGAAGTTCCACTTTTAACATTGAAGTAGAGTTGAGTATCGTCTGCATAAAAATGGTAGCCCAGTCCATAGCTATGAATAATATGGCCAAGGGGAAGCATATAAATACAGAAGAGAAGAGGGCCAAGGACAGAGCCCTGAGGAGCTCCTAGTGTGTCCTTGTGTGACTGGCGCCAAGCTGGATCTGCTGTTGCCGAGACTAACAAACTCTTGCCTATCAGTCAGATAGGACTTGAACCACTGGTGGAGGGCAGTGCCAGAGATACCCAGCATGTTCTCCATTCTGGACAGCAGAATGTTATGTCTGACCTGAGTGTCAAATGCTGCACTGACGTCTAATAGAATTAATATACTGCTTTGTCCAGAGTCTGCTGCCATAAGTAGATCATTGGTTACCTGTAGCAGAGCAGTTTCACAGCTGTGCTGCGCCGTGACACCAGACTGAAAGGGTTCCATCAAGTTATTAGAAGTTAAGTAATTGGTGAGCTGGGAGGCTACAACACACTCAAGAGCTTTTGACAGGAAAGGTAAGTGGGAAATAGGCCGGAAATTGTTAAGATTGTCAGCATCAAGACCAGACCTTTTAACATTGGGGTTACAGAAGTGATTTTAAAACTGAGTGGCACAGAGCCAGTGTCAAGGGATGAGTTTATTATTGTTGTAGTAGTCGGGATTACGGCATGAAGGCAGGATTTAAGTAGTTTGCTGGGGATGGGGTCCAGTACACAAGTAGTCGGTCTCATCTTACAAAGCAGGTCATTAACAAACGCAGATGTGACTGGTGAGAACTTAGAGAAGGAGCTGGATGGAGTGGGAAAACAGGGAGAGATATAAACAGATGATGTATTTATGTTAGTTGAATTATTTAGATCTTTAATTTTATTGCTGAAAAAGTGGAGGAATTCCTCACAGACTTCAGTAGAAGAGGTAGTTTGGCCAGATGCAGGTTCGAGTAGCTTATTAACTACAGAAAACAAAACCCTTGGGTTATTGTGGCCACTTTCTATTATTCTGCCATAATGGGTGTTCTTAGCAGCAGTTAGTGCTTCTCTGTAAGCTCTTTGGTGGTCAGAGAAAGCCTGGATGTGCACGGTGAGGCCAGTCTTACGTGACATTCTCTCAAGGCGTCGGCCAGCTGCTTTCATAGATCGTAGTTCTGAGTTATACCAAGGAGCTGAACGTTTAAAAGAAACCTTATGTTTTAAAGGAGCTGTTTTATCTAATGCTGAATGAAGGGCTGAGTTATAGTGGACAACAAGACTATCTAGTGTTGACGGAATAGGTGCAGACAATAAAAGATCAGAAATGGATCCAGAAAGGATAGAGGGACAGATATTTTTAAGGTTTCTGTAAGAAATTTGTTGTTTACAGATAAGAGGAGAGAAAGGCAGTGAGACAATGAAAAATACTGCTTTATGGTCAGAGAGTCCCAAATCAGTGCTGTAAATATTGGCAACAGATAGTCCAGAAGTGCAGATCAGATCCAGTATATGACCACCAGAGTGAGTGTGCAAATCAACATGTTGTGTCAAGTCAAACAGTCCAGTAGGATAGGAATTCATTTCTCAGTTTAGATGTAGTAATGTCAATATGGATGTTGAAATCACCAAGGAGGATAATTCTCTGAGAGTAAGAGCTTACAATAGTACAATACATAATACTACAATAGTAGCGGTAATAACAAATCCACCATACCCGATGATACTTGGGAGAAACTGGTCCTATAATAAAAGTGCTAATAACATTTCTGTTCCTCTAATCAACGAGGGTTTGGTAATGGAAAGTAAAAATAATACTCCGGCTGTCTCCACGCCATGTAATAGCTCCCCTATCCGTGATGCTGTTAGTCTAGTAGATGGAGATGAAGGTCCGTCAGGCACTACGGGAGTCACACCACTAACCGTAGGACTTGCTTCGACTGAAACTCCGCCTCTTAAGGTAGTACAGGATCCCCTGAATGAATTAGCTTCTCAGTTTAAATTTACTCCTTCGTCCTTTTAAAGGGAGCAGTGGTATGATGATTCCTTAAAATTCGCTAGAAATGTGGTGGTAGCAGTAAATGGACAAATGTCTACAAATCCCATTCCCCGAATGCCCTACTTTGTATTAAATAATGATTTATTGTATTGAGTGGCTGAAAACGAAGGTGAAATTAGGACTTTGTTGTTAGTGCCACGCATGTATCATTGTCAAGTGTGTGAATTAGAACATGCCCATTTACTCGGAGCCCATTTGGGGACCGTAAAAAACTTTGGAACGTATTAAGTTCCGATTTTATCGGCCGGGAATAAACGAGAAGGTCAGACGTTTTTGTAAATCATGTCCAGAAGGTCAGATTCGTCAGATTCCTAGGAGGGACCATGCTCCTCTTATTCCTTTACCCCTTATTGACATCCCATTTGAAAGAGTAGCAATTGACCTTGTAGGACCCCTTGAACCTTCCATACATGGTCACAGATATATATTAGTTTTAGTTGATTATGCCACTCGATTTCCAAAATCGGTTCCTTTGCGCTCTGCAAATTCTAAAAATATCGCAGGGGAAATAGTAGGGATATTCACACGTGTTGGGATTCCCAAAGAGGTTTTAACTGACCAAGGAACTCCCTTCACTTCGGAGACTTTCAGGGGAGTTGGTAGATTACTGCAAATATCACATCTGAAAACTTCGGTCTATCACCCTCAAACAGATGGGTTGGTAGAACGATTGAATCAAACACTCAAACAGATGATACGCAAGGTAGTTAGCAAGAATGGAAGGAACTGGGATCAGTTACTACCCCTCATACTTTTTGCTTATCGGGAAGTCCCTCAAGCCTCCACAGGGTTTACTCCTTTTGAACTCCTGTATGGAAGACAACCCCGAGGTCTATTAGATATACTAAAAGAAGAATGGGAAGAGGAGGTGCTTCCATCCTCCAACATTTTAGAATATATCGCGCAGTTACGTGATAGATTAAATAAAATTAAACTGGCCCTAAAAGAACATATGGAAAAAGCTCAAGCAGCGCAGGCACAACATTAAAATCACAACACCACCCTCCGGAAATTTCTTCCGGGGTATCATGTGATGGTGCTCGTACCTACTGCCCATTCTAAATTATTGGCTCATTGGCAAGGGCCATACGAGATTAAGGAACGAAAAGGACTCTTCGTTTATTTGGTTAAACAACCTAATCGTCGACCGAGCAAGAGGGTCTATCTTGTTAACTTGCTCAAACCATGGAAGGACCGAGAGACAGTACCTCCCTCCAGTCAGCCCCGCTCCCTTTTTGTAGAATACCAACCCCTTAATTTCGGTCCTAATTTATCATGGCATCAACGACAAGAGTTAGAGAATACTATCTTGTCCATTCCAGAAGTAGTAAGTGAACAACCAGGTCACACTACACTAATTGATCATGACATTGTTACCGAATCGGGTGTGATTGTTCGAGAACGCCCCTATAGGCTTCCTGAAGCAAAGAAAAATGAAGTTGAATTTTGAAGTAAGGCGGATGCTAGAAATGGATATTATTGAAGAAAGCTATAGTCCATGGTCTAGTCCAATCGTCTTAGTTCCTAAGCCTGATGGTTCGTGGAAGTTTTGTAATGACTTTTGACGACTCAATCAGGTTTCGAAATTTGATACGTATCCCATGCCTCATTTGGATGATCTCCTGGAGAGGTTGGGTAATGCTCTGTTTCTAACTACACTTGATATGACAAAAGGGTATTGGCAAATTCCCTTAACGGACTCCACTAAAGAAAAAAACGCCTTTAGTACTCCTAGTGGACACTGGCAATACAAGGTTCTCCCATTTGGTTTGCACGGGGCACCAGCGACCTTTCAACATCTGGTAGATACACTGTTACAGCCCCACAATTCCTATAGTGCTGCCTACCTGGATGACATAATTATTTATTCTGGTACCTGGGAGGAAAATGTAAAGCATGTGTTGACTGTGCTGTCCACTCTAGCTCAAGCAGTACTCAGGATCAATCCAAAGAAATGTTTCTTTGGACTGAACGAAGCTAAATATTTAGGCTACCTAGTAGGTGTCAACCACAGTGTTCGAAAATAGATGCCATTGTCAAATGGCCACGTCCAATTACAAAGAGGCAGGTTCAGGCTTTCTTGGGTTTAGCGAGTTACTACCGTCATTTTGTTCTTCATTTTTCCAAGAGGGCTACACCTCTTACTGATTTAACAAAGAAAAGGGCTCCTCTGAAAGTGGTATGGGACAACAAAGCTGAAACCGTATTCTGTGACTTGAAATTGGCCCTTACATCAGCACCTGTTTTGAGATCACCTAACTTTTCTTATCCTTTTATTCTCCAGACCAATGCATCGGACACTGGATTGGGTGCCGTGCTGAGCCAATGTATCGATGGTCCTGAACACCCCGTATTATACCTAAGCCGGAAACTGTTGGACAGAGAGACGAGATATGCAGCGGTGGAACGAGAGGCATTGGCGATCAAGTGGGCTGTGACCCAACTTCGGTACTACTTGTTGGGCCGTGAGCTTACTCTGATTATGGACCATGCCGCTTTACAATGGATGGCCCTGAATCAAGAGTCAAATCCACAGGTCACCAGGTGGTTTCTGGAATTGCAATCTTACAGGTTCCAGGTTATTTATCATCTTCAGGCCAATGCTGATGCTCTCTCTTGAACCTTCAACCTCTCGGTTCAGGCTGCCCGTCCCGATGGGTCTGGGCTGAAGGGGGGGCCATGTCACACACGTACGCTTAGGAGACAGCCAACAAACCCAGAGGTGAGCGGTTTATTAACAGATGGGGGGTTGTTTTATGATACTGATACCTCTCTTTCTAATCTTATAGAAACAAGCAAGAACAATAAACCAAACATACCTGCAATAACCCACATCTCAGAAAATGGCAACAGCACTTCCTCATCAAAGACGTCACTCCCGGCTTCGTGTGACAGCGTCACTTCCGGTCCAGCTCTGATGACATTACTTCCGGCCTCCGATGATGACGTCACCTCCGGTCCACCATTGATGACATCACTTCAACTTTAATCATGTCTGGCAGCCATTTTCTGTATAAATAGCCACCTACCATCATCTACAGTTGTCTAATGTTTGATTTTTCTACATTTCGACCAACTTTTTGCTACAAGCAATATACAGGGCTATTCCCCAACTCTTTATATTTGTTTTGTTTTTGGAGTGTAGGTTAGACCGACATCATACCTCTGCACTGTTGTTGCAATAACTCGTTTATATGGCACATCTTAATAGTTTCCTCCAAAGTCATCTCTGTTTCTCTTAACAAACCTTCTGACTTTCTTCTCAGAAACTCCAAAAACAATCTGATCATGTATCATTGAATCTCTCAAACCCTTCAGAGTAAGTGCAAGAACACACCCCTGATGAATCCAGCATCAACTGGAGAAAACGCAGAGGTCCTGTCTCAACTCTGCACAGCACCCACAGCAACCCTGAGGTATCCAGCAACCTCGAGGGGATCCCGCAAACCCTCAGGATGTCCCACAGTGCAGCTCAATCAACTGAGATGGACACTTTACAGAAAATGACAAAGGCTGCAAAGAAACTCTGACGATATTCATGTTTGTGCTCCATGAAAACACTCATTGCCAAGAAGCAGTCGATGGTAGACTTCTTAGGCATAAAATCAGACTGTTCCGGTTGCTGGTAGGTGAGCAAGTGATCACAGATCCTATTGAGGATGACCATAGCAAGAACCTTACCCGGCACTGAGAGCCATGTTATGCCCTTCTAGTTGCCACAATCCAGGCGATCACCCTTCCCTTCCCAGATGGAACGACAAGTCCCCTTTTCCAGTCAGTTGGGATGATGCCAGTCTCCCAAATGGAAGCAAAGATTGCTTGTAGTGCCAGGAGGATGGCCTTATCACCCACCTGAAGAAGCTGACCCCAGATACCACAGATTCCTGCAGCCTTCCCTCCCCTCTGTTTGTTCACCACCTGTGCCATCTCTGTGAAATTGAGTGGTTCAAAGCTAATTGGAGGATCAGCCTCAAGAACCGTGGACCAGAGATATCCAACGTCCTAGCTGGAGGATCAGCTTTAAACAGCTGTAGCATTATCCATAAAGACCGTTCCATCACCTGCCCTGACTGAGAATCAGATTTGGATGTGGGTAATGTTTTGGTTCCTCTGTAAGTAGGATGTGTGTCACTAGACCATAGATGGTGTGTCACTTTCTCAAAGATTCCTTTAACAAACGCCTCCTTATCTGCACTCAGAGCCCCTTCTCATGCCATGCTCTGATGACAATCTCCAATGTAGGATGCAACCATTGTTTTTAGGGTCCAGTTCACCCAGGGACGTCTGCTATTTGTGGGTGGCCACCCTGAAGAAATAATCAGGTGATGAATCCCCGAGAAGAGGCCAGGGTCTGGTGTTCTCCGGGTGCTCCTGTCTGGTGAGTCGGATTCATGAGTTGCGTTTCTTTGTGATAGTCCGCGGAGAAGTCGTTTCACCAGAGGACTGTTGTGTTTCCTCCTGCCATACGGCAGGAACTGAACTGCAGG
>JANRMT010028174.1:658969-685370 GCA_026402145.1 Polypterus bichir lapradei
TTCTCCTTATATGTGGACTACGTTAAATCTTTCTTTTTGCGTTCTCAGAGAACAGTTTTTTTAATTTTCTTTTTTTATTGTCTGTGTCAAACTGGGGGTTAGGATTTGGCCGCTGGGGAGGGCGTCTGGGGGAGGGGTTCATTAATGAGCACTCAGGCACTGGGCAAGTAAATGTGTAGCGGTGCTACCATTAGTTAGAACTGCATCTCCCAGCAGTCCCTGCAGGGGCTGTTGGGGTCAAAGGTGGCCAGAGGGGTTTAAAAGGAGGGCAGGTGTCGAAGAGAAAAAAAAGTTTGTTTTGTTTGTTTCGTACCTGTATATATCTGTTGAACTGCCTGCTGTTTTTCTGCTATACATCTTCGTGTCCTGGATTATATTGTGTGTTGGGGTCTGGATATCATTTGTCTACCTGTTACTGTTACTGAGGTCGTTGTCTGGATTCATTGGCTTTCACGGAAGAAGGAGCGCTCCTGAACCATTCATCTGTCAACCTACTTCAGCAACTACCGGTAGGACTGTGTTTTTTCCATTTCCCTCGCATCATTCAAATCACTGGACATAACTTCACCGCTGATCATTTCATACATGGACTTTACTGCGTATTTGTCGTGTTTATTTGTTAATTGTAATACCGTCGAAGGGATCAGGGGTGGTATTATTGTTTTCATTTATTTAATTTAATTTCATTATACTTTATATCATTTAAGTTCCCAGCGCGTTTTCTTTGTCTCTGTAGTGTGTGTGTGTGTGTGTCGTGCCAAGGCTGGGGTTGTCCCTGGTAATCCTCATATAAAATAAATAAATCACCGTCACGCTCGACGGTGTGAATCTTAGCGGCTTCTGACCGCTACAAATGTAAACAGCCAATTTCAATATATTTATCAGTCTCACTTTCTTTTGCGTGTGATTTTTTGCCAGTTATTTAAGGGTGTGCATAGGGGGCAAGAGGGGCCGAGGACCGAATATGGTAATGCTATTTTATCCTTTAAATATTGTCCACTTCCCTCTCGGTTGTGAAGTGTAGGAATAACATTCCCATATCTTGCAGTAGCTACAATCTAGTGGTCATTAAATACAGTATATCAATATACTAACCAGATAAATATTAATGAATGAGCTGCATTTCCATTAATGACTCCTTCTTTACAAAGTTCTTAATGATAACAACAACAGAGGTCTCCTCTGTGTTTGGAGTTTGTGATTAATGCTTACATCAGACAACACAACTTGCTGACCACCAATTATGGCTAGCAGATAAATGTCAACTAATAAACAATGTTTTAATAAATTTGTTGTTCTTCTCCAAACACTTAAGGTTTTATAAGTTCCATTTCCTGAGGTTTGGAAGATATAATTAATGTGTGTGTCCACCAGGGAACCTACAGCCTATTTCTCCTCAGGCAAATTTCAAACACATCCCCTAAACAGACATTATACAAACTTTATTTTATATTGTGTCATTCTACAGCGAACAGCATTCTAAGTACATTTACGTGCTTATTGTAAAGCTACTGCTTTCACACGTCAGCTGCATGAATGCAGGTAATGTCATGCATTAAAATGATGGAGGAGTGTGAAGTAGTAACCTTCTACTTTTGAGAGCACTCAATGGAGCCACTTAGCCCAGTTATTGTGCATCTGGCACCCCAGTTCAAGGTACATCTCCACAGCGTGTGTGTTAAATATTAATAAAAACAGTTCTGATCACTCATTACAGATGCCGAGTCCAGACAGCCAGTCAGGTTTTGATGGTTTACTGTCAGACAGCTGATAGTTCTGACATTTATCAGAAATTATTATTAACATAATTGCAAAGATTTATTTATAGACAAAACATCTGTATGAGATTTTTAATTTAAGTAAGACTGATGTTACAAAGTAAGGTCAATCTGCTCACTTAATGTTATGATGAGGTGTACTTTTAATTATTTTTTTATTATGATTTCAGTTATTAGTAATATAATTGTGCCCTTTCTGTCAGTAAAGTTCTTGCTTTTCATATTCCAGCCATCCACATTTGTACAGGAGAGGTCCTCTTGAGAGTCTCCTTTGTCGCTGAGTCACCTCTTTACTTGTTTTCTGCCTCTCATTGTCAGTCTTGTTTGTTAGGTGTTTGCATTGTCGAGGCCTGAAGGACATGAGGGGCCCACAATAATCATTGGGGAGACTGCATGACAACCCTGTTTAATTTAAGGATAACAGAAAATTTCAATTGATAACAGAAAGAGCAAACGTTTGGCCAATGCAGCCTGAACAATAGGAATTAGGATATTTTGAATTTCAGGCAGCTCAGAAGCTTCTTCCACCATCCAAGTAAGGACCAGAATGAAACACCCATCTCCAGTATGCCCCTTTTTATTTTGTCCTGATTGAAAGGGAAGGGCCCACTCTGGACTCTGTGGATGGAGTCACACGCCTTCCCTATGGTTCTTCTTGAAGCAGAGAGTGGAAAAGACAGAACATTTAGTGACGTATTTTGATGTTTCAATTGAGAAGTTACTGCAACTTGTATATTTTTCACCTCAGATTGCTGCCACTGATGGCAAACAAATCCCCGATACAAGTTAATAAAGCACCAGCAGATTGTGTGTACAGACCGCTGTCACTGGTGTTCTCCGTATCACCCAGCTGACTTGACCGCCTGCAGAAGAGAACCAGTGCATCAGCATTTCACACCTCCAGATGCTTTAGAACAAGAAAGTTAAAATGTTTAGAATAAGAATCACACTTATTGGCCAAGTATGTGGCACACAAGGAATTAGGCTCTGGTTTTTTGATGGCTCTCCAAGTATAGATACATGACAGACATACAAACAATTGATTAGTACACCCCTGAGATGAAAACAACACAAACAATGTAAACACGTTGTGACAGATAGAGGGCGCTATCGTCCTCTTGAACCCTGAGACAATGCGTCAGACACCAGTTAAAAACCCAAAATGACTTTATTAATAATAATAAATGTGCACCAAGCACCCTCCACTCCACAATACTCATATAAATAACCAATACGCTACTAACAATAATTAATAAACAATCCTCCACTCCCAGACGCATTGCCACCCTTCCACCCAGCTCAGCTCAACTCTGGGATCTCCCATAGTCCTTTATATAGTCCCTGACCTGGAAGTGTTTCCAATCCTTCAGTCCATGTGACTTTCTATCACTTCCGGGTCAGATAAAAAGTTCTCTTCTTCATCCTGGAAGTACATCATTTCCCTTGTCGCTTTGCCTATGGTGTACTTCCGGGTTATAGGGCACATACAACTCTCTGGACCTCCCTGCAGCGTCCTCTGTTGGCCCCTGTGGTATCCAGCAGGGCTGTAAAGGAAAACTCCATCGTCCATGATTCCCTGCTGGTATTCGGGGCACCTCCATGCTGCAGGGAGAGCTCCGTCTGGGATGACAAGCCGGCCATAGACCACAACGTGCAAACAAAGTGCATAGCAGTTCAGGAAATACCAAAATATACACACATTAGCAGAAAGGCATAGACAGTTGAAATAAACCGTCCTTGTTTCTGTTTGGTTGCTGTAGTTTAGTCCAGAACACCTGGAAGATGAGCTTGTGGCCTCGATGTGAGGGGTCGGTGATGATTTTCCCCTCCTGTTTCATGACTCTGGAATTGTACGGGAAGTCTTGTAAGGTAGGAAGAATGGTGCCAGTGATGTCTTTGGCAGACTCGCTGTGGCCTGTTGTGGTGTTTTTAGTAGCTGATCCAAGCCTCACTGTGTTGGTTGAGCTTAGAACAGACTTGACGATTGCTGTGTACAACTGAATCAGCAGCTCCTATAGTAGACTGTGTGGACCACCAGGGGCGTACTCCACCCCAAACCCCAACACAGATAGACTGAGACACAAGTTCAGCGCAGCACACAAGCTTATTCTTCAGTGGGGGAGCGTTTTCCCTTCACTCTCCACTACACAGCACAGTACAAAGCACCAGTATATAAATACACCGTCCTTTCAATCAATCAATCAATCAACATTTATTTATATAGCACATTTTCATACAAAAAAAATGTAGCTCAAAGTGCTTTACAAAATGAATAGAAAAATAGAAGACACAATAAAAAATAAACATAAGTCAACATTAATTAACATAGAATAAGTAAGGTCCGATGGCCAGGGTGGACAGAAAAAAAAAAAACTCTAAAAGCTGGAGAAAAAAAAAAAAAATCTGTAGGGATTCCAGACCACGAGACCACCCAGTCCCCTCTGGGCAATCTACCTAACATAAATCAAACAGTCCTCTTTGTATTTAGGGTTTTCAAGGAAGGACCTGATGATGATGGTCACGTAGACTTCTGGCTTTCAGTCCATCAATGTTGGTGCATCATGATGCTTTGAGTAGGTGGTGGTGGCGCTGGCCGCCACCACAAAGAAACCGGAAAAAGAAGCAGAAGAGAGAGTAGGGGTCAGTACAGATTTTGGATCCACTGTAAATAGTTATTATGAAGAATTGAACATACAGAGTATCAGGATTAAGTTAAAGTGAAGTTATGAGAAGGCCATGTTAAAGTAATGTGTTTTCAGCAGTGTTTTAAAGTGCTCTACTGTATCAGCCTGGCGAATTCCTATTGGCAGGCTATTCCAGATTTTAGGTGCATAACAACAGAAGGCCGCCTCACCACTTCTTTTAAGTTTAGCTCTTGGAATTATAAGGAGACACTCATTTGAGGATCTAAGGTTACGATTTGGAATATAACGTGTCAGGCATTCCAATATATAAGATGGAGCTGATTATTTAAGGCTTTATAAACCATAAGCAGTATTTTAAAGTCAATCCTGAATGACACAGGTAACCAGTGTAGTGACATCAAAACTGGAGAGATGTGCTCGGATTTTCTTTTCCTAGTTAGGATTCTAGCAGCTGCATTCTGCACTCGTTGCAAGTGATTTATGTCTTTTTTGGGTAGTCCTGAGAGGAGTGCGTTACAGTAATCTAGTCGACTGAAAACAAAAGCGTGAATTAATTTCTCAGCATCTTTCAATGATATAAGAGGTCTAACTTTTGCTATGTTTCTTAAGTGAAAAAAATGCTGTCCTAGTGGTCTGATGAATATGTGATTTAAAATTCAGATTACAGTCAACAGTTACCCCTAAGTTTTTTACTTCCGTCTTAACTTTTAATCCTAGTGCATCAAGTTTATTTCTGATAACCTCATTGAATCCATTATTGCCAATTACTAAAATTTCAGTTTTCTCTTTATTTAGTTTGAGAAAATTACTATTCATCCATTCAGAAATACCAGTAAGACATTGTGTTAGTGAATCGAAAGAGTCGGAGTCATCAGGTGCTATTGATAAGTACAGCTGTGTGTCATCAGCATAGCTGTGGTAGCTCACGTTGTGCCCTGAGATAATCTGACCTAACGGAAGCATGTAGATTGAGAAGAGCAGCAGACCCAGGATAGAGTCTTGTGGAACACCATATCGGATATCATGTGTCTTTGAGATTTGATTACCACAACTCACAAAGAATTTTCTACCTGCCAGGTAGGATTCAAACCAATTTAAGACCCTGCCAGAGAGGCCCACCCATTGACTAAGGCGATTTCTAAGAATATTGTGATCAATGGTGTCAAATGGTTTCCTCTTCTTCTTTCTCTTTCCCTTCTTTGCCTCCACTCCTCCTCACAAGCTTTGTCCTCCACCACCCAACTCTGGCTCCCTGATTGGTGGTGAGACGGCTCCTTTAATAGCACACCCAGGAGTGACCCAGGTGTTTCTGGACCTTCTTCCAGCTGAATTTCCAGGTGTGGCAGAAGAGGTTCCTCCAAGGACCCAGCAGCACCTCCTGACAGCACCCATGTAACCCAACAGAGCTGAGAAACATGAAGGTTTCCACAACTGAGAGCTTATTGTTAAGTATGGAGAGTGGAAGTAATATTGGGAATCCCTCCTGAAGTCCACTGTCATCTCTGCAGTTTTTTAGCGTGTTTACCTCTAGATTGTTCTCAGCACATCAAAGATCAAGCTGATCAACCTCCCCTCTGGATGCAGACTCGTCACAATTCCTAATGAGTCCAATGATGGTTGTGTTGTCCATATATTTGAGGAGTTTGACAGAGGGTTCCTTAGAGGTGCAGTCATTATAATAGCTGGAGAAAAGCAGTGCGGAAAGCACACACCTGTGGGGGACACCAGTGCTGATTGTACGAGAGCTTGACGTGAGCTTCCCCAGTTTGACCTGCGGTTTCCTGTTTGTCTGGATGATGGTAGACCACTTACAGGTGGAGGCAGGGAGAGAAAGCTGGGGGAGCTTACAGTGGAGGAGTTAAGGGATGAGTGTGATCTTCTTAACTCTAAAAGTATGAAACACAAGAAAGGAGAACAGAAAGGTTACTAGATATGAATGAAGTTCCCTGAGACATGTCAGCTGTTATACGTGGAGCAACTAAAGACACAGTCAGGACTATTTACTTTACTCTAAACTAACCTCACAGCACCATTATCTGCAGATTACAGTAATGATTCACTATTTTATAGACATTATAATTTACTAGGGTGACCAGACATCCCGGAGAATGGGACAGTCTGGATTTCAGGCTATGCGCCATGATAAATAACTAAAGAATATCAAAATATTTTAATGGGCTGCCTATCTAATAAAACATTGCTGTGACAAAACAAACATCCTCACGATATATTTAGGACAGCGTCTACGAAACTCCAAGGGGAGACCTCCTGTTCACCCTCAATGTAATATACAGTATGTATAATAGTGCTGTGAAAACTCCAATGGGTAAAGCTTGATTAAGAATGTGTGTTAATTCTGATGAGAAGCAGACAAAAACAGAGAGTACTGCCATTTACGGAATTTGTTTCCACATCAACCTGTGCGTGGGATCTCACGTGTTCATTTATGAAGGTGTTTAGCTTCCTGTGCCCTGATACCTCACTGATGATGATGAGACACAGCAGACATTAAACAAATGGGCTTTATGTGGGGGCATACATGCTACACAAGTGTCCTTTATAAAGTACCGTCAGAGTGCCACATTCACCTGATGTTTGTAACAGTCCCTGTAGTAAAGTTCGCCTTTCACTTCTGTTATTTCCTAACATTTGTCATAACTGACCACCTTTGCAAGTCCCATTTCATGATAATTACAATGGCCAGACCTGATCAAGACAAGAAGACGTTCATTACAAAAGGTTTTTGTTTTTAATTAGGTTACTTTAATTGGAAATTACAACTTGTCACATTGTATGAATATGAATATGGGAGGGTGTGTGTGTGTCAGTGTGTGTGAGTTACAGAAGTCCCCGAGATGAAATAGAGTCTCATCCAGGCCGTTTACAGCCTTTTGACCAATCCCAGTGAGAGAAGCTCCTGACCCCACAATCCTGATAATGACAGAGAAGGTTCTAGAACTGACCTACTGCACTCAGCCCATTGATGGCTACAGTGTCTGCACAGATCTCAAACACACCTGAACGTTACGCTGTGCACACATTTTCTAACTTGTTTTACTCTCCCAATAGGCATCGCATCATTCCACACCATTATTACTTTGGATGGATTTCTTTCATGCCATCGCCATCACACACATACATGTCCCACAGGACCTCCTCAGACTGACAGAGGTGGTCCTCGCTCCTGAATAACAGTGTCTGACTGTAACTTTAAGTCCTTATCATTAATTTCCTCTTTTTCCATTTATTTTTCCATTGATGATGGGGCCACTAATAGCCTGTGCTTTGTTATCTGCCAGACTCCATTAATGTCCACAGCTCTCTGCTAATCTGTAATCTTTGTGATGGTCCTGAACTCCACAATGAAGTCTTCAGGATGTGAACCTGCATCATCTACAGAGGAGACTGCATGTCCTCTCACAAATGAGGACCAAACATCTTACTTGAGCCCTTAGTTGTGCCTGTGATCTCTGTAACATTCTCATTTATAAAACAACATTGTACTGAAACATGAGCTGTGTACACATTTCCACATTTATTAATATGCTTATTATTATGTGTAAGATGAAATAAGTGAGCAGCTCCTGTTGTGGAATAAACACGAGATAGTCGACAGATTGATACACTGTTAAGGAAGGCAAAACACATGGAAAACATACAGTACAGGCCAAAAGTTTGGGCACACCTCCTCATTCAATGTGTTTTCTTTATTTTCATGTCTGAAGGCATCAAAACTATGAATGAACACATGTGGAGTTATGTACTTAAAAAAAGGTGAAATAACTGAAAACATGTTTTATATTCTAGTTTCTTCCAAATAGCCACCCTTTGCTCTGATTACTGCTTTGCACACTCTTGGCATTCTCTCGATGAGCTTCAACAGGTAGTCACCTGAAGTGGTTTTCACTTCACAGGTGTGCCTTATCAGGGTTATTTAGTGGAATTTCTTGCTTTATCAATGGGGTTGTGTTGTGCAGAAGTCAGGTTAGTTGGACGATCATTTATTTTTCAACAGGACACCTCCAGGCTGTGTAAGGGCTATTTGACCAAGAAGGAGAGTGATGGAGTGCTGTAAATGGTCATGAAAAGAAAGAAAACACATTGAATGAGGAGGTGTGGCCAAACTTTTTGGCCTGTACTGTACATGGAGAGCAAAACCAAATGTGTACTCTGATGAAAGCAGTTCTCATAAAGCATTAAAATAATAATAGCAATGATAGAGACGTGGCTGTATGAATAATAATAAGTCAGTACAAACCTTTAATACAAGTTACAACAAATACAAATGGACCTTCAGGATGGACGGTGAAAATAAACTGTTAAGAATTCTAAAAATGAAAGCCATTCCAATATACACCTCTGTACTGACATACTGTAACGTTTAGGCCTTTCCATTGGAAGTTCTGTGCAGTTACTGCTAAGCTAAAGTTATATCATATAACACAATGTTATACCCCCAAAAGAACAGACACTCAAAAACGAAGAGCTAATGCCATACCCAGAGACCACCTTCTGGAATATAAAAACAAAGACAACAAGAACCGCATTCCCCTTGTTGTCACCTGTAACCCATATATTGAAGCACATCGAAAAATTATAAAAGAATTTCAGCCAATGCTACACAAGGACCAAACACTGAAAAATGAATTTCCTGAACCTCCCCTCCTGGCATACAGACCACCGCCAAACCTTCAGCCACTAATTGTCTGAAGCTCCCTAAGTGAACCAACAGAAAATGACACAACTCCCTGCCTACAGAAAAGATGTAAAGCATGTGCCCACATTTATAATACACACCGTGTAGTTATGTCGACTAGAACATCACATAAAGGGCTCATTGTCCTGCAGATCATCGAATGTGGTCCATCTCATTCTCTCTATGAAATGTCCTAACACTGCACTCTGTGTGGGAGAAACTGGACAAACACTCTGCCAGAGAATGAATTTCCACAGGTGCCACGTCAAGCCTGATGACACAGATGTTCCTGTAGCTGCCCACTTCAACAGCCATGGACGCTGTGAGAAGGTCTTTAAAGTCACAGGGCTTATGGGCAACTTCAGAACACAGCAAGAGAGAAGAGAATGGGAAATCAAACTAAAACTGAACACATTACAACATGGTGTGAATAGAGACAAGAGTTTTAGGGCCCAATATGAGGATTGTTTGCATCTCTCGGACTGACAGACAACCTGACTACATGCCCACATTGTATGGAAAAACTCATCAGAAACCTCAAAACACTTGGTTGGACAGTCATCTTATCCAAAGATCTTGACCAGACATTGTTCTCCTCTCTTGCTACATTAATCTTAGCCTGAAGAGGTCTATTTATTTTTGACATTTAAGATGTCTCCCTTAAAGGTTGTCCAATGTTGTATCTGTCATGGTGTCTCTATAACCACAGGGGACTCCAGTTTCTGGATGACATGTTGCCTGAAGAAGGGGCCTCAGTTGCCTTGAAAGCTGGTGTATTGTAATCTTTTTCAGTTAGCCAATAAAAGGGGTCATTTTGCTTGACTTCTCACTACATCATATAACACATAAAATCTTACATCACTCCACAGGCCTGAATTACATGAATTTCAAGTGCTGGGACTGAAGTAAAACCCACCAATGTGAAGAAGTTGAATACACTAAAGGCCTAGTTTCCAATTCAACCTCCTGACTTTAACACAAATGAGCCACAGTCAGAGCCGGACTGACGTTTACAATCAGCAGCAGCTCAGTGGTGGGTGGCCTACTGCCTTGGCCTGGCATGGCATTCAGAGCAACCAGTGAAATAAACTGATGGTGAAATTATATAATGTTATTATACTGGAAAATGAGCAACAATGTGGCTTATTTATTTATGAAGTGTTGTTCCACACTTTATCAGAGGTTGTCCTGAGACTAATATTTAAGAGTGAAATGTATGTGTAAAAGCTGAATCTGCTGTCTCCTCATTCATAAAAAATTCCAAGACACAATGGCGTTTGTTGTTTTTTGAGTCTGTGTCTGTACAGTAAAACTGATGTATATCGTGTGGCCTGGGGTGACTTGGGATTCCCGGCCTGAGTCAGCTTCCCAGTCCGCCCTGGCCACAGTCTTAAGTTTCTAACTCCATTAAAGCTGCAGGACCCTGGGGGCTCATATCCCGTCATCAGTAAGCAGCATCATGAATATCCACAGCTTTTCAATGCTTCTAAATGGAGACTGTAAACTTGGCCATTCTCACTTCCTCCAGTTAAAACTCACACGTCTGCTGTAGTTTTGTGTCTCATAACTGATGTCCTCTGACCCAGTGCTAAACCTCAGTCTGTGTAAGGCGCTACAAAATAAACTCTTCAGACTGCAGCACTCGTCTCTCTTTTCAGATTAACTGTCACTTTTAGTCTGGCAGCCACCCAGCTTTGATTCCAATGAGTCTTAAAGAAGCACAACACATTCAATGGAAGGGAGATTCTTTCATCTAACACATGAGTGCCGTGTTTTCTCCCATAATGTGAGACATACATCCATTTTCTAAAGATGACCACACATATGAGGGGCAGGCGGGTAACACGTGGTTTAAGTGAAGTGCAGGAGATTTAAACAGATAACAGTGTGATAACAGAAGGGGGCTGATGGCGTCCACACTGGGGTGTCCTATAGACCACCACCTCAGACAGCTGATAAACTCAGTCACTGCATGACCTTCATTAGGAGGCTAAACCTGTGCAAAAAACTTTAATGACACAAACTTGAATGGCATATGTGGGAGGGTGACTGTGGTCTGGCAGTGAGACCAAAATAATGACGAAATTCATGAACTCAAACAGTATGAATAAATGAAACTGTATTTAAATTCTACAATGTATTCATACTGGGCTCATATTAGTTGGTTTTGTTTTTAGCAATTGCCATTTACAGAATCAAGTGGTGTGCATAGAAAGGTGAGGCACAATATAGAAAGGACAGTAAGCCATTTGTAAAGATTTTTATATGGACGATGGTTTCAAATCCTTGCCCTCTGTTGAAGCTTCTACCTGCCACACTTGATCCACTCCAGTGCGCCTATCGGACAAACAGATCGACAGACTGCACTGAACGTCGCCCTCTCCCACCCAGACCAGAAAAAGACACATACAGTACGTGTGGATGTGTTCATCGATTACAGCTCCTCTTTTTCAATACCACAATTCCATCCATGTTGGTTATGAAACTACTGTATGTGATCTGCTCATCAGTGCCTCCCTGTGCAACTGGATCCTGAGCTTCATGACAGGCAGAGCACAAGTGGTAAGGATTGGCAATGTCACCTATTCTTCGCCAGCGTCCCCTAGGGATGTGTGCTCAGCCACCCTTGTTGTATGCCGTGTTCACCCATGACTGTATGGCCACACACAATTCTTGTGCTATCAACTCTCATTGATCGACGGCGCTGCAGGAGAGAAACACATCCTCTCTGGTCCCAGTCATCCCAGCCGCAGATTCTTCACACTCCTGTCATCTACAGATGCATCCTGACCCACACCAGCAGGTTCAGGGACAGTTTCTACTCACAAGCTATCAGGCTACTGAACTGCTGAATTACTGATCACTTGACAACAGCAGGTATTTTTAAAAATACTGGTCATGTTTAGACTTCCCACATACATATGCACTACACTCCCTTGATCGATAGATATTTAATATTTTATTACGCACCTCACTATTTCATTCTTACCTTTTTCTCCTATGTTTTTAATGTTAAGTGTTATTTTATTTTGCAATTCTTGAGTCCAATAATTTCTGTACTGCTAATAATGTTCCACTGTTATCCTTGCTAGGGTTGTCCTCAATAGGATCCGTGATCACTTGCTCCCCTACCAGTGACCAGAACAGTCTGGTTTTACGCCTAAGAAGTCTATCATTGACCACATCCTGGCACTGAGGGTTCTAATGGAGCGCAAACGCAAATATCGGCAGAGTTTCTTTGCAGCCTTTGTCGATTTTCAAAATGTGTTTAACTCAGTTGATCGAGCTGCCCTGTGAGACATCCTGAGGGTTCGCGGGATCCCCTCAAGGTTGCTGGATATCATGGCTGGCCTGTGGACTGCTACTGTGAGTGCTATGCAGAGTGGAGGCAGACCCTCTGCGTTTTTCCCAGTTGATTCTGGGGTTCGTCAGTGGTGTGTTCTGCTCCTACTCTGTTCAGTGCTTGTATGGACTGGGTGTTGAGTAAGGTCGTGAGGTCCAGCGGCTGTGGGGTATATGTTGGTCAAGAAAGATTCATGGATCTTGACTTTGCTGACAATGCTGTGATCGCGGAGTCAATGGAGGCTCTGATCGGAGCGCTCGAGAGACTGAGTGAGGTGTCTGGGTGTCTAGACTTGTGAGTGTCCTGATAAAAACCAACATCCAGGCCTTTAATGACCTCTTGGGCACGGCCATCAGCAGTGTGTTTGTCTGCAGAGAGAGTGTCGACCTTGTTGAGACGTTTACTTACCTTGGCAGTGACATTCATGTCTCTGGTGACTCTTCCTATGAAGTCAGTAGATGGATTGGGAGAGAATGGGGGTCATGAGGTTGCCGGAAAGGGGTGTGTGGCGCTACTGATATCTATGCAAATGGACGAAGGTCCAAGTCTTTAGAGTCCTGGTGCTTCCTGTCTTGCTATATGGTTGCGAGACATGGACGCTATCCAGTGACTTGAGATGAAGACTGGACTCCTTTGGTACTGTGTCTCTCCGAAAAATCCTTGGGTACCATTGGTTTGACTTTGTGTTGCTCATGGAGTCCCGAATGAGGCACATTACCTGCATTGTGAGGGAGCGTCAGTTACGACACTACGGCCATTGTGGCACGTTTAGCCAAGGGTGATCTGGCTCATAAGATTCTCATTGCTGGGGACCTGAGTGGCTGGACCAGGACAAGGGGTCTCCCATGTAACACCTGGGTGTGGCAGACAGAGGGTCATTTTCAGAGGGTGGGACATGGGGGACACGCCAACCGGGATCCCGAGTTGTTTCATCATGTAGTGGGTGCGGCAACTTGCTGTACCAGTGCATGCTCCCCAACTTGACTTGACTTGTTATGTGTAAATGACAATTGTAAGAATGGACGCTGTATAGTGCCCGACCTGACACAGACTGGACACGGGAGGCACGTGTAAAACAAACAAACTTTTATTTTTCTTCATCTGTGGGCTACGCCTTCCCTGTACCCACAGACACAACACAGTCCCAAGCACTTAAGCACAGTACTCTTCTTCTCTTTCTGGTGGCACCACCACTCCTTCCAGGCAACCTTATCCTCCTCCTCACTCGACTCTGGCCACTGAGTGGTGGTCGCTGGCTCCTTTTATAGTTCACCCCGAAGTGCTCCAGGTGTTTGATCACCGAGTTCAGCTGAACTTCTGAGTGTGATGTATATGCTGCCCACATGGGCTCAGGAGTCCCAAACACATTACCCCTTGCTGGATTCCTGCGGGACCCAACAGGGCTGCACCCAACTCCAATTCCCAGGGAGCCCTGTGGGAAACTGAGGCACTGCTCCACCCCAGGGGGGTGGCCATCTAGCATCCAGGGGGAGGTACTGCAATGTCCAGGGCTGCTCACCTGAATATAGTGTGCAGGACCATCCCGGCTGGGCATGGACACCAGCTGCCTGCCACACAATAAACTTGAAATTTGCTAAAAGAAGATAAGACATGCTTGTTTGTTCAAATCTCATGTTGTACAGAACTGCTTCTAACCGTACGCAGGTAATTAAGGCCTTTCGATTCAATGATTGTGCTCACAACTACTTGAGGGATTTAGATCCAGGAGAGGACACATTGCCAATACAATGCAGTCCTGGCCAGATTTGGAATTTCAATACTGACACCTTTGCATTTCAAGTAAATCGGGAAGAGAAACCCTTCACTTGTGTGTTTGTCATGTTTTGTTTTCCATTAATGGATTATAAGACCGTCGAGGTTTCGCTGCTCCAGTGACTATTCAGGGCTAAGCAATACTACAGGAACTGACTACTGACAAGTGATTAGGTATTCCCACTGTCTCTAGAAAAAGAAAATGTGTGGGATGTGTGAAGAAACTCTCTGTGTGCTCTGTCTGACCTCCATGTCCCACGTCCATATTTTTTTACTCCCCTAAAAGAAATACAGATTAGGAAACTCTGTGTATTCTGTGATGCCTCTGTTAATTCAATAGTGGCTGTAGTCTTTATGAAAATCATAAACCTTAAAGGACAATGCAGTGTTGAGTTTGTTATCGGAAAAGCAAAGCTGGCGCCACGTCATGAACTCTCATTACCAACACTCGAACTTTGAGGTGCAGTGCTGGCAGCAGAAATGGCGGAGCTCATCTCATCAGAAATGGATGTTGAACTTGAGAAGACTGAATTTAACATGGGCAGCAAGGTAGCGTTATTAGAGATATTATCTTCCATACTTTGAGGACAGAGGTACAGTGCCCTGCATAACATTTTAGACAAAGACACGTTTGTCCTTGATTTATCCCTTTGCTCCACAGTTAAAAATTGCAAGTCAAACAATTCAAATGTGATTAAAGTGCACATTGCAGACGTTCATTTAACGGGATTTGCACACATTTCGGTCACACCATGTAGACATGACAATACCTTTTAGGACACCATCATTTTGGCACACAGCAATAGCGGATCTATTAAGGCCATCAGATTTAGTTCTCTGTCGGATATCCCTTAATGGCAGTGACTGCTTGAAGTCTGTGATTCATAGACACCACCAGGTGCTGAGGATCTTCTCTGGTGGTGCTGTTGCCAAGCCTCTCATGCGGCCATCTGCATCTCCTATTTGTTTTGGGGTGTTTGTCCCCTAAGTTTTCTCTTCAGTTGGATTTAAGTCAGGTGACTGACTTGGCCTTTGAAGAATTTTCTGTTTTTTAGCTTTGACAAACTTGTGTGTTGCCTTAGCAGTCTGTTTGGCTCATTATCTTGTGAAGGCATTTACTGAAACTTGAGCAGATCAGATGTTTGTCTACACCTCAGAATTCACTGTGCCACTGCCGTCAGCAGCTCTATCATCAATGAAGAGAAGTGTGCCAGGACCTGTGGCAGCCATACATGCCCAAGACAAAACACCCCAGCACCATGTTTAACAGATGAGGTGGTCTGCTTTGGATCTTGGACAATTCCTTTTCATTTCCACACTTTGCTCCGGCTGTCACTCTGATGCAGGTTCATCATTGTCTCATCAAGACCTTTTCCCAGAATTCTGCAGGCTCTTTGACGTCCTTTTTCCCAAACTGTAATCTGGCCATCTTGTTTTCGTGGCTAACTACTGGTCTGCATCTTGCAGTGTGGCCTCTGTATTTCTGTTCATGAAGTCCTCAGCTGATAGTCGTCTCTGACACACACACCTCTGCCTCCTGAAGACTCTTTCTGATCTGTCAGACAGGCGTTTGGGGCTTTTTCTTGACCACAGTGAGGATTCTTCTGTTATCAGTACTGGAGGTCTTCCTTGGCCTACCAGTCCCTCTGTGATTACTGAGCTCACCAGTACGTTCTTTTTCTTCATAATTTTTCACACAGTTGATTTCAGTCATCCTAAGGTTTTACTCTTGTTTTTAAGCCTCATAATGGCTTCTCTAACTTTCTTTGGCATAGTTGTTGTTCTTGTATTGAACAATGGCACCTACAGACTCCAAAAGGTGGAAGCAAACCAAGGTATCTTATGAAACCATGAAACACACCTGAGGAATCACAAACACCGGTGACTCCAAGTGTGCCGAACTTTATGCTGACCTGAAAGAGGGGCACCATGTAGAAAAAGTATTGTGATTTCAACATGGTGAGTGTGACTGACATGTATGCAAATCTCTTAAATTACAGTCTGCAATTTGCACTTTAATCACGTCGGAATTGTTTAATTGTTGTGTAGCTCTTTCTTTACCCTTTAGCTATAGGATAGCGCCCTAAGTTCGTTAACTCTATTTCCCTAAACTGATTTATGAAAACCCCTTTAACTTTAAATATGTGTTTTTAGAGGATAAATTAGATTCCCTTAACTAATACCTACTCCCCAGTAATAAGCCGCCAGCTGTTTCACAATTAGTAACTTGTAACGCAATTTACAATACAAATATGTTCCCAAAATTTATTTACCAAATTGGAAAAATATCTAAAAAAAAAAAAAAACTATTTATAGTTAAGTCCAATCAAAATTCCCACAAATCATATATTACAGAAATTAGAAAACTCACACAAATTGCAGTATATTTACCCTTCACAACAAATCCCTACAGGTTCAGGCAGTGAACTTAAACCTTACAAATGTACTTTTAACTGTTTGCTTTTACCAACACTTAAAACATCCCATTGTTAAAAAAAAAACACAATAACCAAATCTATAATATGAGCAAACTTAATCACTAAAACCTCACTTTAACTTAACAACTTTTGGGGCCCACAGACACACACACACACACACACACACACATACAGAAGCTAGCGGCCACCAAAATAAAATATTAACACAAACCACCCTCGTTGCAGACCTGTTCGACGCTCATGAATGTGGTGGCCAAAAACGTTAAGGCCCATTCACTCTAACGAGCCAACATAAAAGGTCACAGTACTCACAAATATGCGGAGTGAATATCAGTGTCTATTGTCCAAACGCTGTGGAAAAATAATGGAGTTGCCCTGCAAGCAGGCAAGCTCACTGCAAAACTCTGCAAGCAAAATGGAGCTAGTCCATCCAAATGGGGTGAAACTCGCTGCTTTTCCTCCATGCCCGAGGAGCTGCCAGGCTTTCCTTTGGTCACCTGGAGCGCTATCCAAAGTATCCGGTGCCTCTTTGCAGGCTGACTCCACTAGTCGCCTCTGGTGCTCAACTCACCACCAACTTTTTTTTTTTTTTTTTAAACACTTCTTCTTTCTGTCCTCGCATCCAACAGGTTCTTTTGTGAACACCACCCGAAGCTCTAAAGCCACCGAAAACCACGTAAAACTCAATCTCTTTTCTTTTTTTTCTTTTTAAAAAAGCAACCTGTAAACATTATTAAGGGGAATATTATATTATATAAGCCTAGAACTACAGTGTTTTCTGAAAGGCAGTGCACTAAGAACACTCGATCCCTCAATAAATGAGAAAGAAACGTTCAGAGTTGGAGGTCATATTAGTGAAGTTCAACTTTCTCTCAAAGAGAAGACCCCTCTGTTATTCCCTAGAAGTCTTCATATTGTTTCTTTGTTAGTGCCATTACCACGAGCAGACTGAATATCAAGGAGGTCTCTTCACTGAAGGTGCTCTGTGTGTTGCTGGAATACGGATAGTTGGTGCAGAAAGAGTTATAAGCAGTGCCATATTTAATATGTCATTTGATTGACACTGTTGTATATTTCAAACTCAGAAGATGGCTGCCTTACCTGCAGAACCTCCCTTTGCTAATGTAGAGCTTGATATGTTCAGTCCTTGGAGTTTTGCTTCACGTCACACTTGAGGAGGTCAAGTAGACCAGTAATGGAGGGCAGTCAGATTTACCTGTATGAGTGTCAGAGTGCTAGTTGAATCCATGGACACTTCATGTTTCATCAGTGCCTTCAGATGGTTCATCTCTGTTAGAGGCTCAGTTAACAGCATCTGCTCTGATAGAGGGACTCATTTTATTGGAGCATTCAAAGAGTTATAAATTACATCAGACTTTGACATTGACTGTGTTGAAGGATATTTCTCTGAACATTCCTGGACATCCAACCCTTCACATTCTTCACACATGGCAGGGGCGTATGAATGCATCATAGATGTGACCACAGAGGACACCTGACTGCACATTTTTACAATCAGGGACAGTAAGACTCACTCATGAGTATGTCAATGTCAATGTCACTTTATTTATATAGCACATTTAAAACAACATAGTAATGCTGCGGCCAAAGTGCTTTACAATAATAGAATAAAAGAAAAAACAATAAACAATAAAACATAAATAGTAATAAAATATATGAATATAAAATAAGATAGATAATAAATAGAAATAATGTTATATGATCACAAAGAGGAAAACCATTAGTATTACTGAAGGTCACTGAATGCAAGTGAAAAGAAGTGAGTTTTTAATCTTGTTCTGAACTGTTCAATTGTAGACGACTCCTTAATATGATGAGGTAGAGAGTTCCACAGGCGAGGGGCAGCAGCTGCAAAGGCCCTGTCCCCCTTGGTTTTACACTCGGTACGAGGGACAACAAGAGACAACTGACCAGAAGATCTAAGCACTCTGGATGGCTGGTGTAAAACACACAGTTCAGATAAATAGTCAGGAGCGAGCCCATGTAACGATTTAAAAACTAGCAGCAAGATTTTAAAATCAATTCGAAAACTGACAGGCAGCCAGTGTAACGAAGCTACAATAGGAGAAACAGAATCAGACTTCCTTGCCCCAACCAGAAGGCGAGCAGCAGCTTTTTGGACCAGCTGTAACCTGCGTATCAGAGATTTGTTAATCCCAGAATACAGCGAATTGCAATAATCGAGGCAAGAAAAAATAAAAGCATGAGTAGCTTTCTCAAGATCTTTAGAAGACAAAAAAGGCTTGATCTTACCTAATAGACGAAGTTGGAAAAAGCAACTCTTGACAACAGAATTTACTTGTTTCTCAAAAGAGAGGTTGCTATCAAAGGTAACACCAAGATTGCGGACTTGAGGTTTGGAAAAGGCAGAGAAAGAGCTGAGAAGTCCAAGACCAATTTGGGCCTTAGCTGGCGGACCCACTATAAGCACCTCCGTTTTATTTTGATTTAGATCAAGAAAATTATTGGCCATCCAGGATCTTAGTTCAGACAGACAGTTGTGGAGTTGATTTGTTGCAGAGTTGCAGACGGGAATATAAACCTGAGTATCATCAGCATAGCAATGAAAAGAAATGTTAAATTTCCTAAAAATCACTCCAATAGGGTGAAGGTATATAGAGAATAAGATAGGACCTAAAATGGATCCCTGAGGGACACCATATTTAAGAGGAACAGTAGATGAAAAAGAGGAATTTAAAGTCACTAAAAAGTGTCTACCAGTTAAATATGACCTGAACCAGTTAAGAGCAGCCCCTTTAAGCCCAACAAGATGTTCGAGCCGCATCAGCAATATTTCATGGTCAATGGTGTCAAAGGCAGCGGACAGGTCAAGGAGGACAAGGACTGCCGCATCACCTGAGTCAGTAATAAGAGAGATGTCATTGAACACTTTCAGGAGGGCCGTTTCAACACCATGATAACGCCTAAAACCAGATTGGTAGGTCTCAAATAAATTATTGGAGTTAAGGTGATTGACCAATTGATTATAAATAATTTTTTCTAGTATTTAAGCCAGAAATGGGAGCTGGGAAATTGGACGAAAGTTGGTTAAAACTCCAGGATCTAATCCTGCCTTTTTTAGATGGGGACGGACTGCAGCATGTTTAAAAAATGAGGGCACAACCCCCGAACTAATAGAATCATTTATAATGGCTAGTAAAGATGGGCCCAACACATCAAAGGCTTCCACTAAGAGACGTGGTGGTACAATATTAAGGGGGCTGGAAGTTGGTTTAAGGGTGTCAATAGTTCTTTTTAGCATTGAAAGTGAGACTTGATCAAAGGAATCTAGAACATTGTCATGATTAACAGTAGGAAGTTCATAGCTAGTTTGAACAATGCCACAGCAGATAGTATCAATTTTGCTGACAAAGAATGATAGAAACTGCTCACATGAATGAACAGTGCTATTTAATCCCATCATAGAATGAAGGTGAATGGCCGCATTAATTGAATTAAATAAAACCCTAGGATTGTTTGAATGGCGGGATACTAAATCGGCAAAGAAGTCATGTTTCGATTTCTTAACTTCTGCCTGGAAATTGAAAACAGAAGTCCTGAAAATCTGTTTAGAGAAAGTCAGTCCATCTTTTTTCCAACGCCGTTCAGCAGTTCGACAGGCGCGGCGCAGCGATCGCGTAGTTTCATTTAGCCAGGGAGCAGGTCTTACCTTATTACTGCGTATCTTGGGCGGAGCAATTGCGTCTAAAACCGTTTCACAGGAGGAATTAAATTTTACGACAGAGTCATCGATATCATTATTTTGGTCATGCATATAAAGACTAGAGAAAATGGTTTTAAAATCAGATATAGTGGAAGAATTTAAAAAGCGCGAGCAGCGTGGTGGACGGCTATTAGTCGGGAGATCAACAGTAATATTCAGATCCATCATTACAGAAGAGTGATCAGTGAAAGAAACATCCCATAAATCAATACTATTCACTGAAATATCACGAGTAAGAACGAGATCAAGGGTGTGACCGAGAGAGTGAGTTGGCGTATTAATATGCTGTATAAAATCAAATGAGTCCAATAGTGATAAAAAGACTTTGACCAAAGGTTTCGATTGACAACAAACGTGAATGTTGAAATCACCAACAATAAATATTTTGTCATGGGAGAGGGTGATATCAGCCAGGAGATCAGAGAATTCAGAAATGAAAGTATCATTAATTACAGGAGGTCTATAAACCACGGCAAACAACAAAGAAGGGGAGCTGCACACTTCGAAAAGTTGAAGTTCAAAGCTGCTAAACGGACCCCTTGTAAAGCTCCGACACAAGAACATACTTTTAAAAACAGTGGCAATGCCCCCCCATGACGAGTCAAACGAGGAGAGTTTAAAAATGAATAACCTGATGGAACCAAGTCCGTAAAACATGAAGAGTCACCATTTAAAATCCAAGTCTCAGTGATGAAGAAGAAATCCAGATTATTTGATGTAATAAAGTCTTGCAGAATAAAAGTTTTATTAGACACTGATCTCACGTTCAGGAGAGCAGCCTTGATAGAAGTAGAAGAGCTCACTGCAGGATGAGCACGAGTGAGAGTGCGAAGATTAGCAGTGTTTACTGCCCGATTGCACACCGAGGAAAAGTGATGCTCTCTTGAAATGGACAAATTAAATCTGGTGTCCAGCGCCCATGAATCAGTGATGGAGTCCTGGGCAGGAGAAGATGGGTCATAGACAACTCGCAGGCATTGGGAAACAAAGCTCTGGGACTTGAGTCGGCGTTGTTTAACAGCAATTCCGGCTCTTTTCCCACGACGACGGCGAGTGCGTTTGCGTCTCCGAGGAGCATTCAACTGACTGATACAGGTGAACACCGGCGTCCAGGTGAAGAAGTCAGGAGATGAATAAAACAAAGGTGGAGGTGCACAAAAAATCCAATCGGAAGATGAAAACTGAGAGGAAAGTAGGCCAGAAAATATGTTTAGTAAAGACTCCCGATCATAGGACAGTGATCGTTGGGATGAAATAAGACATAAAAACAAAGTTAAGACATAGACTAGAGAGACGAGCAGATGGCCAGCCACACCAGTCGGCGCCATCTAGTATCTCCTAAGTTTCATGGCTGAAGTGATGGCTCATATGAATGCTAGACCCTGATGTCCCAGAGGACCCACGGCCACTAACTCCTTCCACACTGCTCACCCAAATGGCTGTCATGTTTAAAGCTCCTCCTGGTGACTTCAATACAAAAAATGTGCACAAGGGACACTGGAGACAAGTGCAGTGTTTGGCCAATGGCTTTAGGGACAAATGGAGGAAACAGCACAACTCTACTCTGTAGTCATGTAGTACGTGGCAAACTGGAGGGCCGACATTAAACCTGGAGATGTGGTCCTAGTGTGGAACTGTCAGTCTAAAGTCACGATTAGACCCCTGGACTGATAACTAGAGGGGTTCCTAGTGGGGATGGCAGAGTCTGTACAGCTGAGGTTAAAGCTGGCAAGGAAAGGGAAACCAAACGTTACAATAGGCCAGTATCTGAACTTCTCTCATTGTTTCATCAGTTATTCAGTTATTAAGGATAACTTACAAGACATTTTTTTTTTTTTGCATACAGTAATTATTATTTATTGTCCTGTACTGTTGTGTTTAACACTCTAAATGTGTGAGCCTCGTGATGTCTGTCGTTGTTGAGCCGCCATACAGAGGGGCGGTCCAAATGTAATTTAGTGTAACCACGGCAACCAAAGCCTTCTTGAGGCGCCCAAGTTCATCCTGAACGTGATCGGTAAGTTCATATCTGTGCCAGTTTACCGTTATGTATTAATATTTACAGTTCAGAAGCCGTTAGCGAGCCGTTTGTTATTTGTGTGCTGCTCTTCACTTGTCACTCCGCTGTGTTTCTATTGTTTCACTTGTCTTTGAGTTATGGACTGTTTGTTTCTTCACTTTGTAGTTTCACGCCTGCTCTTTGTTAATAAGATGGAGATTTGTACGCCTCGTGTCAAGGTGGTCTGCAGGATGATAAAGGTGGGAATTCAGCTGCCTGAAGGTCTTTTAAGTCGACCAAACATGGAGGAGGCGCTGAACTGGACACAAAGAGCAAACTGACGAGAACATTTTGGTTTTGTGTGTCGGCTTAGACCTGCAGGTGGGCTCACCTCGTGACTTCCACTTTAAAAATTCCTAAAACTGGAGGTCACACTCTTGGGGTCTGAAGACACACCTTGGACCTGTCATGGTCACACAAGTAACAATTCCATTTGTGATTCAGAAGTGTAAAAAGCTCTTTGTAAATTGTAACATAAATTGTTTTGCTGATGTGATGTTCTGTGTTCTGTGCCACGGTGACAATGCTGGAGCAGACATGACAAGACCTCAGCAGAGAACTCAACACGGACTTCGTACTTTTGAGTATTTTGTCCACCCAAAGCACCAAAGATACTCTCAGGAGGATGAAGACAAAGACCACCAAGAATACAACCTCACATTTCTGACTAACCACCGGACCACACTGAACACCTGCTGACCACTGCTGATGGTCCAAGTGGCCCACATGCAGTGACTTCCCTGTCCAGTGTGACTTTGTGGTGTCTTCTGCCACCTCGTCACACTGAAAGCCCTCAACATTTAACTGTTTAAAGATCCAAGGAAGCCAATGCCTCCTGTGACACTGCTCTACCATAAAGTGACAACAAGAGGAGGCTCCAGTGACACGACTGTCATTATCAGCATGTCATTATTATGAATGTGACACCACAGATATGGCAATGAAAACACAAAACCCTCACATGTGTGGTCCATTGAGAGGGAGTGTGGCTGTGGGCTTCACTGCATTACAATACGGTTACAAACTTAGAAGCAAACTTGGATTGTGCGACTCGAATTGCACAGAAAATAAAAACAAGATTGATGGATTCGGTGCCATTTCAAAATCAATTCATGACTTGATGATCTTTTGTCATTTTTTTGTATTTTAAAATAGATACTCCTGGAAAAATCAGCACACGTCATCATCATTATAGGCATTCCCATAATGCTGCACTTTTGAACTGAAGACCCGCCTCCCCCCACCAATCATTGGTCAATTGTCCTGTCTTCAGTTCAAAAAGTCACTCCCATGTGACTTGCATTTCTGTTTATGGCATGTGCTGATTTTTCTGGCAGTATCTGTTTAACAATAATTTACTAATACGTCTCAGTTTTGTACTGTAGGTGGCAGATGGGATGGACGGGCAGGAGGATCCGCTACTCAGATGGGGGGCCCTGAGTGAACAGAAAGGCCAAGAGGGGGAGGATGTCACCGTGACGCTAATACAGTTTAGTACAGATAGACACTGGGGCAAGAGTCTCAATAGGTTTTAGGTATGAGCCGCCATGAGCAATATGCCAGCGAGTTTACAGCGGGAAAAAAAATGACTTTAATAAGGTGTTTGGATTTACCTTCAGGTTGTTTGTTTCTTTTTTTTTCAGATGATCTGCCATTTGTTTCGGGTACAAGCCTCGCGCATAGCATTCCACTTTTACCGGTTTTAAAGGTGGCGCCGAAGCTAAACGCAGTCACGGGTGTCTGGGAAGGTTGAAAGACAGCAATAGGAGGAGTCCATGTTGGATTAGTAGTGTACGTGTAGCGTCATGTGTCCATTTGGATCTTAGTAACCTCAATTTTAGGTATAAATGTTTCTGTTGTTTAGTGTTTTATTGTCTGTATTTTGTTTTTGGATATTTTGATCTTTACTTGAAGTGTATGATTTCCCCGGCAGGCCCGAAATGGTATCGCCCTTTGTTTAGGCAAGCCGACCCTGGGAATGGAGAAGCCTTCATAAGTACATTTGTGGTCGCAAGGGGGGGGGGAGGACGATCGTTCAGAGAGATTGAGAAGAGTTAGATAGTGCGAGGCACGCCAGACTAAGAGGTGCCTGGTGGCTGAGCTACTGGTTGATGTAAAGGAGAGGGTTAGGCTCCTGAGGACAAAAAACGGCTCCTGAAATTTTTATTTTGAGGAGTTGTACTTTAGACCTGGACTGAAACAGAATCCTGTTTTGTTTTATTTTAAGGCTGCTGATGCCCTTACATGGACTATATATATATATTAGGGTAAGGGTGGCACGGTGGTGCTGCCGCCTCACAGTAAGCAGACCTGTCTGGGTTCGCTTCCCGGGTCCTCCCTTTGTGGAGTCTGCATGTTCTCCCCGTGTCTGCGTGGGTTTCCTCCCACAGTCCAAAGAGATGCAGGTTAGGTGCATTGGTGATTCTAAATTGTCCCTAGTGTGTGCTTGGTGTGTGTGTGTGTGTGCCCTGCGGTGGGCTGGCGCCCTGCCCGGGGTTTGTTTGCTTCCTTGTGCCCTGTGTTGGCTGGGATTGGCTCCAGCAGACCCCCGTGACCCTGTAGTTAGGATATAGCGGGTTGGATAATGGATGGATATTAGGGTAAGAGCCTCTGTGTTTTACAATTTCTATTTTTCTTCTTTCCTTTCTTTTTCATAATTAGTTTTTTTTTTTGTCACAGGATTATTTATACGATTTCTGTGTATCCTTTTATATCAGCAACTGTTTTTTTTTTCTCTCCTCTATCATGGAATAATAAAATTAACTTTTTTTTGAACATCTGCCTCTCTTATTACCCCCTCAGTCCTGGTCGGTCCCAAACTAATAGCAGGCCATCTGCTTTAGTAGGAGACTTGTGACAGTCACACCTGGATTAGGCCGCCGTAATGGATGGACTGACATCCCAATCACAACTGATGGTGCTTCACCTGAGCAGGAAGCCCCAAATAAATGGACAGGCATCCCAATCGGACATATACTAAATACTTTACCTAGCCAGTATAAAGGAAGAGGGCAGGGAAGGACTGGCACAGAGGGATATTTAATCCCCCCTAGGCATTTGATGGCAGCAGCCATCCATGATGGCACCCATTTGGGAACCAGCAGGGAATGCTGGGAGTTGTAGTCCAGCAGCACAACCCTGCTGGGGTCCATGGTTGCCACAAGGTGGCCCTGCAGGGAGATGTTCTCCCTTACCCAGGAGAGTTGGAGCTGAGAGGATGGAAAGTAACACTCGACTGGAGGAGGACAGAGTGGTGGTGAGAGGAGAGAGAGGAGAGAAAACCTGCACTTGTGCTTGGTGACTTTGGAGAGGTCGTTTGGTAAGAAGCCATCCTTGTGTTTGTGTGATCGTGTTGGGGTTTGGGGCTCACTGGTGTCCTGGTTCCATCTCAATACGTTTTGAGTACACCACAGGATAACTGACATGTGGATGATGCGACCTGAATACCGTGAGATTTTATTTTCTGTTTATTCAGTAGACATTTTTCACATTGTTTGCCTTTCTACACCTTTGTTCACCATTAGCTTGTATTTTATCAAAAACTTTTTATCTCCATTCTGCATGAAATCATGTGATTACATTTTTTTTTCGGCCTTCACTGCAAACTACATGTGATTAGTAAAATATTCAAAAATCATGTGTCAGTAGAGTATTCATTTAATTTTATCTCAGGAAGGCACGGTGGCACAGTGGTTAGTTCGGCTAGCATAGTTTCCTCACTCTCAGAGACACTTTGAAGACCACCACACCAGTAGAGCCCACTCAGAGCTGGTTAATTTTCTCCTTCCCCATTGACTTCAGTTTCATTTCACTGAGATCACTGAAGTCCCCGATCATTTCCACGATTTGCCCACCTTGAGGTGAAGTGAACTCAGCAGGTCCACTCATCACTCCTCACCATTCAGTAACAGACGTGATGGCGTC
>JANRMT010028174.1:693290-707496 GCA_026402145.1 Polypterus bichir lapradei
AGCTGAGACATTTTGAAGACATCAGTTTTGAACAAACAAACTCCTTTTTCAGCTCATATACCCCCCCCTCTAGTGGTGAGTGAGATCTTCTCATGGCTGCACTTGGAGGTTCTCTTTTCACATTCATGCAGGTGGTGCCCATGGATGTGTCTGTTAAATTAAAGAATAAAGAATGAAGGAATGAGAAATGAGCACCAAAACACATCCAAGTGAAGTGCTGAAGAACGAACATTTCACTTGCATTGAAGTAAATATCTGAGCGCCGTTTGGATCTCAAACTCAGAAATGGCTCAGGCCCTGACGTTGATTTTGTTCTTACCATTTGCCTCATTTTTCATAACTCTCATGCAGTTCAAGTTTGTAAATCATTGCTAGCAGGCAGTTTATAAAAACAGAACAGGAAATAAAATGGAACGTTTTTACCTGCAGTGTGAATTCAGCGTTCAGACGTTTCCAGGCACTGAAGTTTCAAAGCCAAAGCACAGCACATTAAACCACAGCGTCGTCATTGTTGAGGCCGCTCGACCTGCTCACACTCCTCACACTCCTCACACTTCTCGTTTCCTGGCCTCGCTGTCCTCACCTGAAGTTAACACCTGCCAGTCTGCTGCTCTGCACCACTTAGTGCCTGTTCCGCTCGGCCGACTCCTGCCTCAGAGTTGTGGTTTAAGGTAAATGAGCTGATCCTGTACACTCAGAATTAAAGATCATTTACAGTAATGGCTGATGTATAACAAGCATGCCTGGCAGGTCCTTTCAAAGGCACATCCTGCACTTAAGGTCTTGTAGAACTGACTACATGCACACTGAAGAGGAGAAGCTCATAAACACAAAGTATGGACGTAAAACACACACAAAGAACATCAAAGGGCCTCGACGCAGCTCACCTCGCCATCTGAACAGGAGATGTCAGCAGCCTAACATGAAGAAGGCCTGTCAGATCCAACTTGAACCCTGTGCCAGAGTCGGACATCACTGAACTGACAGATCATCTTAACCTTCTGCTAAAACCCGTCACAAGATCAACCAAACCCTTCGGTACTCAAGTAGTCCCCAGCTTAGCTTCAGAAGGTCATTTGAAGTCACGTGTGACATGAATCAGCCCACCTGCCACAGGAAAGTCAGCTTCAATATGCCAGTACCAGTATCTCCACACAAAGTCTTTGTCAAATTCTGTTATGTGACAGACTACAGTTTGTTATATGGCGGGTCTGCAGCTTAACAATCAAGAGCCCAGTTTAAATAAATAAATTTACTGGCCGGCTCAATCTCGGTGGGTGTGTGCGCTCGCGCTGCTGCAAGAAGGAGGTTGGTGAAGTAATTGGGGTGAGACGCACCTGCACGTGAGGCTGCTGTCTGTCTCAGTTGCTTCATAAAAGCTGCAGATAAAACAGGGAGCTGGCACATCAAGAGGAGAACTTGAAACGAAAGGAGAATTGCAATATAGCAGAGGTTAAAGGAAGGAAAGAGAAGCTGGCAGGAAGACAGGAGAGGAGCCGGTGTAGGAGCAAACAAGAGTGGGAGTGAGCGAATGAGGAGGCAGGCAGCTGTGAGGAGAGTCCCTCAAGGGAACTGCAGGCCACCACTCAGGGGCTGTCATACAGGATCACACCATCTGAGCGATTCAGGGAGCTGGAGTGACCTGGTGGTCTGGTGGCTCGTCTGGGGATCGAGACCCCTGGAAGGATTGTTGTGTCTGTCGGTTTGGTGTCTTCTCCTCCTGCAATGTCTGGTTAGGATAAGGGGAGGAGATGCCAGGATATTGCGCTGGAGACTGTGTTTTAACCATGATTATTATGGAATATTTATTTGATTGATTTTTAAACTCCACTGAACACCTTCTTTTAATTGGATGATTTATTTCTTGAAGACTTTAAAGCACTACACTTTTGATCACTATTGTTTTTTGACTAAGCACTAAGACACTTTTTCACATCTTCTTCTTGCTTTGTGTGTTGTGTCCTCATCTACTGGCTCCTCCCTTTGGTATGTTATCAGCGGTAGAGGGTTCAAGAGTCTCCCTGGAGGGGCCTGGTGGCATGGAGCCGACCCACACCTTCACAAAGTATTAAATCAGCTCCATTTGTTTCTTCCCCTCAGCACTCAATACCCAAGAAAGACAAGCTGAAAGCTGGATCTTGGGAATTTTTGCCATTTTGTTAAATATTAAGAACTGAAATATCACAGTGACACAAACATTCAGACCCTTTGCTAAGACCCTTAAACTATGGATCATCATTGAAATGTTTCCACACATTGTTTAGAGTCCACCTGTGCACACTTCAGTACAATAGACCCTGTCACACACGTGCGTTTAGGGCCTGGGGAACAGTAATACTACACCAGACCAGGGGGTGGCAGGGTGTGCTGACTGTCTCTCTCAGGTTCTTACAGACCATTCCCAGGAAATCTCACCAGATTCCGGTGACTCTGATGATGTCACTTCCAGCTCCGGCGCCTCGGATGATGTCATTTTCGGTTCCGGACTAGATGACATCATTTCCTTCCCAATCCCTTAAAACTGCCATCTTACCTCCGAATGATCAGTTCTGTTTTGGACTCAGTCTTGTGAACATCTCTCTTCAAATATCTAAACAACTTTTTGCAGCTGGGAAGTAATATATGGGTGGCTGCCCCAAACCTTTATGATGTCTGGAGACTCATTCTTATCACAACCCAAATAGGAAAGGCACACAGCTGTCTATAGAAGACCCCGCAGGTGAGCAAATAGCCAAGTCATGAGGGTGATGAATTACATGCAGAACTGAGAGACGAGATTGTGTTAAGGCTCAGATCTGAGGAAGGCTACAGAAAACTGCAGCACTGAAGATTCCCAGGAGCACAGCTACCTCCATCATTCTTAAATGGAAGAAGTCTGAATCAACCATTGGATGTTCTCTACAGCTGGCTTTCCACCATAGAGACCAATCAGGGGTGAAGGGTGTTGGTAAGAGAGCTGACCAAGAACCTGATGGTCACTCCGCTGAGCTCAAGAGAACGCGTGTGAAGATGGGAGAAACTCCCAGAAGGAGAACCATCACTGCAGCACTCCATTGATCTGAGCTTTATGGCAGAATGGCCAGAGAGAGGACTCTCCTGACTAAGACACACATGGAAGTCTTCATAGAGTTGGTAAAAATGATACCTGGAGGACTCCCAGAGTGTAGGAAACAAAATGATCTGGTCTGGCGAACCCAAAATTGAGCTGCTTGGCCTCAGTAATAAGGGTCTAGTCTGGAGGAGTCCTGGCACCGCTGATCATCTGTGCAATGCCACTCCAGTGGTGAAGACTGGTGGTGGCAGCAACAGGGACTGGGAGACCAGACAGAGTCAAGGGAAAACTGAATGGAGCAAAGTACAGAAACGTCCTAAATGGAAACCTGCTCAGAGCACTCTGGACCTCAGACTGGGCCAAAGGTTCTCCTTCAAACAAGACACAAAGTAAGGACAAGACAGGAGAGGCTTAGGGACAACTCTGTGAATGTTCTTGAGTGGTCCAGTCAGAGCCCAGAATGGTAAAAACTAAGCTGGGGTGTCAAAAGGACCAACTCTCATAGCAGGTGGTCACAGGTGTGCTTTTCATATTCAGAAGTGCATGAAAGATTAGACAATGAAGAATTACCTTAACACGGTTAAACAAATATCAGAAATCAAAATGGTTGCAAAAATTTAATTGTCCATGCTTTTAAACCCAAACTGAGTGACCCAAAACTACAGCACAAAGATTCACCATCAATCCCAGTCAAGACAACAGTTCATCCAGCTCGGCATTGACACCAACAAAGTGTAAACATCAGAGTTGACTTCAGTTGTGTTCGGACTGTAGCCGTGTATTGTTTCAGCTTCGAGACAATGGAAACATTGAGGGGACCCTGCCAGTCCTGTGGTCTCAAAGCAAATGGTCTTCATCTGCGCAAAATAGCTCAAGAAACCACAAGAGCCTCAGTGGCATGTTTGATGAGTCACTGCAAGGAGCTGAAGGGACATGAGGACATCACGTGTGACTGGAGTTCAGTGGAAACACACCGTCTAGGCCAGTCAAGGCAGCTAAATTGGCAGAAGTGTTCGGGGTGCCAGTCTCGGCCTTCACAGGTCGTTTTTAAAGAGGTCTCCGTGCTGCTGTGAGTTGTTTCTTCTCCGCATTCTCTTTCAGGACTGCTTTAAGACTCATTCTCGTATGTTAGAAGTGGTGTGTTGTGTGTGATAGATAGATAGATAGATAGATACTTTATTAATCCCAAGGGGAAATTCACATAATCCAGCAGCAGTATACTGATACAAAGAAACAATATTAAATTAAATAGTAATAAAAATGAAAAAAGTTAGCATTTACTCCCCCGGGTGGAATTGAAGAGTCGCATAGTGTGGGGGAGGAACGATCTCCTCAGTCTGTCAGTGGAGCAGGACAGTGACAAAAGTCTGTCACTGAAGCTACTCCTCTGCCTGGAGATGACACTGTTCAGTGGATGCAGTGGATTATTCATGATTGACAGGAGTTTGCTTAGTGCCCGTTGCTCTGCCACAGATGTTAAACTGTCCAACTTTACTCCTACAATAGAGCCTGCCTTCTTAACAAGTTTGTCCAGGCGTGAGGCGTCTTTCATCTTTATGCTGCCACCCCAGCACACCACCGCGTAGAAGAGGGCACTCGCCACAACCGTCTGGTAGAACATCTGCAGCATCTTACTGCAGATGTTGAACGATGCCAACCTTCTCAGAAAGTATAGTCTGCTCTGACCTTTCTTACATAGAGCATCAGTATTGGCAGTCCAGTCCAATTTGTCATCCAGCTGCACTCCCAGGTATTTATAGGTCTGCACCCTCTGCACAGTCACCTCTGATGATCACAGGGTCCATGAGGGGCCTGGGCCTCCTAAAATCCTCCACCAGCTCCTTGGTTTTGCTGGTGTTAAGATGTAAGTGGTTTGAGTCGCACCATTTAACAAAGTCTTTGATTAGCTTCCTGTACTCCTCCTCCTGCCCACTCCTGATGCAGCCCACAATAGCAGTGTGTGTGTATGTGTGTGTGTGTCAGTACTGTATGTACACACGCACACCCTTCATGTTTCTGCCAAGTGCCAGTTCTGCATTAATAATTCTAATGACAATGCAGTCCACTCAGCCTTCACTCTAACCACTTAAACCAGTTCAGAGTCACAGAGTCCACAGCAGTCGTCACTGGATAAGGTGACAGTCACTCAGTCTGTCAGTCCCTGAGGTCACCTCAGGTTCATCGCTTACCCCGAGAAGCCCACTGTGATGCAGTGACAGTCCTATGGTGGGTATTGCTGCTCATCACAGTGGCAGAGGCCTGGGTTAACATCCCGGTCCATGTCACTAACCTGCCCCAAACGACCACCTGTCTTTGGAATTGCCACACATTGAACCCCAAAGCTGCACCCAGGTGCTGTTGGCTCTCCCTCATCGCTCAGTCGTCTGATTTTCAGACCCTCATCTAGTCAGGCGAGTTTGCTTAAATTAACTAGCGGCCACGTCACGTTACGTCACGTTATTTAGATTTCATTTACATAACCTTAGCGCATTGGATGCAGTTGGTATGGCACTCCTGTGAAGGGCAGTCGTGTAGTCTGACGTCCCCAGCAAGTCAGTCCAACTAGTCCATGACTCGGCTCTCAGATGTGTGACTCTGGCTGTAATCGCAGGAGCAGCGCTGTGTGCGTGAGAGCCAACAACCATTGAATGCTCGTCCACAAGTACGAAAAGTTAGGATGTTGCAATGAGGAATAAAATTCTCACAAACCAGAAAGAAGCTCGCCTGCTTGATGTCACGTGCGTTACATACCACATTACAATGGAAAATGAAGAAAGGGCCGAGACTGCAGCTCAACTCGCCACACCTGTCAACCATCCATATTGTGCCAGCTCCATCAGGCAGCACACTATTGGCTGTAAGAGAAAAGGGGCGGGCACCAATGCACTAAATTTGACATGCTCGGCTGTTTTCAGTTATGAACATTAACGGGGTCCGGTGACAAGATCAGCAGCTGAGGTCGGCAAGTCTGACATACCCCATGACTAGAGGTCGTGTAAAGTGACATTGGCTTACCTTTAGTCTTTTTTACCCTCCATTCTTATCACAACTTCAGCTCTCATTACACATCACGTCACACGCTTTACAGTGAATTGTTTTTATCATTTTGCTCAGACAGCTGTGTCTTTCCTAAAGTTTATTCATATTTTGTAAGCTACTGTGACATCACCCCTTTTGTACTTCTTTGCTACTCAAATCTCAATTAAAATGTGTTGTAAAAAGTCCTTTGTCTTTTTGTTGTGTCTGCTGCTGCCCAACACCTCAGCTCCTACTTGAAGTGCCCCTCTGCTGGGCTCAATGGCTGAGAAGCAGTCGGCCCGACATCCCTTCGTCTCTTTGGGTTTTTATTGATTTCAGTCTCATTTTCTATTCTTTCTCCAGTCCACTTAACCAACTTAAGGCCATGCTACCTCTTTGCAAATGTCCCATGATGTCACCACACAAAAGATCATTCCAGAAGGCTCCACTTCTCCATAGTCTGCTCTCTGCTCCTTTAGGATTTTTTCTCTACTTAAGAAGAGCTTGTCTCTCATTGTCCACACAGTTGGACTGAGCCCTGCTCCATGTTGCTTTGTCTTTTTATTTTTTAGGCTGCTGTACCTGAACTGAGGAGCCTCGGCCTGAGCGGGTCGTCTCTCCATAACCTGCGCTCATCTCACTGACGTGACAAGCATGAAGTGTCGTGTTAGCTTACTGTGTGCACCTTCTGCCCCCTGGTGTCTCCTGTCAGTACACCCAGCACAGGTCAGTCACTTAAAGCTGCAGAATTAGTGCAGCCTAAACACAGAGGGCAGGCATTTAATACTCGGCTCCTTTTCTCTCAGTGGTCTTCATTCCCAGTCTCCGGGGGCCACAGTAGCTAGAGGTTTTCCTTCTACTGTCAGTTCCTTCCTTACAAGACAATCACTGGTAATGCAAAAACATTTTTGTCTTTAAAATTTGCTCACTCACTTGTTACAATTGAAATGCCCTCATTATTTCTTTAACTCCTGAGTTGCTCCTTTGTTATTTTTAATTGTTTTCTGTTTGCTTAACCAGCAAGGATACAAAATAAGGGAGCAGAAAGCTCAGCGTCAGGCTGTGTGCATCCATTTGAAATGATCAGCAAGAATAAACCATTCAGACTGAAGTGAAGAGTGAGGCATGAACTCTCTGGCCGAAGGTCTGTGGACGTCTCTCAAGTGACCAAGTTCATCAAATCAGCACGTAGCTGTGCCAACTCCACTGACAATCTGAAGAGCTCAGTGACTGTCACAAAATGCCACTTTTGCCACAAGTCTTCTTTGTTTGATCTGCCCTATTTAACTGTAAGTGCCATTATTGTGAAGTGAAAGGCACTATATGAATATAATATTGCATTATTAGTCATTGGGGCATCAGTTGGAGAAGAAAGATCTTGACTTTGCTGATGATGCTGTGATCTTCGCGGAGTCAATGGAGGCTCTGATCAGGGCGGTCGAGAGACTGAGTGAGGAGTCTGAGTGTCTGGGCTTACGAGTGTCCTGATGAAAACTAACATCCAGGCCTTTAATGACCTCCTGGGCACGGCCATCAGTGGTGTGTCTGTCTGCAGAAAGAGTGTGGACCTCGCCCAGAGGTTTACTTACCTTGGCAGTGACATTCATGTGACTCTGGTGACTCTTACTGTGAAGTCAGTATATGGATTGGGAGAACATGTGGGGGTCATGAGGTCTCTGGAAAGGGGTGTGTGGCGCTCCTGATATCTGCAAAAGGACGAAGGTCCAAGTCTTTAGAGTCCTGGTGCTTCCTGTTTGTGAGACATGGATGCTATCCAGTGACCTGAGACGAAGACTGGACTCCTTTGGTACTGTGTCTATTTGAAAGATCCTTGGGTACCGTTGGTTTGACTTTGTGTTGCTCAAGGAGTCCCGAATGAGGCACATGACCTAAATTGTGAGGAAGTGTCAGTTACGGCACTACGGCCATGTGATGTGATTCCCTGAGGGTGATCCAGCTCATAAAATCCTCATTGTCAAGGACCCAAGTGACTGGACCAGGCCAAGGGGACGCCCATGTAACACCTGGCTGTGGGAGATAGAGGCTGGGACTGGAATGCGTGTCTGCCTGGGGAGTTATCAACCAGGATCCAAGCTGTTTTGTTGTGTGGTGGATGCAGGCTGTCCAACCTGACGTAAGTGGGAGGAGCAACAACACCTCAGTCACAAAGTGGTAGGCCACACAAAGTCACAGAGCAAGACCATCAAGTGCTGAAGAGCATAGTGCATAAAAATGCATCACAACAGAGTTCCAGACAACTTCTGGAGGCAACATCAGCACAAGAACTGAAATGGGTTTCCATGGCCTAAGATCTCAATGCACAATGCCAAGCATTGGCTGTTGTGGTATAAAGCCCACCACCCACCATTAGACACTGGAGCAGTGATGGATCACACTTCTCGATATCTGGCGTGATATCTGGAGTGATGACAGCCATGTGAGGTGACACGAGTGTCTAGAAGTGAGCCGGTGGGATCAGCCAGGCTATCCATTTCTCTTTCCCAGGCTATCCAGGAGTGAGAAGCCTGGAGCTCATGGTGACCTTGGGACCCCTGTGATTAACTCTGCAGTTCAGTGGCTGATGGGACTTTATTGGTTTGGTTTACTAGTTGTGGGCCTGCAGTTCACACCCCTAACCTGTCTGACCCTTCAGTGAAAACCTGCGATCAGAGCAGTTTGACACCCGCATCTGTACATGTATGAGAAAATAACAATTTAAGAGTTTAGTTCATATTGTATTTACTAAAACAAAAAATAAAGTTCAGTGACAGAACAGTACATGAATGTTATGAAAAATAAGTTTGTTATCTAACTTGAGGAATCTTTAAAAAGTTAAAGTATAACAACACAAAGAACCCGCAGACAGTAACTCAGCAGCACAGACACACGCGTTTCGTGTCTTCAAAGTCGAACGTCCGACTCCGTCAGTCCTCCAGTTTGGTTTCACACTCCTAACTCTGACTTGACTTCGACTCCCAGTTACTTGAGACCTTAACTAGACATTTTCTACTGTAATTACATATGAAGTGCTCTATGACATAAGGAGCGATGGTAGTCATTCTTTTAATTACATTCGTTCAATTCTTATCTTAATTTCATTTACTGCTGGTGTGAGGGTCTCGAGCGGACCATTAAAAAGCATACCTGTTTATTGCTTAATATTTCAAAGTAAAGAAGATTTGTCCACAGCACATCCCAGTTCCAAAGTTCAGTTAAGTTTCTGCCCTAAAGAGCAGCTTATCCCTGAGGTGTTGAACCCTTGTTCGGGGTGTTAGGTCAAGTTTTCTCATTTTATTTGTTCAGTTTTCAGGACCCTCCTGCAGAATTGACTGAGTTGCCTCTCTCATTCATTACCAGTCTGTTGTTAAAGATTTTTGAAGGTGGTCTTTACTGGTGTGGCGGACGGGCAGGGTCCATGCCCGGCAGTGACGCCCCTTTGCTATATGTTCAGGGGAGTCGCCATGGACTTTGTAATACCTCCCCCTGGACGCTAGATGGCAGCCCCCCCGGGTTGGAGGCCTTGGTGCCTCGGTTTCCCGCAGGGCTCCATGAGAATTGGAGTTGGGTACCGCCCTGTTGGGTCCCACAGGCGACGTCAGAGGGTACTGCAGCTGGGACTCCTGAGCCATTATGGGCAGCGTATTCACCACACCCGGAAGGGCAGCCAGAACTCGGCAGTCAACCACCTGGAGCACTTCTGGGTGGACTTCTGGGTGGACTATAAAAGAGGCCAGCAGCCACCACTCAATGTCCAGAGTCAGGAGGCGGAGGAGGACTATGCTTGCCAGGAGGAGTGGTGGTGTAAATAAAGGAAGAGTGTGTGTGCTTGTGTGCTTCACTCATGGGTTTTGGGAGTGCGTTGTGCCTGTGGGACACGAGGAAGACGTGCCGCACAGGTGAGGAAAAATAAAAGCTTCTTTGGCTTTTATACGTGCCTCCGGTGTGAGTGTACGTCAGGTCAGGCGCCATTATTAGCGCCTTTGTTACACTGGTCACTGTGACACCTTTGTCTGGTCACTAGCGTGCATCATTTCTCTTCCTTTATGTTCTCCCTTTCACCTTGTAACGCTCGACTGTGCTGCACACAATAAACTCCATTGCAGGCTCTCCGGCTCATCTCCCTTTCTTTTTCAGCTTTCAGGCAGAGCAGAGATCATCAGATATTAGTGAAAGTTCATTGGATTCATTTCTTGAAGCCAGATAACAAGATGGAGCAGTTTACTTGCTTTCACAGAGCTTCTCACCCTTCTTCTTGTGGGTTGAGACCAGCGTAGGACAAGCAGAAATGCGATTTAGGGAGTGCAGACAAGAGAAGTGCAGTCCGAGTCCTCTGGAGAGCCTCTTCCTTTGAGTCCATTCCATAAAATGGTGGCTCATTCAGGAGAAGGTGAAGTTCTTCAGTGTGTCAGATCCACTCGTGCACTCATCAGCCTCTCATTTACAGTCCTCGACACTGAAGTCTGAACACAAAGGAAAGGAGAAGAAACACAATAGAAAATGTGCCGCGTTCAGAGACAGAGTTAGCCGACTTGAAAGATGATGGAGCGGTTTACACGCTTCCAGACACCTCATCAAAACGTCACTCTTCACATTTCTAGAGCGGTGAGTCATATTGGACAATAACCGCGAGAACAGAACGTGATCAGACCCGTGGATATCATTTAGTTCTTTCAAATTCTGCTTTAATTGTTTCCATTTTCAGATCTTTGGTGCTTTTTTCTGTGATTCAGATTTTATTTTCTGTTGCATAAAATTTACAGTATGATATGCTCAAAGAAAAATACAGCTGCATCATTATCTGTTTAGTTAATAAAATAATAATAAATAATAATAAAATAAAAATAATTGATTTAAACTGTTTCACTTAAATTGCTTGTAAAATAATTCAGCGGAAGTGGACCACAATTAGTGTCGACCTTAGTTATCCTAAATATTGCATGTAAAGTATTAAATAAACGATTAATATAATGTAGCTAAAGTGTCCTTGTAAACTGCGTGAACACACCACGGCCATCTTAGACTCACGCGTCTCCGCTGAATGGCCGACTCTCAAGTCATTTACGTTCTTTGTCATGAGGGACTCTTAATTATCAGCTATCAGCTACTGGCATTTTCTTATCATGCACCAGCATGCTTACAATATTTCATTAAAAACGGACAAACTTTATTTTCTGAGGCGTAATATTAGATTAAGCACAGACAGCAACAGACTCTTCCACAAAGTCAGGTCTGAAATCGCAGGTCCTCACTGTGCTGGTGGTTGTGGATTCTCCTGACCCTCGTCACTCTGCCTCCGCTCTTTGTTTGCCCGAGACTTAAGGTGGTCACTGCATCTGTCCCTGCAGGTCCAGTCCATGATGTGTCTGAAAATTGAAACTACTTGTTTTTAGAAAACACAAAATGTTCATTTCACAAAGTTTCTTCAGGACGGCAGTGGGACGTGCGGACATCATTTTTATAAAAAGAGGTGAAGCAGCTGAGTCGTTGTTTTCTGTGTGTGAGAGTTAATTAAAAAATACATTTTGCTTCTATAAACTTGTGCTTTGGGCGCTGCTAAGGAGCCGTGTGTGAATTTTTAAAGCTTTTTTTCCCTTTAGAAGAGTTTTTTGCTTTTTTTTTGGCTGCATAGGAGCAAAAGCAGCTGGGGGTGCGTTTGAAAAGTGACTTGTTACGTGTTCTTGTTATGTCGGGGAGGCAGGCCAGTAAACAGCAGTAACTGACACTGTCATCTGTAAGTAAATAACCAGTGTCGTCACAACGAACAGTTATCCATCAAGGCAAGGCTTCACGAGTGAAGATCTATGGAGGGTGCTGTCCACATCTACTGCAGGCTCTCTGATGGCTGAAGAGATCAATTCAAGGTAGACAGGCCCAGCCACAGCAGTTACAAGGAAATGTGGGTCCCTGGTTAGGTACTGCAGTGTCGTGGTTTTTCTTGCTACTCCTTTTCACCTCAAGGCTGGCCTGGTGGACAGTCTCAAAGGAGTAGACAGCCTGGTATGTCACCAGACCTCTAGATTAGCAGCTACGGTGGACCACAGGAGAAGGTTGATATAATAGATTCCAAAAGATATCTCTTCTTCGTTGCTCCTCTAGACAGTTCACCATACAGCAAATTTTTGGGCAAGCCATTATCCTCCAACCTGGAGACAGCATAACTGCATCTTCAACAGCATGGCTTCAATACTGGTAACCTCTGCCTACTCAAAGGCTTCAACCAGCAACAGCGTCATCCAGCTTTTACTAGAAGTCTGCTGTTATGCTGCATGTGAACCCTAATGGTATTTCATTAATTAAAGACCCCCCCTGCTACAACAGGCAAACAGGAACTATAATACAAAAGACACACCGTAATATTAAACAAAATTCACAATATACAAAACAGAAGCATTTCAGTACTAAACAGTCCATAGTTTTGAGAATGTTCACAAAAATAAAACATAATAACTGACCCAGCTACACACACATGGGCCACCATTTTAGGATGGAGTGAGAAATGTCTGGCCGTCTGCACTACACAGAGGACTCTGTACCTGTCCACCCTGGCCATCGGACCTTACTTATTCTATGTTTATTTTTTATTGTGTCTTCTATTTTTCTATTCTTCATTTTGTAAAGCACTTTGAGCTACATTTTTTTGTATGAAAATGTGCTATATAAATAAATGTTAATTGATTGATTGAAAAGGCTGTGAACTGCTTTTAGGGCTTCATAAACCCCTCTGTAGTCACCAGTGTCTGCACTGCGCTGAGTTTTCTTCTCAATGTTGTCCCAGCACTCATTTTGAATCTCTCAAAGCTTACTCTGAAGGCTGCTGCATACAAGGCTGCTTTCTTTTCAGGAACAAGATGGTTGGGCAAGGTGAGTCTGGTGAGAGGATTTCTTCCTTGCAAGCAGTTCCTGACTTTGCGGGTTGATTTCTTCAAACCAGTTTTTGTTCTTGTTTATAGAAACCCCAAGGACTTCTCCTGAGGACTGCAAAATGCCAGTTTTTAGATGTTTCCAGAGGGTGTCAGGAGAAGGATCCATACAGTAACTAGAGTCCACAAGCTTCAACTGGAGGTTTGCCTGGAAGGCATCTTTCACTTTGGCTGACTCAGGGTTGCTGACCTGGAACTTCTTCCTTGGGGCGTCTCCTCCCTTTGATTTAGGTTTGCAGTGAACAAGGCGATGGTCAATATGACGCTCTGCACTGGGCATCACTTGAGTGTGTGAGACATCATGAAGGTCTCTCTAGTGTACCAAAATTTAATCAATCAGGTGCCAGTGTTTTGACTAATGATGCTTCCAGGTTGTTTTCATGAGTGGGACATGTCACAGCATTTAAAGAGTGACTGTGCTATACGAACAAGAGAGGAGGACAGAGGGACCACCTCAGCACGCCATATGGTTGTGTCTCCCTGTTAGGCCTGAATTTGTACTGGTTAACAACAGGTGGGCTCACACCAAGAATGAGAAGGATCACCAATATCTATGATGCTGCTGTTCACGTTTAACTGTTTGGAAGCCCAAATGTACAATATAAAGACAAACATGGCGGCGTAGAATAGTGAACTGCTTCTGACTCTTAATTTCAAATACAAAACAACAGACAAACAGATGCTGTTCTTCTTTCCCATACATCACCGTCAGAACTAGTTTGATGTTTCAGCCTCACAGACCGCTATCATGCCCACCGCTATTGACCACAAAGCTTGTAGCACACAGGATGCTGACTCACCTGCGACTTGAAGACAGCACACAGACAGGCCTCCCCGGCCCTCTACAGTAGTACCTACTGATGAACTCGAGCTCATCAAACAGCCTCAGTGACAAGTCGCCACGTGTCAGTCTTTGGACTGGGGGGCCTGATTTGTCCAATAATCCTGACCACATGAATGTAGTTCAGCTGCCTTCTCCACTCATCACTCTTAACATTTTCACTCCTGCCATTTTCATGGGAACACAGACCAAAGAATGCTGTCCCAGCCTCCATGATACAATTTATTTCTTGTATTGGCCAACATCACACAAGGAAGCCTCAACTGGCATTTGACACTCTAAGAAAAAAAAATGGAAGAAATCTTGGACAATACAGAAAAAGACAAAGGCGGGCGGGGCGGGGGGGGGGGGGGGGGGGGGGGGGGGGGGGGGGGG
>JANRMT010028174.1:707596-727122 GCA_026402145.1 Polypterus bichir lapradei
CCCCCCCCCCCCAAGGTAGTTTGGCAGGCAATGGGTGTCAAAAAATGGGGTCAATAGAACAAACAAAACAGAACAGAATTCATCTTCTTCACAGAGCTTGATGGCCTGTCTATTATGGCCACCTCAGAAATACAACACAACAGTACAAACTACAAGAACAGATGATGACACACAGACGTAGCACATATAAGGATACATCAAAAGAAAAGTAGAAACCAATTAACATAACTGGAATGTCCATCAGCCAATTGCAGAACAATGGTCTGTTGACAATGGAGAGATGGAATCGTAGAAAAGAGGGTCAAAAACAAAGCCAGGCACAGTCAGCGTCCTGCAGACCTTGGCAAACCAGGCCGGGCACCCCAAAGCAGAGTCAGCACAGGCCATCCAATCTGATGAAGAGGACCCTTCTATCTGTTGATTCCAGTTCTCCTTCATCTGAGGTGACTTTTCTACAGGAAAGCAAACATATCCTTCCAAAAGTGTGATTTTTCTTGACCCTCCTTTGATCTCCTTCTATCAGCAACCCAACTTAACTCAAACTTCTTGTCTGGAGCTGCACTTCATGTTGTACCAGGAGCTGCTGTGTTCCTTGCAGATCTGCCACCAACAGTAGCATTGCATCTGGACCTTCTGGTAAATGTATTATTAAAAACACGCTTCATGCCAGTCCACCAATCCTTAGAGCATGTGTACACAGAACGTGTCCATCCACCTACAGAGATGAAGAGGCGACCTGCAGACCATTACAGGAAATGTGTTTGAGGTGTTAAGATCAAAGACTCCACAGCGCCTCACATCTCATAACTCTCGATCACAGGCACGCTGATCTCTTGGTTTCTGGTTTCATGGGTTGCCTTTTGCAAAAAAATGGAAGCAGCCGCAGTCAACTCATTGTAAGGTTTGCATCACACACACACACACAAACGCACACACACACACGCAAACGCACACACACATACACACATAACCTTAGCAGGAATTGACTGACTGATCTTTTCATTTCTCCCTTTGTCTCCTCTAGTAGCTGCTACCTGCCACTGTCTCTCAGTTCCTTCATCTTCCTCAGCTTTACTTCTTCCTTCTCCTCCTAATCTGTTTACATCGTTTCAGTTACACGTGGATGAAGGCTGTACAGCCAAGACGTTGTGCCTCCATTCCTGCATTTACACAGTGTGAAAGAAAGGCGTTGCGACAACACGCTCATAAAGGTTTGGGGTGTGAGCCCCACGTACTGTGAGGTCCAAAGTAGCCTTTCCTGGCTTATTGCATTCAAAAAGAATCACACAGAGGACAACTTTGCAGTGAGGGAGAGGATTTTTTATAGTGAATCTCACAGGAAATTGAATACAGAGGGAATGCTGGGAAGAAGGCTGAGTGGAAATGACGTGGAACGTTGAGGCCGGAAGTGCAGTCGTCAGTAAAGGCTCTGTTATTGTGTGTGGGATCGTCTGCCAGTCTTCAAACGGTGCGTTTTATTCTTCAGTTTTTCTGTTGAACGAGAGAGAGAGAGAGACATTATTGCCCTGTCCAAAACTCACTTTCTTGGTGTTATCCCACGTCGTTGAGCCCATTAGCTGCTTCCCAAGTGCGTGTCTGTGACGACGGCCAGGGCCTGATGTCTGAATCAGAATTGGTAAAGATGTCCTGACAGCTCTACATGATCCCACAAACTCCGGGCCTTTGTAGTTGTAAATAAAATGGATCAGTGCTGAATGAAACGGAGGCTCAGACCAAAGTATTTGTCCAAGAACTTTTGGATCTTTATTCACTGTGCCAGAAACTGAATCCAGAGTCACACACTTCAACAAAAATGAATGCAGTCTTCTGTCACAGAATATAAAAATATACAACAGAAAACAAATAAATGATGGTGAATATTTACAATACGTACATTGACTGAAAATACAGGGGATGACAAAACAGCAAAGACAGCAATCAAATAATTCTTCTTTCTACGCCTTCAGACATGAGACAAAAATCAAGAATGATATTCGAAACCAAAAGTGAAAAATAAACTGGCACAAGCACAAAACACTGGAAAAACATCTTGAAATATCCGTTTTTCCGGAATACTTCCCAGAGACTCTAACGCAGTCACTCACAGGTCTTTGTCTCTCCAACACCGCATGGTTCAAATGACGACTCCTGGTGAGCATCCATCAGTCTTATATGCTGGGTCCCATTCATCTGGCCAATCTCTTACTACGCTGGTCTAGCATACCCAATGGTGACGCACCGTGACTTCCACCACACGTATCCTCTCTTTGGTGGAAGAGTCCCCTATATTTTGGTGTCTTCCTGTCACACACACACAGCTGCCAGTAAGCTCATGTGCGTGAGCCTCCTTTCAAGGTGGAGTGGTGGCTCTGAGGCTAAGGATCTGCGCTGGTATCCTGAAGGTTGCCAGTTTGAATCCCCGTCACTGCCAGAAGAGATCCTACTCTGCTGGGCACTTCAGCAAGGCCCTTAACCTCCAATTGCTCCAGGGGCCCTGTACAGTACAATGGCTGACCCTGTGTGTGCTCTGACCCCAAGAGGTATGCGAAAACCAACAAATTCCTAATATGAGAAATTGTATAAGGTGAAATAAAGAGCAAAAAAAAAAAATTGGAATTTGTTTTCTCTCCGTCTGTGATCTCATCTGTCCCACAGCTCCCTGCATGACCAGCTTCTATGACACACGTGGATTTAATCAGACTCTCCTTCTCAGCAGGCATGAAGTAACGCCAGGATGTCAATGTGTATCCAGATTTTACATGTTCATCTTGTCCTGGGTATGACATTAAACTGCATATGGCCCTGCAAGTGGTCCTCCAACCTACAGGAAAATCATGGGGTTTGGTGGCAGGACTGGCACTCCAGCAAGGTCGAAGGTCCAGGTCTTTAGAGTTCTGGTGCTTCCTGTCTTGCTATATGATTGTGAGACATGGACGCCATCCAGTGACCTGAGATGCAGACTGGACTCCTTCAGTACTGTGTCTCTGTTGAGAATCCTTGGGTACCGCTGGTCTGACCTTGTGTTGAAGTTATTGTGTAAAAGCATCAGTTACAGCACTACGGGCATGTGGCGCGATTCCCTCGGGTGATCCGGCTTACAGGATCCTCATTGTTGACTACCCGAGTGGCTGGACACCCACATAACACCTGGCTGTGGCAGTTATATGGCAATTTTCGGAGGGTGGGACTGGACCGTGTATCTCCCAGGGGGGTTTGCCAACTAGGGTCCTGAGCTGTTTCGTCATGTGGCTGGTGTGGCAATGCACTGTACCAGTTCATGCTCTCCGGCCTGACCTGACCTGACCTCATCTTACATGAAATGCATGCCTTGCTCATGTACTGTGACATGGTGATGCGGGTAAGGTGTAAATGTCAATGACACCATAGCTGATGCTATTCACCTTTCTGTGCTGTAGAAGCAAAGCTCATTTACAAAACCTGTCAGTGCAGAATGGTTATGGAATTATATGACTCCCATGGCTTCCTTAATCTCCATTCAGACAAGAATGTGAATCGACAACAGGAGTTCAGAGTGGTGGGAATGAACTGTTAAGAGGTTTGATAATCCCAATAGCTGGAAAACTCTAGAATAAAGTCAATAAATTATAATATCAATGCAAACATCTCTCCCAAGCCTTTGTCACCCTGTAATGTGTCACATGTCACATAAAATGTCACATCTATGAGAGGAAATCTGATCTGACTGGTTTAGCTAAGACTGGAGAGAATTCAATACCACATAAAAAAGTGGTTCGCACCCAGACTCAAAAAATCAGGTAACACTTAGTTTTTGGGTGCTATCACCAAATCCAACAGACAAACTAGAACTGGCTCCCATCGGAATGGTAGTGTAAAGTGACTTTTTCTTTTCTTTCTAGCCAAGGAATTAGGAAAGAACTCCAAATAAGGATTTTGACTGGTATTTTCATTTTGACAATTCGTCCTTTAGGCCTCTGTATCGTATTGTTAGATCACCTGTGACATGTACCTAACCAACTAAACTCTTACGTTCTTTTCTTAATAGGGGACAGGAAGAAATGATATATACAGTATTTGCATAACGACCAATAGCAGAAAATATAAGAAATACCAAGAATTATACAACTGGGGTGAGTTCATGCGTTCTTCATTAAATAACACATTAAAAATAGCTTGTCTTAATGCTAGAAGTATCAAAAATAAGGTAAGTGAGCTGGAGTTGTATGTAGCAGAGCATAATTATGATATTATAGCAATAACGGAAACCTGGCTAAATAACAAAGATGGGGATGAGTGTAACATGAGTGTAACATGAGGGATACACATTATTAGAAAGGACAGACAGAACAGAAAAGGAGGTGGGGTTGCTGTTTATGCCAAACAGAATTTAAATGGAAGTCATCTTCAGTTGGATGATGAGCCCCATCTTAGTGAGGACGTCTGGCTTCACCTGGAAAATATTAGGGAAAGAGGTCTTATTTTAGGAGTGTGTTATAGACCACCCAATTCAGACAGCAATTTTAACACACATCTTTTTAGTAATATCAAAAAGGCAAGTTTACAAGGGGATATTATAGTCATGGGGGACTTTAATTATCCAAATATTAACTGGAATAACCTCACAGATGGAGGAGCACAAGAGAGGAGTTCTTAGAAGTAATCAGCGACTGTTTGTTAACACAGCATGTTAAAGAGCCAACATGGGGTGAAGCCTGTCTGGATTTAGTATTCTGTAATAATCAGGATAGAATTGAGGGGGTAGAGGTGATTGGACCACTAGGGACATGTGACCATAATATAATACAATTCTCAGTATTTTATAAGAGTGCAGATGCAAAGACTAAAATTGTGAAGTTGAACTTTGGTAGGGCTAATTTTGAGCAGATCAGTACTCCAGATGAGGCCTCCTCAGTGTGTTATAAAGGTGGAGCAGAACCTCCTGTTACTTGAACTGCACACATCAGGGCGCTATATAACCTCACTTTCTGTTAACTTTCTTCATGGGTTTTCTACACTGCCTGCATGTGCACAATGATAAGTCCACTATGACTCTCAGGTCCTTCTCACAAGTGCACTTTTAAGCTGCCCCACTCATATTGTGTTTAAATTCCAATCATTTGGATTAAACATGGCTTTGTTTTGTGGAACTAAACTCTTCTTTATATTTTCCTTGTGACCCACTTCTAATTGTTTTATTGATAATAAATTATGGCAGACTTTCCCGGCTGGTCCGCCTGTATAATAGGAGGGCTGTGGGAGAGAGTGTGCTCAGGGCTTTACAGGGCAGCCCCTGGATTCCCACATTGCATGATGGGAGTTGGCTTTTGCTACAACCCTTTTTGGTTTCATGGGTGCTGCCTGGGTGTAAGCCTGCAGAGTCCTACTACTGTATGTCGGGCTTCCTCCGCACCTCCTGTAGTACTCGCAATAACAGCATAAAAGGAGCCAGCAGTCACTACTCTGGGATCGAGAGTCGGGAGGAGGTGGACAACACTTTCTGGAGATGTAGAAGAGAAGGAAAGAGAGAAAGAAGATAGAAAGGACTGTGTAGTTATTGTGCTTGTGCTCAGTACTGCACTGCTGTGGGAAGCAAAAGAAAAGCACTTCTATGAGTATACGAATCGTGAGTTGTGCTGGGACTGGTGTCCTGGTGTCTGCTTCTGTTGTGTTCGGGTGGCTGGAGTGCCCATTGCAGGCCACAAAATGAAACTTCTGGAATTTCAACAGTTACCCACCTGCAATAACTTGTTCATTGGGCTGTAAACATTGTCTCTAAAAATGTGTTTATGTTCAGTGGGCTAATTTCTCAATTAGTCAAGTATATTTTATTATTTTTCTGTTCAAATCAAACTTTATTTATACACGCAGTACAGTATGTACTGAAATGTGATCTTTCAGAAACCTAATCCTAACCCTAACCCCTGAAATGTTTCATTGCAGAACACTAAGAAGAAGAATACAGTATTAAAAGACAAGAAACTGTAAAAGTCAATCTGCACAATGGTGTCATAAACTACATTACTAAACGAAGGCTGTATATATGCACGGATGCCAGACGTCAGAAGCAAGCCACAAGCTGTGCCGAAAGCACATGCGCACAGCGCCTCAGCGCCTCAGAGTCAAACCCAGCGGCTTCCCAGAGTCAGTAGGTGGTGCCCAAACAACACAACACAACCTGTAAAATGAAAACTTTCTCAGGACGCTCCCACCCTCCATGATTTTTCATCCCTCCAAAGATCGGAGGGAACAGAAAGCGATTGCCATTCTTGGATTTGCGATTCTTTAGAGAATTGGGGGTTTATAAATAACATAAGAGAATTCACAATAGGGAATCATGTGGCTCTGGCACTGTCCTCATTCAAGATGTGGCATGGACTGTGGTCAGAAGCTCCTTGGCGTCTCTCAGCTGGTCTTCAGTCAGCCGTAGCGTTTAGCTGAGCACAGTACAGAGAAGAGGCCATTGTTGGGATGGCTGGTATCTTTGATAATTTTCTTTGTCCTGGTCAAACATTGTTTGGTGTAGATGTTCTGTAAATTGGAGAAGGCTCATCCAGTGATGTGTTCAGGTGACTGCATTGCTCTCGATACAGCTTTGAGGTTTCCAGCCAAGGCGGTGATAATTCCTGCCAGGACACTTTCAACTGGTTATATGTAGACGTTCTTTGGTATCTGGGAGGGCCGCCTGAAATCCCTGAGATGTCTAAGGTGGTAAAGACTTTGTTGGGATGTATCTGTCAAGGTGTCAACGTGATTGGTCAAGGTCTGATCCCCTGTGATCTGAAACTGGCCATACTGTTAACCTGAGTGCTGTTAATCTTGCTGTACTTTAAACAATATTATTGAATTTTGAGTGTTGTGACTGACTTTGTGTACTCTGCAGGTGTTGATTTGCGTTGGTCACCTGGACCTACTTTTTATTGAGATTGTCACCTATGAGTTTGCAGATCTGATCATTTCGCTCCTTGGTGTTTTTTCTTTTTCAGATGAAGTGCATGGAGACCATTTGTTACCGCAGTGTGAAAGAAAAAAGTGCAGCCTTTACAGAGCAAGCAACGCTGCTAACCCTTCAGGGGCTGGACGGACATCCTTCTTGCACGCACTACAAAAACCACCAAAGAAAAAACTTTCCATTGGGCAGGTGGGTCACATTCATCAGTCACATGAAAATAAATGTAGAAAATGTTAAGAGCTGATAGTCTGGTCTTAAATATTACTGACCCTAACCCTAACCCTAAAATAATATTTAATTCATCATGCACTTAGTAATTGAACAAGGCCTATAGAACTGTTGCCTTGGACAGGATGATAGTCCATCCTGAATCTGGTAAACTCTGATCCTGCTCAAACCCACAAACACTCCATCTCTTTAGCACACAGGAAGCATTGTGTCATTGTGCCCGACAATCCTATCCACTTAATTCTTCTAAAAAAACATTGAGTTTTGAAAGTGTACTTGGTCTCTTACCCCAAGTGTCTGTGGTTCTCTGTGCAAAGAAAAACTTCCTAATGTTTGTGTGAAATTTACCTTCACAAGTTAAAGTGTAAAGTCACCATCTCAATCCACTGGACTAATTCCCTTCATAATTTTAAACACTTCAATCGTGTCACCTCTTAATCTTCCTTTGCTTAAACTGTAAAGGCTCAGCTCTTTAAATCTTTCTAATTTAACTCCTGTAGCCCTGAATCAGCCTAGTCAATCTTCTCTGGACTTTTTCTTGTGCTGTTATGTCCTTTTTGTAGCCTGGAGACCAAAACTGCACACAGGACTCCAGATGAGGCCTCACCAGTGTGTTATAAAGACCTGAGCAGAGCCTCCTGTGACTTGTACTCCACACATCAAGGCGCTATATAACCTGACATTCTGTTAGCCTTCTTTCTTAATGGCTTCTGAACACTGTCTGGTTATTGACCAGTACACTATATTTTCTAGGTATTTCTCATTAGGTGTTCTTTAGTTTAAATCCGCCCATCTATTGTGATGCCCCCAAATCAAAATCTTCAGAAAAAGGAGATTCACATCTCTAAAAGATCCACCACAAGTTTGACCTTCTCTTTTCATATGTCTGAACGCTCTGAATAGGCCTCACCTGTGGCAGTCCAGCCCTAAACTGAAATGGCAGGCTTTTGGCTTGCACACACCCAAAACTGTAGGTACGCTTTTAAATAGGTCAAGGACACATAAAGAGTGTCCCTTGAGATATAAAAAAAACATTTTAGGATGACAAAAATATCATAGAAAAGTTAATGGGAAAAAATTACAAAAATAAACTCACAAAAAAAATCATAAATCACAAAAACTGTTCCTTTAGAGATCACAAGGGTCAAAAGCCATGAGATCCAAATATCAACAGAATCACAAAGAAAACACACAACACTAAAGTTGCAGGTGTCACTTGCATTGTCACTTCTCAATTTATACTTCAGGGACAGCCATTCATTTGTATAATCAGGTGGTCTGGTACCCTTAGGCTCTACATAAAAGGGACAAGAGACAGAAAATGAATAGAAATCTATTACATGTATTGCTAATAATCTATAATAATTAGTAAGCAACACCATATTGCATAAATACAACACAGACAGAACACAAACAGTATTAATAACATAATATGAAAAATAATTTATAAAAATGACAAAAAGATTAAATAAAAAAAGAATAAACTTGAGCCTGGTTAGAAGCCCTGGCTAAACCATGACATCATCTTCTAGTCAAATCTTATGTTATGGCTGCCCACGTGTAATCCTTTCCATTTGTTTCCATTAAATCTCTTCTGCCCAAAGTTGGTATGCTGTCCAGTTGCTCGATAATGATGCTATTCATTCTTCATTATCTGTCATTCCACCCAGTCTGGTGACATCTTATGACCCATGGTGACTTAAACAGGGCATCAGTGCCCTTCTGAGTTTTCTTCCTACCACCTCTAGGTCTGTACTGAACAGCCTGGTTTTTTCTGAGGTCTAGGTCAGCTCTACGGTCCCAATCAGTGTGTGCCCCAGGCCAAGTCATACTCTGACTTTCAGATCTGTCACTCATGTGGGTCTCATTTTTCAGATTACGTGTTCTCCCATCTAAGAATACCCTCAAAGTTCAGTCTTAGCTTCAGGATCAAAACATATTAAAATAATCAAAATGTATAAAAAATAAAAAGTAAAATAATATATTCCTTGATATGTTTCTGTGTGACTGGAGTCTTACGATCGACATCATACTCATGCCAGGTGCCAGCTCAGTATGAGTTCCTCCATCACAGAACCTGCTCACATTCTCACTCTCATAGAAAACAAGCTACTAGAAAAGAAAGAGAAACACACACACACACACACACACCTGCACACACACACGCACACACACACACGCACACACACACACACAAAGACACAGTGAGGAGGTGTAACTTCCACACAGACAGCCACAGGTTTGGACGTTAACTAAGGTCCATAGATCTGAGGTCTGCTGACTCTGATAACCGCTGTGCTGATCATCTCTTATATCATATCTGTAATCGTCTTTTCCTTCCTGGTGGTCTTCAACAAAGAGCTTGAGCTGAACTACCCGTCATTGCCAATTTAGTCAGAATGAAGCTAACACTCATCTTTATTGTTCTGCTTGACACCACTTGTAAGTACTCGGTGCTTGTCTTTGATTCTTCTGCTAAATGTTCTCTTCCACTTCTTGTTACTCTCTGTCCCTGTTTTATTGGTCACTCCTGCATTATCAGATATTTTTTTCTTTTCTCTACAGGTGTCATCCCAAAGCTCATCTCTCTAGGATCCTCAGAAGAGATCGAATGTGACCTGCGAGATGTCAGTCAGATCACCTGGTACCGGCAGTACCCTGGAGAGTCCCCGGTGCCCCTGGGGACTCATAACAACAAGTCAGTTCTGCCACCCACCATCTTTGTTGACCCCCCTCATGCTGTAATGACCTATTCCAAAAAAACTGGGATTCTGATTTTAATCCTTGAAAATGTTACCAAAATGGATGCTGCAACATATTATTGTGTGAAGAAAGAAAACCAGATGTCAGTGTTTGGAAAAGGCATCACGCTGACTTTTGAGGGTACGTACAGTAAGTGAACCGGCCATTCAGTCAACGCTCTTTTAGTTTATTGATGAACATTTAACTGTGATGTCTTCTCTACACATCCATATGAAGGGCTCATGGGATCCTTCAAGAAGTCTAATAAGTATATTTAAATAAGACAATAGTCAGGCTACAACAACAACATTTATTTCTATAGCACATTTTCATACAAATAATGGAGCTCAAAGTGCTTTTACATGATGAAGAAAAGAGAAATAAAAGACAAAGTAAGAATTAGAATAAGACAACACTAATTAACATAGAATAAGAGTAAGGTGGTCCGATGGCCAGGGAGGACAGAAAAAAACAAAAAAAAAAAACTCCAGACACCTGGAGAAAAAAAAATAAAATCTGCAGGGGGTCCAGACCATGAGACCACCCAGCCCCCTCTAGGCACGGTACACTGCCATTCAGAAAGTGGTCTCTGGTGCGGGTTATGAGATCGTAATTCAACAAGATGAAGGTTTCTAGTATAGGATCTGCCTGGTGCTCTCAGATCAGTCTAGCATACGTATCTCTCATTGATCAGTACAAAAATGTACTTGTAATTGTAGTATTGAGCTCAGAAACAAAACTCCAGTAAGCAAAACTAACCACCCAGTCCCTTACTGGTCACCTTTCTAGCCTTTTGTCAGGATGTGTGAATTGTATGTCTGCTCCGTCTGGTTGTATACTTGAAATGAAAGGTCCATGATGACAGCTTCACTCTTCAGTCCCTAGTGGGCCTTATCAGCAGATACAGATGGGAACGTCTCATCGATATGGGACTTTACTTGGAGTTTCCGATTGGTACACGTTGTGTCACTGATCTGGATTTTAATGGCTTTAAACAGTTGTAGTGCTTACCTTGTCTGTTGACCGAGGCCAACTACAGACTTCCACATTGGCATGCCACTACCAAGCAAAGAAGCATTAATTGATGGGCTGCAGTTGCAGTGAGGGTCAGCCGTTAATAGGGGGAGGATATAAAACTAAGGGATGAATGCTAAGGGGAGAGAAAATGAAGAAAAGCATCAAACAACAAACACGGCATAAAGAGAAAAGACGCAACTTGGAAAGGCAGTCAGGAGTGGAAATAAGAAGTGAAAAAAATGAAGAAAGTGGCAAAACAGGCCACATCTCCTCGAGAGTTACAGGCCTTCAGCAACAGCAGGGGAAACAGGGGTCTCGGGGCAAGCACTGTGCAGGTACTGAATGGAGGTGTAAGAGGGAATGAAAGTTTAACTTTGGGGGGGCACAGTCAGATCTGGTGAGGGACAGCAGAGGAGACATGATGTAGAACTGTGGGCTCGAGCAACAAGACGTGACGATGGAGCGGATGGAGTGATCAAGGAGTCGCTCACGGCATCGTCTGTCATGTGGCCATGGAGGTGACACAGCTACTGTACGTCCACAGCCTGAGTGCCGAGGCGTGTTGGGTGACAAATTACTGCTCTGGAGAAAGGGCTGTGAATTCCTGTTAATCTGACTTGTTTTAACTGCGGTTTATCGATTTATTGAATATTTATTACACTGCTGAAGGCTTTCTTCATGACAGCCTGAATTTGCACAGTGATGCGTGTTGTTAAATTAATGGGCACTTTTGGCACCTTGAACGTCTGTGGTTGTCTCCTCACTTGCTGCAGGTCCACCTCGGTCCTACAGTCTATTGGGGTCTATACAACACCTGATTGTTTGGTACACTCCAGCATGGTGACCCCTGACACCAATGGGAGAAGCCAGATTGTTAAAGAGATTGTTCATTTGTACAATAGCTTCTTTTAAACCATAATCCATCATTTCATGTGCTTCAAGATGAATTCAATAACCTACAGACTCATTCATCTGGCACAGTTTTTCCAGATTGTGGTGCAATTCCCTGAGAGTCTGGTTTGTTTAGGGAGATGTGAACACACCGATTGCAGTCTGGTGTGGACCAAAAGAACTGTACTGAGACCCTTTCAAAAAGGTGGTCTTGGTGCAGTATCAAGAAAACCCTGGAGCAGTTTGCATGAGGTCTGAATGTAATCTAACACTGGACCAACATAACTACTTGAAATACTGGGCATTATGGGGGAAATTGTGGGTGGTAGTCACAGCAGGCATCTGCTGTCAGTCATTAAGGAATCTCATTTACAGCATAATGAGTCAAGAACTAACACGGAGCAATAAAAACATCAATCCATCCATTTTTCAACCCACTGAATCTGAACACAAGGGTCTGCTAGAGCCAATCCCAGCCAACACAGGGCAGGAACCAAGACCAGGCAGGGTGTCAACCCACCACAGAAAGTAACACTTCCTCCCCAGGAGGGGAATCAAACTCAGGTCTCTGAGACACGACAAGCCCACTGCATTGAGAGTCAGCGACTCTTACCGCTACGCTACAGAACCTGTTCAATGAAAGTGTAAAAATAAATACACACATAGGTACAAATGTGACAGAATTCATATAAAACAACTTGCACAGTTACCAGGAAATCAGACAGCCATTGAGAGAGGAAAAACAAAAGTGTAAATTCAGAGGTAGAGGGCAGCGAAGAGCTGTGTCCTGTGACACCAATGGTACACCACCAAAGTGATGCACACTGGTGGGCCGTCCTCTCAATGTGGTTACTTTTTGGACACAATACAAATATGGAGGCACTCTAACTTTGACGTATGCAGTGAATGTTAATCAGACATTTAAGTGAATCGTAGGGCATATGAGAACATGAGGGCAACCATTAAGAAGAATAATAGGGGGGCTACAAGTCAGTTGGAGAGGAATATAGCAGATAAGGCGAAAGAAGACCCTAAGAGATTCTTTAAATAGTAAAAGAACAGTCAAGGAGGAGGTCAAGTGCATCAGGGATAGTAAAGGGGAATTAAAAGATACAGACAGTGAAATAGCAGATGCCCTAAACTTACATTTTCACAAGTGAGCCAGTGGATAACCTCAGAGCAGTAACAGGGACTACTAAGGAGGTACTGAGGGATTTGGAAATTGTAGAGGGAGATGTGCTGCTCAGATTAAATAAGATGAAATCAAACAAATCACCAGGACCAGATAATATTTATCCTCGTGTTCTTAAGGAGGTTAGCGAGTGTAGAGAGAAAACTTTGACACATATTTTGAGGAAGTCACTGGGCACTGGTGAGATTCCAAAGGACCGGAAATGGCAAATATTATCCTGTTATAATCCAAGCAACTATAGGCCAGTAATCTTAACGTGCAACACAAAAAAATTAATGGAAGGAATTATTAAGGATAAGATTGAGCAACACCTAACAAGAAAGGAGTATTACTGAAGAGTCAGCTTGATTTCAAGAGACGGAGGTCGTGTTTTACTAACATGTTGGAATTCTATGAGGAGGCAACAAAAGGATGCAATCAAAGTGGAGCAGATGAGATTATTGATCTGGACTTTCAGAAAGCATTTGATAAGGTGCCACATGAGAGGTTGGGCATCAAATTAAAAGAAGTGGCAGTTCAGGGTGATGTTTGTAGATGGGTGCAGAATTGGCTCAGACACAGGAAGCAGAGGATGATGGTGCGAGGAACCTCATCAGAACTGGCCGATGTTTGTAATATTGTCTGAAACAGAATAAACAGATGGTGGGCTACAACTCATCTTTTCACATTGACTTTAATATCTGATCACTTCTTTTTTATTTTGGGCACTGTGTAACTTTCTGAACTTGAACTTTCGAGTGTCTCTGCCACGATGTATCACTCCATAACTGCTTAAGCCAACAAGTAGTACATTTTTCATTGCCTCCACTTCACATTCACTGAAATTCTTCTTTTTCCCATGTAAGGGGGCTACACAAAGACTCCATGGTGCTTTAGTGGACAGCTACAAGAACTTGTGTGTGCACTTTGTTATAATGGAGGTCTGTTCTCAGGGTATTCAATAACGGTGCTATTATTGTATTTCATTTCCCCCTTAGTGTTCTCAATAGACTTTATCACCTCCTGGTATTGCTAAAACTCTGAAAGACATCAACGTTGCGGTTTATCAATATTCTGTTCTAAGATTTTTTTTTTTTTCTGCGGTGGGCTGGCACCCTGCCCGGGGTTTGTTTCCTGCCTTGCGCCCTGTGTTGGCTCCAGCAGACCCCCGTGACCCCTGTAGTTAGGATAAAGCGGGTTGGATAATGGATGGATGGATATTTTTTTTAATTCCTATTTTTTCTTTTATCTGTTGGCTCAGAATCCCTTTGATTAGTGATGGCGCCTCTTGAGGTTTAACCTTTGCATCTTATTTCAGTATTCAACAAGAATCCACTCCTGTCATACCATGTGAATCTTACACATACACCTTCTCATCCATCTCTTGTTATAAACTATTTGGCAGTACAGTTGTTGTTTGCTCCAAATTCTACCCCAATGCCACACAAACTTGTGCCCATCGAGCCAACACCCCAATGTCAGCTGGAGGAGTGCATTTCCTTCATAAATCCCACAAGACCCAAATGAAGGCTTTGCAGTGTGGCGCTGCCTTTAAGCTGAGCTGTGAAGAGAGGCGAGTGGTGAGAAGTGATGTGTGTGCTCATGACGTACTGCAGATGAGATCTTCGTTTCCTGTAAAGTACATACATTACCTGTCACCTGTATGCTAATTAGCACTGGTTTACTGTAAAAGTGCATGCAGAGGCAAAAGAAGATGAAGGCAGAAAGAAAACCGGCAAGTCAATGAGGCAGCAGCGTCTCTTTTTTCATAACTCAGTTTTGAAATTAATTATTTAAGATACCGAGGTACAAATACATAGCAGTTTGTAAATGCACTTTATGATTACAGAGAGGAGGGTCGTGCCTCCCATATATTCCTCTATTGGAATAATCCACTTAGGCTAAAAGGGAAAATTAGAAAATTCATGTCTTTTAGAGGGGAAAATGTAAATGTGGTCAGGAGCAGCTTGGAGCTTCAGCAGAAGCAAAATCAAGAGGGTGAAAGTGGGAAGACACGGGATAGAAGTATGTTGGGAGAGGCTGAGAGCAGACTGAAAAGCCAGTTCTCTGCAGAGCTCACTGAGCCATCCATGAAATCTTCAGATCTCTGCAGTCCTATCTGTTCTGGCCCAAGCAAACATTCTGAGAAAATCACCTTGTCGATTCTGCTCCTCATGTTAGCACATTACAGTTGATATTTGTCCTGAAATCTCCCCTAATCTGAGTTTCATCTCATTCCTAAAGAGATGTTCCACCTGTGCACCAGAAGAGCCTCCCATTCACTGGAGTAAACCTGTGCACTAATCTCCTCTAATAATTAACGTCACTTCTTCACCCTCTCTGTGGACTGGTTTAAAGGTGGCACTGGGACTACTTTTTTTGCATTAGAGGCTTTGGACTTTCGATGTATGCTCGTATGCCTCAAACTCTGGGGGTGACACCTCTGGGCTGTAGGAACTCTTACACAGGAACATAAGAACAATCTGGACGAGAAGAGGCCATTCCACCCAACAAAGCTCACCAGTCCTTTCCACTGAACTCCTCCAAAATAACATCAGGTTGAACTCTGAAGCTCCCTGAAGTCCTACTGTCTATCTGACTACTCGGTCACTTTTAGCAGTCAATTGTGGTCAGCTGAGAAAGTCAGGTCCAAGCCAAAGAGGCAGACGACAGGACATCCAAATCACAAGGGCAGAAAAGGGAATCTGAGTGAGAGACGAAAGAGGGGATCATCCATCCATCATCACCCGCTATATCCTAACTACAGGGTCACGGGGGTCTGCTGGAGCCAATCCCAGCCAACACAGGGTGCATGGCAGGAAACAAACCTGGGCAGGGTGCCAGCCCACCGCAGAAGAGAGAATCACTACAGTAGGATATTGTAGTGGCCTGCAGACAGGGACATATGTTGATTGGCTGCTGCCCACCACTGCCATTGTCTGGACTTTGGCGATTGACAGCAAGCTCTCTAGGACAACAATTATCAACCTATGGCACGTAAGTAGACAGCTGCTGGGGGTACACAAAGGGGCACAAAAAAATTAAAAACAAAATGTCCTTCAACAGGACTGTGTTACACAACTGATGAATTCAACTCTGAATCATAGGCTGTGGCTGAGCTCCATTTCTTTCATTCAGCCTTTTCTCCTCTTCCATGTCCTTCACCTGCGCCAACTCAAAGTCTCCTGCTGTGTGTATGGAGTCCGAGGTAACGAACGGCTTCATCTCGCTCCCCGTCTCCTTCAGATGACTGCTAATGTAGACAAATAAGCAATGATGAACAAAGGCAAACGGTAACAAATATCCATAAGAAAATAATCAAAACATATCTAACATTTCATTTTTGTTTTCATTGAAAGCGATCATCTCAGACAGAGGTGCTAATGTCTGCTTACCTTCGGTCCTCCTTAATAAATAAATCCAGGAACAGGCGGACTTAAATTTATGAAAACCAGAACCCAACATTTTAACTCCCAGTGCTGCAGGCCTTTTCTTTTTTGACCTGAATCTTTATGTAGCTTATTAATTATCTTTCCTCTTTCTTAATCTGAATTCATGTGTGTCATTGTTTTACTCATAAATGAAAGTATGGAAATATGAAACGTTTACATCTTTATTCCATATCAAAACAAATTACTGTTGTACATTAAAAAGATTTTATTAAAATCAATATTTGTCATACATAAGAAGAATGAAAAGACACAAAGTGACACAAACAACTGGATGTCTTCCACAGTTTTGGACCAACCAGACAAACATTGTGGTCACCCAGAGTGCAAAGCGCAGTGGTAGGGACTGAGAGGAATGCTGAGGACGTGATGGCTGATAGTACTGAATAAGACGACAGAGACATGTAGAGGTGAAGCCATATGAAGATTTGAAAATGGACAAAACTTGTACTGTATGTGAAAAGAGATAGAACGCTGATGAAGAGTCAGATTCGTGAGTCCAGCATCAGAGAGAGTTCAGGCAGAAGAAATTTGTACAAATAACAGCCTCCTAAGTCCCTGGGAAGAAGCAGCACACGGGACAGCAGCCGGGATGTAATGAAAGTCTGAATACGAGTCTCAGCCACATTGTATGGAAACACATCTGAGCTCGGATGTGTTATTTACAGTAAATAAAAGAAAAGTGTTGTGGAAAGTCTATTAATATGGAGTTCAGATATAAAAATGTGGAACTGAGGATTCATCATCTCTGTAGGGGGATTAATAAAACTCGACTCACACTTGCATTCCTCCTCAGTATGCTGAGCCATGTTCAGTCAGCAAGACCCCAAATCCAGACTGACGATACTGACCAACTGTATTTGGCTGGAGGTCCACCTCTTTAAAAACACATTTCTGGATGGCAGTATATTATTATACTTATAATGGTTTTGATTTTATTTTTATCTCCAGAGCATCAGCAGAACACTGAGAAGGCCAACAATGGCTCCTGCCTGTGCTCGCTTTGCACCTACCAAGCAGGTAACACCATTTCTGTCATACAATAATAACAGCTGAGGTTATAAAAGTGTCATTGAAGTGATCTGTTGTGACACCAATGGCTCCTGTGCAAAAGAAGGGCCATATGTGGAAAAGTAAAAAAAAGCACACCGTTGGTCACGATTTATAAAAGTCTATCTATCTATCTATCTGTTATATAGTGCCTCTCACATTCTCTGTCTTCACTAATTGGGTGAGAACATGAAGTGCAGGATAGGCTGGTGGAGGAGGACTATGCCATTTAGTGCAGAAAGAAGCCTCTGAAACTGAATAACAGTCAGAGATAGTGGTGGGCCTGGACCCCTGAAATCAGTCACCATTATAAAGGAGTCCTGTAAATACCTGAGAGCCCAACTGGCCAAATGAACAATTCAGTTAACGTGTCCATCTTATCTTGTGACCAAGAGTGTGTCACTTGATCTATCTGTCTGTCTGTTAAATGAATGAAGTAGTCTGTGTGTTTTGGAATTGAAGTCTTCTACACATTTTTGTTCTTAATTCTGCATGCCTTATAAAACAAGGAATACATTTTTATACAAAACTTTTTCAGTAGGGTTGTGTCAATAAAAAAATGTTCCTTCATATTTAGTCATTTAGCTTTATGATCCAACATTGCCTGACAATTTTTATAATCCTACATCTATCCAGTTTATACAGAAAACATTTCAATAATGGGTATAAAGCAAAGAAAAGAATGGAAGGAGGTGTGAAGTTGCATCTGGTTGTAATCAACCTGTAACCATATAATGGTGCATGGAATGGCCAAACTATTCCAACTGCAACTACTGCTTTAGTGTTGTTACTGTCAGACGACTCAGAGTATTTTAACGCACTGTATCTGAGTGTGGAATCGCAGCTCTACAGCAGCTGATCGGAAAGCTCTATGGCAGATTGTGTCAAGAGCAGAGAGAATTATCAGGGTACAGCTTCTAGCACACGGTGCCTCAGCTATGCGCACAGTCTATTTAAACTGCTCTCATACGGCAAACACTTCAGAGCCTTTCCTGTAGGAACCCTGCAGTTCAGAAAAAGTTTCATCCCAAGAGCTCTAAACACACTCAATCAGTCCATCAGGTACTTCCGGTAGAACTGTTTAGACTTAGAATTACAATGACCTCACTGGAAACTGGCATTACAGTTGTAATATTGTACAACCTGAGCCACTTATACTTTCATATTGTATATTTTAATTGTTTTTTTTGTATTATTATTACTATTGTTATTATTATTACTGTATATCATCTTATTGGAAAATAAGTTTATTGAGGATTTGCATATTGAATCTCATTCTACCATACAATAACAATAAAGGAATTCAATTCAATTCAATAGAAGAGAGTGCTTCATATTTACAGATGATGATGACTGGCTTCTATGTCGATTTAGATTTTCAGGTGATATCTTCTTGGAGCTCTTGATATCATTTTTAAGATGAATTTCAGTAAAGTATGTATATGACATTACACAGATAAATAACAATAATGTGGGCAGCACGGTGGCGCAGTGGGTAGCGCTGCTGCCTCTCAGTTAGGAGACCCAAACTTCCTGCGTAGAGTTTGCATGTTCTCCCCGTGTCTGTGTGGGTTTCCTCCCACAGTCCAAAGACAGGCAGGTTAGGTTCATTGGCCATTCTAAATTGTCCCTAGTTTTGGGATTGGCTCCAGCAGACCCCCGTGACCCTGTAGTTAGGATATAGCGGGTTGGATAATGGATGGATGGATAACAATAATGTGCACATCCCAGCAAGCGTCTTGTGGGAGACAGGAACAATTTCTGGAGAGGGTGCCAACTCATCGCTACCACTGCGCCACCGTGTCCCCATGTTTAATACATGCTTTAATTCATTTCATCCTGAAAATGATAATCAAGTATACAAATTAGTATTTAAATTGTTCAGAGAGCTGTAACATCATGAATGTAATGTATTCTGTGTCCTGTTGGCATAAGAGAAAGTCCATTTAAGAAGCATGTAGTGATCCACAAACACAGAGTACATAGAAGAACACATAGAATACGAAGCATTTAATGTGCTGCTTTAGTTACGATGGGATCAGAGAAACTC
>JANRMT010028174.1:731021-743682 GCA_026402145.1 Polypterus bichir lapradei
GATCAGTGAAGAGAAGAAGAAGAAACACTTTAACATCAGCTGACATGACATACGGTTAGGAATGAACTGCTCAAATCAAGGAATTTGGTTACAATGCACACATTCTGAGTTTGGATTGTTGGCTCCAATTCTATTTTCTTTGACTTATTTCTGATAATTTTATTTATTGGTAATATTCAGAGGTGGGTAGAGCAGCCAAAAATTGTACTCAAGTAATAGTAGCGTTACTTCAAAATAATATTACTCAAGTAGAAGTGAAAAGTAGTCATCCAAAAAATTACTCAAGTAAGAGTATAAAAGTATTTGGTGAAAAGACTACTCAAGTACTGAGTAACTGTTTGATCATAATGAATGATTTATTTTTTTAGAAATGTTGTATTAAGACAGACAAAAATATAAAATAATGTGCAAATTCTGCTATTTCCAAATAATAAAGATGCACAAATAACACAAATCTCATTTTCTGACAACAAAGCTTTTGAAGCCGATACCTACGGTAGGTGACATGTATGTCTGAACAGTGACAACTACTTACAGTGACGAGATATACATTGTACATACACTGACAGTATAATACTGCATATTCACTTGCCCTCCAAATAGCACAGCTGATAGAACATAACATTAGACCAAGGCAGCGTGTGCACGTCCAACAAATCTCACTTTAACTGTCTGTGTCTGTGCGTGTTTGGTTAACACGTGCTTGTTCTTTACTCATGAAGTGATGTGTAAGCTTCAGCAGGAGTTGGCTCTCAAGGCTCCTGTAGTGAAGCTGTGACCGTTTAGCAGTGATCAGGAGCCCTGTATGACTAAAAAGTCTCTCACAGGCTGCAGGCGCAGGAAGTTTGTGTGTGGTCATGTGACTGCATGGCTACGTCTGATTGGTTAAACGGAGTCATGTGATTATTGTTGCTATGTCTGATTGGTGACACAGTCATTCAGTAGATCCACTGGCGACTTCTCTCCGAGTAAAATATAGCGTATATAAATGTGTAAATGGAAAAAAGTAACGAGTTGAGTGTTGCCCAATGTAGCAGAGTAAGGCCAGGTTATACTTCACGTGACACGACGCAAGCTACGTGTTGTACTGTTTATACTTGGCGCGTACTGTACGTAAATCTGGAGGAATCCACCAGGTGGCAGTGCGAGATATTATCATGGTGAGAACAGGTTCGGCTTCGCTGTGTTGTGAATTGCCTGGAACATCCTTTAAATTCCGATGATACCTTACCGTAATATCTCTGAAAAGGATGTTTAATGATTAAATCCATCAGTCCAGGGATTTGTCCATTTCAACTAGCATTGGGCACGAGGCAGAAACAATCTCTGGACAAGGCATCAGCTCATCCAAGGTGAATACAAGCACTCACTTACATGCTGGCGACATTTTAGTGTAACCAAATCTGCATATCTTTGGAAGGAAACCGGAGCACACTGAGGAAACCCAGCAGAGAAACATGGAAACTCCAGGAAGGGAATATCAGCGACATGACTCCCTGCAAGACAGCAGCACTACCACTCCGCCACCGTGTCACCCCCATGTGTGTAATTATTAAGAGTATTCATTATTTAAACGAAATTACTGATTTATCTGTAACATGTAACATACATACTTTAATGCATTTCATCATGAAAGTGATATCAAGTATAAATCTAAGGATTCTAAATGTGCAGAGAGTTGGAATATCAGACATTTAATGTGTTCTGTGTGGTGATCTATTGCTGCTTGCCGCTGCTGTCAGGACCGGATGGAAGCCCTAGAAAAAAAGACGGCACAGAAGATGGTATGTGAGACTTTTAAAATGTATCGTGTCATTACGATTGGGAATATGCAACTCTTGAATATAAAAGCACCATGAATACATCTGTATGTCTCCATTTTGCTTCACAACATCGAACCATTCATCAAACATCGACGCGCGAACATCGATCTCGTAGGATCTGCAAAGCTTTCTGTCACATGTAGATAGTAACTCTGACGTCACATTCCAACTTTTAGCACACTGCGCCCCCCGACTTTTTGCTGGTATTGCAACTCGCACACACGTCGCATTAATTTCTGAGGACCTGCTCAGAGGACGCATCAAATGAACACTGAGAATGAGTGGCAGCCATGATGCGGGCGCGTACACGTTCTGAGCGTGAAGTATAAACGAGCCATAAGAGTAGCTTTTCTTCTTCACAAATGTACTCAAGTAAAAGTAAAAAGTATGGTGCAGTAAAATTAATCGTAGAAGTACAATTTTTTAAAACAGTTACTCAAGTAAATGTAACGGAGTAAATGTAACTCGTTACTACCCACTTCTGATAATATTTAATGAAACTTAACAGAGTGTCAGATTGAAGATGCTTGGGGCCAACTGAGGTACATGGGCAGGTTTTGAGACTTTGATGACATTCCTTTGAATCTCTTCACACTCATAAAGAGACCAAGAATTGAAATATTGAACTCCACGTGGGGCGGACCTGAGGAGTTTTTCGGTTCAACAACCCCTCAACGTAGAGGAGCAGCGTCTTTGATTTCTGAATTCTGATTCCTTGGCATGCTGTCTTGGTGGGAGGCAGGAGCTTTCCGCGCTTCTCAGGTGACCTGCTGTCCCACTTGCTGTCCCACTTTGTGTCCCACTTGTTCAAGCCTGCCACATGCTGCCCAATATCAAGTTTTAGCCGGGGTCTTATCCCACTTTAGGTGGAGTTTAATCATCTGTGATCTTTTGGTGATTCTTTAAATATTATAATTGTGTATTTATGATTGGCTTTCTGTACTTCTGTTTGTTATGCTCTGAATCTTGTTCTGTTTATTATTTATGTGTTATGTTTTAGTATATTTAGTTATGTGCCATGTCTCCTTCGTAGAGAGTTTTAGGGAGTGGGACTATCATGATGTTTCAGCTGCAGGACCACCTGAAGATGAGGTGCATTTGTATCACATTTTATGTTATTTATTCAAAGTTTTCTTGTAGCTTTTCATATTTTTATATTTTTTCTGGTTAACTGACTTTTATTTCATTTCACTGTTTTGTATATTCTGTATTTATCTTTATTTAGTGTTTTTTTCCAATGTCATATATGTCCTGTTGTTCTTTCTGTATTTCCGTGAAGAGCTTTGAGCATGATAAAGGTGTCATATAATGTTTCAGTATTATTAATATCTTCCTTATCTCATCATGGGACACGTAACCCAATTCATACATCTTTCTACCTGAGAGGAAAAACAAAAAAGTCAAACTTGATGGGGTGGTGGAAGTGTAAACTCTGCACAGACAGCAAGTGCTCATGGGAAGTGAACATGGAGTAGCTCTAGCAACTGACTCACTGTGGCCATCCCATAATACAACTAGAAACAAAAATTGTAAATCCCAAATGCACACTGACCTTCAACAGTGAGTGAGACCTGAGTCTCGTCTTCTCCTTGTCCAGAGTACACATAACACCTGTAGAGCTGTTCATCTGAAACACGGACATTTCTGATTATTAGAGACACGTTGCCATTCTTCAGGTTGTCTCTGCTCAGAGTTCTTCTTGTGTCACTCTGTATCTCGATATTGTAATTGATGTATAACAGCTCTGGTGTGCTGAAGTCAGTTATAAACCACCTCACTTCAAAGGCATCGGCATTAAGCGCTGGTGAGAGGGAGGCTGGCAGGACCACATCTTCACCGACATAAGTGACGACGGGCTTAGAAGGACCAACAACGATGAAGCTGTCTGGAAAGGAACCCAAAGAGTGGAGTGACGACCAGGATGTGATTTGTAAATTAAAAAAATGAGAGAAAAGTAAATGAAAACCACGTTAGTGTCCTGATAAATGCTGCCTTATAATCCAGCATTACATTCACAGGTGGTATGGACTTCATTTCTTCCTTCTGAATTTTTGAAGAATAAACTGCCCTGAAGTTCTTTCTTTAGGTTTAAATTATTACAAACCAAAAAACAAAAAACAAATAAAATCTTCTGTTACTTTTTTTGACTAACCAGATTAAAAATAAATATTCTTTTGAAAGAGATTTGCTTCAGCTGAACTTTGCTACAAAGAGAAATGTTTAAATAAAAAGTATGAAACATCTACTACACCTGAAAATTAACATAATATAACCAGCCAGCCATACCTGCCCAGGAGATATCTGTGTTGTGTAGAAACAATAAGATAAGAAGAGTCCATCGCATCTGAAGGTTCATGGCTGAAACACAAAGAAGAGCTCATTGTACCTGTGAAGTCAGCTCCTCTGACAGACTGGTGTGTAAAACAACTCACAGATAAAACTGCGTCATCTACACATCAAATGACAGGAGCAGAGACCACCATTTATATCATTTGTGTTTACGTGTTAATAACCCCGGGGCTTTAACTGACATTCTTTGCTTGATTTACTGCCTGCACACTTTGGTTGACATGAAGCTTTTTGACTCGACTCTCAGCTCTTTTATTTTATTATTTCTATTTATTACCACTTTGATCTTTACGTTAAGTGCGCTCTCTCGTCCCAGTGAACTCCCAGTTCTTCACTTATCTAGTTTGGCTTTGACCTTTTGCACCACAGTGGCACAGGAATGACACTCTGTCATCAAACTGGCAGACATCGGTGGTACAGCTGTGGTCTGTCACATCCACCTTTGCCTTATTGGAGCCCCTCAACATAACTGCATACCAGCCCATCCAGTGGTCACCAACCTGAATTTTGTTGTTTTTTCTTTTGTTATCTTTACAGAGAGGTGAGTACTATAATGTATGAGATTTACTTTGGATAGATGACCAGGAGGTGAAAGAAGAAACCAAAACAGTTATGAATGTAGGAGGACATCTCCTAAATAAAGAACTGAGGCCAGCAGAACTAATAAGAGCAAAAACAAAACAGGGAGTGAAATGGGAAAAGGTCAGAAACGAAGAAACAAATGGTGCCTACTTGGACTATATAGTATGTTGTGAGACACAAAAGTAACCGGATTGGTAAAAAAATATATATATATATATTCATTGATGAACTCCAGCATTCTAAACATTATCACCTTCTCTATACTCCTCCTCCCAATCTCGACAACGCTCCATACGTATCTTCCATTGATTGAAACAGTGTCGGAAGTCATCTTGATTGAGGCTCTTCAACAGGCCTGCTGTTTTTGTCTTCTCTTCATCCACTGAAGAAAAATGTGTTCTCTTCAGGTCACTTTTGATTTTTGAGAACAAGTAAAAATCACAGGGAGCTAATAGGGAGGATGATGAAGGACAGGAATGTTTTTCTCAGTTAAAAACTGCTTTATGGAAAAAGAGAAAATTCATGAGAAATTTGATGATGATTCGCTTGTTCGATTTTTTCACCCGACATTATTGAGACAACTCGTGTAGCGCTTGTTGTACAAATACTGACTGGGCGATTCACAGGATATACCTGGCCGGTTGGCGGTTTCAGAGGGCGTGTAGGGGGGCATATAGTTCTATGACTCACGTCCGGCTGACCTCCAGATGGTTTTCCAGGAAAGCCCCAAGCCCAGTCTGGTTATTTTTGTGTCTCACCTCGTACAGTATAAAAAGGTATTGTTGAAAGACATTCCTTTGTTCTATGTAAGTATAATTTACAAGCTGGACACCATTATTTCATACGAGAAGAAGTGTGACATTGAATGACCTGTCACCAGTAGTTATGGGATGGACAGTGAAAATCTGCTGTCTGAACAACATGGTGGTCTATTATATCTATAAAAAATGGAAACATTTAGGAAAAACAATATGGACAAAAATGAAACCTTTGAAAATGCAAAATACAACACTAAAGTCAGGTGACAGTTCACTAACTATGAAAGTCTACGTTGGGTTGGTTGCCATTACATTTTTGAAAAGTCACAGACATTTCAGTTTCCCTAGAAGTGACAATCCTAGATCTTTTACTTATTCTGACACATCACATAATTTAATAAGCCCTCTCATTGAAGGTCTCCCCTCATATCAGTTACACTCTACGTGGTCTCTCCTTGATTTAGAGTTTCCAGAGTCACAATTGCTCATCTTTACTGAGGACACAACTCCTCTCTACACGGCTATTCTTGTGATAAACGCCTCTTTGAACTCAGACAGGCCTTCAACACTCGACATCTCCAGCGTCAGATCACACAGCCTCGTCAGACTGGCACAACTGGTCCTCTCTCTTAGTGATTTCTCTTTCTTATTTAACATTCATTTTTCAGCCAATTCAGTTGAGTCTATGATCACAGAAATGAGACCAACAGTAAACGTGCTCATATCTTTGTTGATTGAATGTAATATTGTTCTTAATTTTACACTGGCTGTTATGCTGTATAAGATATACATGTTAATTATGTTAGCAATGCCATTTGATACTAAACTTACAGTTGGTACAGGAATTCATTACCCAATTTGTTAATAAACAACTTTCTCACATGTGAACTCCTAATATGTCTTCACTGCCCACCATTTCAATAAACACAAGTCTCTAAGCTGTACCAGAAGTACCAGTAATCAAATCAAGAAAAAGAACGTGACACCCAGTTGTTCTCTACTTACTTCTACTTTAACACTAGCACTGCACTCCTGTTTCCCTATTCATCACTAAGATTATCACCATACGGCACACTCAAATCTCACAATACCTTTTTTAATTAAAGGAATCGAATGTGTCTGTGCTGGAGCTGAGGCTAACCTGCATCTGTAAAATCCCAGTTAATGTTCATTAATGCTTGTTGTGGTGGTCTTGACTTGAGTTACTTTTACTGGTGAAAACTCAGGGTGGACAAGCTAATTCATGACAGCACCCTGATCTCATATGAAGGCCTTCTGCTCTGCTCATGGCTCCTTCACTAAACACACAATTAATCTACACGAGCTGAAGGTACACTTATGTAGCACAAACCAGTTACACGTTACTGAAAATTAGATCTTGTATCACTCACAAACTAAAGATTCATTTCCATCATCTAACAATAACATAATAAGCGTCTGTACCATCTCCACTTACCTTCTTTCACTTTATTTTCCCTTCTCTTTCCTCGTTTAGAGATCACAAATCACAAGGATTTGTCCTTCATCAGGGGTCTGTGAACTTCATGCCCAATATGTCAGTCTTTCATGTTCTTAATGTCTTATAAGTCTGTAGAAGGAGAAGATAGTGTGTAATAAAATAAAAGGAGTAGTATAAAGTGTTCCTCCTCTAATTTGTTTCTCTTTCGTTTTTAAACGGCAGCCTGCCAACACTGACACGCCTGAGTCTTAAAGTGACAGAACCACATTAAAATAAAATGGCCTGTGATCTGACAATAAGACCCTCAGCTTTTATCAGATCTCATGAGAATTCTGTGCTTTTATGATCTTTTTTAGATTGTTTAACAAAGCAGGGCACACACTTATCACCCTTCGTTCAGATTAGAAGCAGACTTGTGGTGTGAGGATCACGTCAGCCCAAGGAAGGAGAGGAGACCAGCAGAAGAAATCAAAATGGAGTCAGGGCATGCACTTGATTTATTAGAGAATAAAATACATTGCTGACCTCCTCAAATGGTGCAAAACAGAAACACTGGGAATAAGAAAAAAGAAGTGGCACTTACAGTTTATTAAATCCAAAGCCATCAGGCTATCATGTGGGCTTCTTTTTAAAACTGGAAGAAGAAAATGTATTACTGAAATGCAACAAAGAAAACAAAACCAATAATGTTGTAGAAATAAAAATCTCATCTCCTGCCGGTGAACAACATCTCAATAAGCAGTGGGTTTGATTTGACGGGGCTCACGTCTATGCTGTGAACTCAGAAGCAGTGAAAATAAAACTTAACATTTCTTAGAAAATCAGAATCCACAGAATGAAGCTCTTCACTTGCAGAAACAACACAACGAGACAGCTAAAGATGGCAGGCATTTGATGACAGGTACAGTTTAGAGTTGTGAGGTGGACTGTCACTAAAATTGGAGAACTTCTTTGGTAACACTGAGGATGTACGAGAACATGTAAGCAGTCGTCATCTTCACCCTCATTCAGGTTTAGTGCTGCTGTTATTTTAGATGTTTTTTATTGACTCTGAGGTTTCCATTCAGTTAAAGCTCAGTGTGTCCTGTTTTCATGTTCTGACTCTCTGGTGTCCTCCATTGACTTGCAGCAATTCACATGCAGCCTTTATTAGGCAAAATAATAATAATACTATTAATAATAATACATTTTATTTAAATAGTGCCTTTCCAATGCTCAAAGAGTTTGCTTTGTCTGTTCAGTTCTGAAATATGCCTCAATTTATATTGTCAGACATTTCAGATGTTACTTGCATAAGTGCCTTTCCACTTCAGCACACGTTCTCATCCTTGATATGAAGACCTTGTTGGGAGTTGTTGCAGTTCACTAATAAATATTTTAGGAGCATCTTTAATATTCACCAGAAGATGGAGGACACCAAATGGGGCAGAAGAAGAACCTGCAGAAAATACAAGCAAATGTTCTCAGCTAAAAACAAAACCAAACTGAGTAACTAAACACGAGAACACACCAAGAAATAAAGACAAAAGCAAATGAGACAGAAAGCACAAAAACTCCAAACCGTCGAGTATCTTCCCTGAATCAACACTAACACCATTGATCAACACTCGGATACAGAGATGTGTCCTCTGACATCTCTAATTAGAAAGCAAGATGACAAGGACCAGTGTTGTGCAGAATACTCTAAAAAAGTATTTACATACTGAGTGCTGAGTATACAGTCCTTAATGAATTCAAATTGGTATTCTCGTCCAATACTCAAAATGTGTGATTTATTCTGAATACTTCATGAATACTTTTTGAATACTGTCAGGAACTCATATATAGCCTTGCTCATAAAAATGATATAACAAGTCAAACATATTTACATTAAATTGTGTCCTGAAAATGCACTTCAGTCAGTGCCAGTCGAAGCTCATTTGGATCCTTAGGTGGAGCGGACAGACATCACCTCTTGTTGTCCATAGTGGGCTGTAGATGCCACATGGGCTTGCCGGGCAACCCAGCCAGAAGAGGGGATGGTTCCTTACCCACATGGGAGACTCCTAACAAGTAGACAGGCATCCTGGCAGGGGAGGAGAATGGGATAAGACCTAGAAGAGATGGCCAGACTGGATGGACGGACAGCCCACCAGAAGCGGAAAATGTTGCTGGGGACTTTTACTCCCACAGCACACTAGAGGGCAGCAGCCCCAGATATCGGTGCCCAGTAGAGAAGGGTAAATGGGTGCCGCAAGGGGGTGCTGTAGGGAGATGTGCTTCCCAATTTAAAGGATTTCCATATGACTCAGAAGTGCTTCCATCGAGCAGTGGCCCTGGCACTGGAAGTACTCCTGGGTCCTTAATAAAAGGGACCACACTCCCTTATCCTGGGAGAAAGGAAGGCAACATTCAACTAGGGCAATGGTGAAAGGAATTGAGGAGAAATGACTGTGGAAAAGAGAAAACCTCTGCTTGTGCTACTTTGTGAAGGTATTGTGGTAAATAGAAACCATCCTTTAATTTAACCAGGGGCACTGTGTGTGTGTTTGTGTTAGGTTTAGGGAAGGGGATAGGAGCCTGAAGGCATATGCATGGGTACACTTTTTCCATTTATAACTTTGTTATTTTAAAGAGACAAACACCTATTCCACTAAATGTATAATAATACAGTCCAAAACCCTAACCCTAATTTGTCTTAACGTTATCCAAACATTCAGTTTTCTCAATCTTAACCCAATTCTTAATTTTGGCCTAAAAATTCCAATGCCATGTAGAGGGTTCAAATCTTAGCACTCCTTACTGAAGTGCCCAAATTTCAAATATAATTAGATCTTTGACACCTGCTTATTAAGGACATTCAAAAGACACTAAACACAAGGGTATAAACCTGTTTTTTAAAATATATTTTATAAGGTATAAATCCATTATTTTTTTCAGTTTTAGATAACCAAAGACCAATCCTATTTTTACCCAAGAGTTGAAAAATAGGGTTTACTCCACTCAAAACAACATGTGTTCGTGTTAGGGTTTGGGGTTTGCTGATGGCCCTGATCCATCACAGGGTACTTGATATTATTAGTCTCCAATGACTTGCTGGGTGATTCCCCTTGGTGTCTGCAGCATGTAACCTTTCAGTAGCACAAACGTCGCTGCTTTGTGTACATACCGTCGACTTTAAGGAGGACGTGACACTTGTTGTACGGAGTATGCACACTTTTACATTCATAAATGGTGCCCAGCATGTAACAGCGCTCACTCAGGATCATCTGAATTCAAGGTCCAGGTCCCTGTCAGTGTCAGGAGCACATGCTCATAAACTTTTATATATGAACTTGAATTGTCACTTTTTATGTTCCCTGTTTAATATTTCAGGTATATTGTTTTTTTATTTGTATATTGAGCTATGCATGGTTATTTATGTCATTGCACTTTAGATCAAGAGAGTTTTCGTTGTGTTACTGTGAGAGGAGGAGGAATCACAGTAGCTTGAATTGTCACTTTTTATGTTCTCTGTTTAATATTTCAGACCATTAATAAAAAAGAGAAAACATCAATAACTAAAGGCTGTTTGCAGTATTCTTTCGTGGTGATTTGTACAGCACATTGCATATAAATATCACAACGCAGAAGCTTTGAGGGTTAACAGAATCCAAAGGCCAGGATGCAGCAGCACAGCGCGTGTGGTGGAGACCAGTAAAAATAAGATCCATCCATATAGAAATAACACCTCTGAGTCTGTCATAAAATGTATCAAATTCTATTTAATTGCCTATTCTATTTCATTTCAGAAAAGCTTAAATATTCACTGATTTTGTATGTTGCAGATTTCAGTTCCTTTTTTTCTTCGTGTTATTCTACACAAGATCATGAGGGCTGTCGTCTGTGGATGGGCTAATTATATGATCATTGGTTTCAGCTGTACCTTAGTTCTCCATGCTTTCTGATTTGTCAGGATCCACAACTTCACAGATCAATCCAGAGATGAGACCAATTACTGAAATTCAGTATCCCTTAGTGGATAATTTCAAGTAAAAGGTTATCTCTCTTTGTGTTATGAAAATCAGTCAACATTCAGGCAGTTATGGTTATGCTTTGGGTTTTTAATTTTTGTTCAATTGATTTCTTTTTTGTGTTATCATGTTAATGTCTTCTATTTTAGGTGCTCACAGTGATCCATGGGACCTCGTTCTTATCGACTGGTAGTATTTCAGCCAGGGTTTGAATTCTTGTTTTAAGTCTTTGTTGCTCATTTTTGAGTCTTTCGTTGTGTTTTGTGATTGGTTCCCCAAGAGGCCCATTACAGCAGGGGACTGCACTCAGCCCTATAAAAGCAAGGACAACCCACTGTGTTTCTCAGTTTTGTGATTTTCTGTGCTTATTCTGAATTTTCTGGATTTTTGACCTCTGAGCTCTGTACTTTCAGATATTCTTTGAATTTGTGATTTGGACTTCAAACAGTTCATTTGGACTTTTGTGCTCCACGGAGCTTGCTTTTTGTTCAGAACATTTTTTGCTAAAATTAAATCTAAAGATTCTGAGTTTGCTCTTGTCACTAGCCAGGTTTGACAGTTTGCCTGTCTAGTGGGCAATTTTGGGATTTTGGAGGACTTAATGTGGTTTGGAACTTTTCAGATTCATAACATTTATAGCAGCTTTTGAGTTTTTGAAAGTAGTCAGCAAAGTGACAGCCACATGCGTCATACAGATGATTTCCTCCTCCTAGGTGTTCCACAACCATCCTGCACCTTGGAGTTAAAACAAGACCACCAGGAATCTTCAGTGATTTTTACGCCACTCTTTACTTAGGCTGTTCAGTTCTTATTGTTACTCAAGGTTTTCTTCTGAGATATCTTTATTGACTGACTTTCTTTTTTCTTATATTAAATCAAAATCATTTTTCATGCCCACATATTTTTTACAAAATTAGACATATGGAGTACCTACAGCTACATGACACTAAAATGGGTGTTAAGTAGAAAATATTGTTGAACTCCACTTCAGGACATTATGAATACTTAGTAATACCCAGTAGTTTAGCCAATACACTTGACAGTTTTTAATCAGATGTACATTTTGGTCTTAGCATGTAGTGATGCCACACTCATATTTTCTCAGGATCTTAAGACAGACGTAACTCATTACAGTCTCTGATGACCCTGAAACAAGTCCGTGTAAGAGACGCAGCAGGCCTGCTTGTGACAGAATGCGTATTGTAGAGATACTTTGTAAGATATCAGTAAGCAAGAAAAATGTTGTTAATTGTATTTGAAATAAGGAAATGTAATTAAAAAACTGTTAATCATATAAGGAAATATATTTTTAATTGTCAATGTTATATATTAAAATAAAAGAAAAGTAGCACCGCATGACCCCATTATACAAAGTCATTTTAATGACAAAAGTTAGTCACTACTTAGTTGGGAGTTTATTAGCTAAAGGGCACAAGTGGGATTGTCAGAACACGATCTGCCATAGTTCTGGGCACATACAGGGTACTCGATATGTCTCTGTTTGAATATATTGATAGAGATATATGTTTCATATACTGTACAATCTTTAATGTATACTTTTGAACAACATATATATTTTACATTACATTGAAACATTGTCCACATATTTTTGATATATTTCAATATATTACATTTTGCAAGGGTCCCACCATGTTTCCCATTGTAAAGTGATTAGAGTGTCTTCTGCTCACCATTCAG
>JANRMT010028174.1:753698-765545 GCA_026402145.1 Polypterus bichir lapradei
TCCATTGGCTTGGTCCCGGAAGTGACGTCAAGAGAGCCAGGTGGAATCTCCTGTGAATGGTCTGCAGGCAAGGAGTCAGTGCACTCTGTCACATCCCGGCATGTCTCGTAACTGTCCTTACTCAAGCCCTTTAGCTGCCTCCCATGCACACGTGTGTGACAGTATAAAGCAAAGAAAAGAATGGAAGGAGATGTGAAGTTGCAGCTCATCATGGATTACTCTGAGCAACACGAGCCCAGCCCAGCATCACCGTCTACAGTACATTTTACTAAAAGACGCAGGTGAAAATTAATTCCATACTCAGAAATATCATCCACTCAGTATTCTGTTAGGCGCTCGCTTTTATCCATCGACTACCCGTCCATTTTCCGAAGACATTTTCTCCAGCTTGACAGACGTAAGAGGCACCTATCCTGCTAGATGGTGTCAGTCCTGTGCAGTTCAAAGCCACCAACTCACAATCAACAACACACGTGTCTTTGTAAAAATGTTTCTAATGGGAATGTAATGGCATTCCTCCGTCAACAGTGTCTCGTTTATAGTGCTGGGTGTACAATACGTTTCACAGTCATTAGACCAACATGAACACAGCAAACGCTTGACTTGACTTTATGACCTAAAGAGCCAAAAGCTAATTTCTTTTGCAATTCTTTCATCTGTGCTTATTCATTCAGCACTACATTTACAGTAAACAGGGCTAAAGACACTTATGGATTCAGCTGTGAAATATAATTCAAATCTTGTGAAGTGCAAAATAACCTGAGTGTGTGCAGCTCAGAGTTTGGTTTCGCTCAAAATTCCCAAAACACATTGGTGCTACGCTACAAGAGAAGTCTGCACCATTAGCACACACGTTTTCATCTCAGGTGAAATTTCCTTTTAGTGCATAAAAGTATTGTTCTTGTGCAGAGTATGGAAAGTAGGAGGCTTGTTGAAGAGCATTGACCTGCAAGCACACACTTCAAAATCACGGATCTTTAATGAGTTTTGTGGGTCCTCATAGCTCCATTGCTTGATAAAGAGCCATTTTATACCAGGAAGGGTTCTTTGCATATGAAGTTTCTTCTTTGTGATTTGCAACACTTTCTAATATGTGGAAAAAACAGAAATCTTTAGTGTTTGGTGAGCTACCTAGCATGACGTCAACAGATTAGGAAAACCTGAACTTAGCCTGTGATGTGCTATTCAGCGAGAGTCCTTTTTAAATTACAAGCTATGAGTATTTCACAAATCTGTTACCATTAGTGAGTGGTTATTTACTGCATGGAGCTAGCCAATCTACTTTAAATAAGTGGCGGTTCTTATTATTTTTAAAGGTGTAGTCAGCAAACCGGAGGCCTCATGTATAAACAAAAATGTTGCGTACGCCCGTCTCCATGCTCACATCATGATGTATAATAAATAACCTTGCAAAAAGTCACATACATTCTCAAGCCAGCACAATCCATTGCGTACGCAAGTTTTTGGCTTGGTTTTGCAAACTGGCAGCACCCACCATCAAAGCATTGCTACTGTTCCTGCGTGGTTTGCCTTTTTAGATTCACATCCCTGACGTGGCTTTATCGAATACACTGAAATTAACTGCATATCATTTTTTAGTTTAAGGCATCTGATTGTAATCAACCTGTAACCATATAATGGTGCACGGAATGGCCAAACTATTCCAACTGCAATTGCTGCTTTAGCGTTGTTACTCTCAGACCACTCGGAGTATTTTAACGCACTGTATCTGAGTGTGGAATCGCAGCTCTACAGCAGCTGATTGGAAAGCTCTATGGCAGATTGTGTCAAGAGCAGAGAGAATTATCAGGGTACAGCTATTAGCACATGGTGCCTCAGCTATGCACACAGTCTATTTGAACTGTGCTCATACAGCAAACACTTCAGAGCCTTTCCTGTACGGACCTCGCAGTTCAGAAACAGTTTCATCCCAAGAACTCTAAACGCACTCAATCAGTCCATCAGATACTCCCGGTAAAACTGTTTAGACTTAGAATTACAATGACCTCACCGTAAACTGGCATTACAGTTGTAATATTGCACAACTTGAGCCACTTATACTTTCATATTGTATATTTTTAATTGTTTTTATTGTATTATTATTATTATTATTATTATTATTATTATTATATCATCTTATAGGAAAATAAGTTTATGGAGGATTTGCATATTGAATCTCATTCTATCATACAATAACAATAAAGGAATTCAATTCAATTCAATAGAAGAGAGTGCATATTTACAGATGATGATGACTGGCTTCTATGTCGATTTAAATTTCAGTAAAGTATGTATATGACATTACACAGATAAATAACAATAATGTGAGCAGCACGGTGGCACAGTGGGTAGTGCTGCTGCCTCACAGTTAGGAGACCCAAACTCCCTGCATAGAGTTTGTATGTTCCCCCCGTGTCTGCGTGGGTTTCCTCCCACAGTCCAAAGACATGCAGGTTAGGTGCATTGGCGATCCTAAATTGTCCCTGTTGTTTGCCCTGCGGTGGGCTGGCACCCTGCCCGGGGTTTGTTTCCTGCCTTGCACCCTGGTGCCCTGCCCAGGGTTTGTTTCCTGCCTTGCGCCCTGTGTTGGCTGGGATTGGCTCCAGCAGACCACCATTACCCTGTAGTTAGGATATAGCAGGTTGGATAATGGATGGATGGATAACAATAATGTGCACATCCCAGCAAGCATCTTGTGGGAGACAGGAACAATCTCTGGAAAGGGCGCCAGCTCATCGCTACCACTGCGCCACCGTGTTCCCGTGTTTAACACATGCTTTAATTCATTTATCCTGAAAATGATAATCAAGTATACAAATTAGTATTTAAATTGTTCAGAGAGCTGTAACATCATGAATGTAATGTATTCTGTGTCCTGTTGGAATAAGAGAAAGCCCATTTAAGAAGCACATAGTGATCCACAAACAGAGAGTACATAGAAGAACACATAGAATACGAAGCATTTAATGTGCTGCTTTAGTTACAATGGGATCAGAGAAACTCTAGTAAATTTAACATTGATTTTAAGATTAAATGTACGATGTTCTACTTTATTGACAAAATAAACTACGAGATTAAAGTGGACATTCCAACCTTTTTTCACGGTGTCTCTAAATATGCTTCCTTATGACACTCAGACGGTGGGCTACAACTCACCTTTTCACGTTGACTTTGAAATCTGCCCACTGGGCACTGTGCGACTATCTGAACTTGACCTTGAGTTTGTGTATCACTCCATTAACTTTCTTTTGTTGCTTATACCACTGCTTAAGCCAAGAAATAGTAAGTTTTTTCTTGCCTCCTCTTCGCATTCTCTGAAATTCTTTTTTTTATTTGCTTTTGCCATTGTCTTTTAACACTGAACAGAGAAGGTGATAATGATATTGATTTGCACATTGGGTGGGATGGCAGGCTTGTGCACGTGTGTTACTTTCCAAGCTGATCAGGATTTATGTAGCAGAAGAACGTGGAAGTTGGCGTAAGCACACATTTACGCACATTTCTGTTTTTGACTGTACGCAATGTTTTAGGGTGAATTCTACACACAGCGTTATACATGAGGCCCCTGGCGAGAGTGTCTGAAGCAAAGTGGAAGGAACTGTGAAATGTGTGGGCACTGCCAGAAGAGGAAAGAGAGAGCTTTAACTAACAAAACATTTTTTATCAACGATCTTATTAGTGAAAAATAGATGAAAAAAAGTGAAACATGGCTTAACTCAGACGGCGCGGCTGTTTTAATCGAATCTGCACCTCCGGATTACAGTTTTACTCGTGCAGACCGCCAGGGGAAAAGGGGAGGCGGCTTGGCAAACATTTACTCGAGCCGGTTAAAATGTAAAGATGTCAGTTTTGGTAAGTTCAAGTCCTTTGAGTATCTTGCTGTTGTTATTCATGGAGATGCTCAAGTTCTAGTATTATCCGTGTATTGACCTCCTAAATTCAATGCGTGTTTTTTTGAGAAATTCTCTGACTTAATGTCAATTTTAATTACTAACTATGACACACTCCTAATAGTTGGCGACTTTAATTTTCATATAGATAATCAGTGTGATCTAAAAGTAAAATAATTTATGAACCTCCTGGACTCTTTTGATTTGAGACGCTCGTTAATAAGCCTACACATAAAGCAGGTCATACGTTAGACTTAGTGATTACTAAAGGACTGAAAGTTGATATAAAGCAGATCATTGATATTCGTCTATCAGACCATTTTCTTCTACTTTTTAATATAGAAATAAAGATAGAAAACACTCATGAGAAGCATATTGTTAAAAAACGCTTCTTTGACTCAGCAGCAGCTTTAAAACTTACAAACATTCTAAGCAATCAGTCCGTTTATAGTGCCAACTATAATAGCGAGGATAATGTAAATAGTAAGGTGGAAAGATTTAATACTAAAGTGAGAGCTGCTGCTGACATAGTCACACCTGAAAAGACAGTGAAAAAATCTTCTAGCATTGTTATACCATGGAAGACCCAAAGAGTGTCTGATTTAAAGAGAACATGCCGTAGAGCTGAGCGTCAATGGAGGAAGACTAAACTAACTATCCACTATGAAATATTAAAAGTTAAAATAACAGAATACAATAACACTGTCCGTCTTGAGAGGCGCTGCTATTTCTCTAATATTATAAATAACAATGCTAGTAATCCCAGAGTCTTATTCTCTACGATTGATCGCCTACTAAACCAGATAACTCAAAGGAATGCCTCCTAAGTACTTCCAGTAAAACCTGTGATGCTATTGCTGTATTTTTCAACCAAAAAAATAATGATATTAGAAATAACATAGTATATCTCCCAAACACTAAGGATCCTCCTAAACCCCAGCATTCTGTTATAAACAAATTAAACTCTTTCACCAGGATAGATTTACCTGATTTACAAAAAATAATATCTCAATTAAAACCCTCCACTTGTGTCTTTGACCCAATACCAACAAGGCTTTTCAAAGAAGTATCGGGCGTGCTAATTGATAATGTTCTTGACATAGTAAATTCGTCATTAGATACGGGGGTCTTCCCAGACTGTCTTAAGACTGCTGTAGTTAAACCCCTTCTTAAGAAACATAATCTTGACCCCTCGGCTCTTGAGAATTTTAGCCCCATCTCTAACCTGCCTTTCTTAAGTAAAGTTCTAGAGAAGGCAGTCATTATGCAGCTAAATGACCACCTCAATAAACCTGCTATTCTTGATAAATTTCAGTCGGGTTTTAGAACAAATCACAGCACAGAAACTGCACTCATTAAAGTAGTAAATGATTTGCGAGTGAATGCAGACAGAGGCCGTCTATCTGTTCTCATCCTCTTAGATCTGAGTGCTGCATTTGACACCATTGATCACAATATTCTTAGAAATCGCCTTAGTCAATGGGTGGGCCTCTCTGGCAGGGTCTTAAATTGGTTTGAATCCTACCTGGCAGGGAGAAAATTCTTTGTTAGTTGTGGTAATCACAACTCGAAGACACATGATATCCGATATGGTGTTCCACAAGGCTCTATCCTGGGTCCGCTGCTCTTCTCAATCTACATGCTTCCGTTAGGTCAGATTATCTCAGGGCACAATGTGAGCTACCACAGCTATGCTGATGACACACAGCTGTATTTATCAGTAGCACCTGATGACCCCGACTCTCTTGATTCACTAACACAATGTCTGACTTGTATCTCAGAATGGATGAATAGTAACTTTCTCAAGTTAAATAAAAAGAAAACTGAAATCCTAGTGATTGGCAATAATGGATAAAATGAGGCTATTAGAAATAAACTGGATACATTAGGATTAAAAGCAAGACGGAGGTAAAAAGCTTAGGGGTAATTGTTGACTGTAATCTGAATTTTAAATCGCATATTAATCAGACCACTAGGACACCTAAGCAACATAGCAAAAGTTAGACCTCTTATATCACTGAAAGATGCTGAGAAATTAGTTTACGCGTTTGTTTTCAGTCGACTAGATTACTGTAACGCACTCCTATCAGGACCACCCAAAAAAGACATAAATCACTTGCAACGAGTGCAGAATGCAGCTACTAGAATCCTAACTAGGAAAAGAAAATCCGAACACATTTCTCCAGTTTTGATGTCACTACACTGGTTACCTGTGTCATTCAGGATTGACTTTAAAATTCTGCTTATTGTTTATAAAGCCTTAAATAATCTCGCCCCATCTTATATATCGGAATGTCTGACACCTTATATTCCAAATCGTAACCTTAGATCCTCAAATGAGTGTCTCCTTAGAATTCCAAAAGCTAAACTTAAAAGAAGTGGTGAGGCAGGCGGCCTTCTGCTGTTATGCACCTAAAATCTGGAATAGCCTGCCAATAGGAATTCACCAGGCTGATACAGTAGAGCACTTTAAAACACGGCTGAAAACACATTAGTTTAACATGGCCTTCTCATAACTTCACTTTAACTTAATCCTGATACTCTGTATGTTCAATTCATCATAATAACTATTCATGGTGGCTCTAAAATCCATACTGACCCCTACTCTCTCTTCTGTTTCTTTTTCCGGTTTCTTTGTGGTGGCGGCTTGCGCCACCTCCACCTACTCAAATCTTCATGATGCTCCAACAATGATGGATGGATTAAAAAGCAGAACTCTACGTGACCATCTTCATCAAGTCCTTCCGTGAGAACCCTAAATCCAAAGAGGACTGTTTCATTTATGTTAGGTAGATTGACCAGAGGGGACTGGGTGGTCTCTTGGTCTGGAATCCCTGCAGATTTTATTATTTCTCTCCAGCCGTCTGGAGTTTTTTTTTTTTTTCTGTCCTCCCTGGCCATTGGACCTTACTCTTATTCTATGTTAATTAATGCTGATTTATTTCATTTTCTTATTGTGTCTTTTATTTTTCTATTCTTTATTATGTAAAGCACTTTGAGCTACTGTGTGTATGAAAGTGTGCTATATAAATAAATGTTGTTGTTGTTGTTGTTGTAGCTGCCCTGGCCATGGAGTACCCTTACGGTGCAATCGTCCTGGCTCTCTACCCACAGAACTTTTAAAACCCCAGAAGACCTTCACACTTTCACAGTTTCACAATTGAAAAATCATTCATGAAAGAAATTTAAGGGGCAATTTCACAAAACTGTGTGTAAGATGAAACTATTTCAAACAAAACGCAGATCTGCCTGGCCAAGGAGGTTACAGCTGAACATTATTTGCAAAGAGTAAGAGAAATGAGGAGGAAATCTCTGTTTTATCAACTCATGATATAATAACATTATATTAAATGATATTTAATTTGTAAGCTTTATTTTAGCATTGTTTAGATGCAGTTTCTAAGTGAATGAATTGAGTGACATTACGGAGCACATTACAGACCCCCAGCATTACATTACATTGTGTGTATTTAACAGAAGTAACATTGTGAAGAAGTGAAAATGCAAGCAGAGGACAGGAAGTGCTGACAAGCAGCGATGAGCTCAACGACCTCAAAGTGTCAGCAGGAAGGAAGGAAGCTGCAGAGGCTCATTTGAAGATCAAGGTTTAGATGGAAAGGTTTTTGTAAGACCACCTTAGAAAAAGGGGCTGTTAGAGCTGCTCTTCTTTAAAAGCCATCGGCTAAACAAATTGAAAGGGATAAATGATATATTAACAGTGTTGAATTCTGGGATATGCAAATGAGGCAAGAGCAATGGGAAGGATATGCAAATGTAAAGCAAACATTTGGAAAGAGTGTAACTATCTACTGGAATGAATACTGTGTGTTTAAACTCAAATAAGATGACCAGTCAGTGTATCCTTGTAAGACTTTGGGGGATTTTTTTTATTTAACTTATACCTTATAATTAGTTTTAAATAATTTAAGGTTAAGAGAACAGCAAGACCAAGGGTACAAATTCTTAGTCATCCAGTTTTGACTGATATAACGTAAAGTGAACAAAGACAAACTAGAACTTAGTTATAACAGTTTTAACATGCAAGGAAATAAATATAAAACTATCTCTATAAAAATAATACACTAAACCACAGCCAGCATGGGTTTATAAGAGAAAGATCTCATCAAGCACCTTTGGACTTCTCTGAGCAGGCGGCTGGAGTAGAAGACAAAAGCAAATCCTACAACATACAGGAATTTGCTTCAACCTCCGAAAACCAACAGCAAAGAATGAATGAAAACTGCTGGCATCACCTGTGACCTGCAAAGGTGGATCTGAAATTGGACAATAAGAAGAAACAAAAAGATAAGAGGAGACTTAAGTGAGGGCTGCCAACTAATAAATTACCCACAGCACAGGAGGCAGCCTGCATTGCAATAGAGAGCTGGCTGAACTCACACAGTGGGACCCCCAAAAGTGGAGCAGGAGGACCCCAGAATACCCAGAGAAGTAGGCGCTGGTGGGTCACAACACAACACCACATGGGAAGAAGTGCACACTGATAAGGGGTATCAGTGCCATTTAACATGAAATCCAATAAATCACTTCAGATTGAGAGAATAAAGGCTTAAATAAAATAATATTTAGTGTCACTCTTAATAAGTTACAATGTTGGCTGAGAACACACAATGGGATGTCTGAAACTTGAAAGTACACCTTAGGAGAAGGACCTGGGAGTTACAGTGGACTGGTCACCAGCTACAGTACATCAAGACAGTGGACAGAAGTGATCAGCGCTCAGAAGGCTAATAGGAGTTGAGCTGAGCGTATAAAGGGAAACCCCTAAAAGCTTACGTTCACACCTGATAACACACTGGTGAGGCCTCAGCTGGAGTCCTGTGTGCGGTTTTGGTCTCCAGGCTACAAAGAGGACATAGCAGCACAAGAGAAGGTCCAGAGAAGAGCGACTGGGCTGATTTAGGGTTACAGGGGTTGAATTAGGAGGAAAGATTTAAAGAGCTGAGCCTTTACAGAGATGAAGAGCCGACCTGATTGACGTGACTTTAAAATGAGTTCATCAAGAACACGGGGACTCAGCTGGAAACGTGTGAAGGGTAAAGTTCACACAAATGTTAGAAAGTTTTATTTTCATCCATAAAAAACCAAAGAGACAAAGAATACGCCACCAAGTAGAGCTGGTAGACAGTAGGACTTTAGAGACCTTCATAAGTTAACTTGATTTTATTTTGCACAATCAAGGTGAACAGAAAGGATGAGCTTGCTGGGCTGAATGGCCTGTTCTTGTCACAATTGTTCACTGGTTATTTAGTCTTTATTCTACTGTCACTACTGGATTTTAACCATTTCTTTCACCTTTAAACACATTTTTAGTTAGAGACATTCAAAAGTCAGGCTTTGATTAACTTTGTGACGTTTATGCTGTACAATACCCCATAATACTAACCGTCTTTTCTCTTTTATTTCAGAAGTTAATGTCTGCCTTTATTTTGGACTACGACTTGCTTTAGTTGTGTGCTGCGGGGCCTTCCTTTTACCAATTGTGAAGGAAAAGTTAAAAAGATGAAATATCAAGACATGAAAACACACATCTCTTTCAGAAATAACAAGTGTAAAGCTGTCCTGGATGAAACGTTTATTTTTATACAATAAATTATAAGATGAAGAAACTGCAGATGCCTGTAAAAATGTCAGAAGCCACCCCAACAGTGCATCATTTGTGCAAATCAATACAAGAAGTAATGAATATGATAAAGCTTATGGAGACTCTGGCGACCTGACCAGGGTGGTATGTGGTGCCACTCCCAGGTGGGAAGCCTTCAAAATGGAAGGACAGGGGTGTGTGTTACCCCAGATGTCTCAGTGTAGGACAGCCTGGGAATTGTAATTCTGGTCAGCAGTCCCCTCGAGGATGTCCAGGGCTACCCCTCTGGAGCTCTGGGGACAGAGCAGCCCTGTTTGGCAGGGACTTGTGCTGACTCAGAACTGCTGCCTGGTTATGACCCAGATGTGCCAGAAATGAAGCCTTCTTAACTCGGGAGGACAGAAGTGGCAACAGCTCCCCTGGCATAAGGAGGATGAGGAGAAGAAAGCAGAAAGGAAGGTGGTGTGAGAAAAGTATATAAAAAAAAACGAGAGGGACAGACTGTAATTTAAAGACTCCATTACCTAAACAGAACAAAAGATGAAGAATTATTACATAGACCACCTAAAGATACTGTATGTTTAAACAGGTCAGGAAGAAGGACAGTCCCACTGGATGGATCTGATATTCTATCATTCTGGAACACCTCGGACGTTTTTATCCATTCACCTTCACCCAATGAGCTTACCTCTTACATAGTAAAGGAGGAGCTGTGTGTTGAAGGCAGGAGATTTCACGTAACTACATAAAAGTATCGTCTCCTCGTTGTTCTGTCTACAGAAGATGGAAAAAGAAAATTATTATTAATGTAGCACCCAGATGAGACACATCTCTAAAACCACACATCAGTCCAAAGCCAAAACAAAAAGCTAAAACTTAGCCAAAGATCCAAAAAGCTAAATTCCTCACACAGAAGGTCAAAATGAGGTAAATTTGCACACCAACGATTAACGCTTGTATCTGCAATTTTGGATGACCTGGAAGTGTGTGGCACTAAACTTCATACCACTGGGTTGTAATCTAAAGGTGACTGACTGTTGTTGTTGTGTGTAATACAGAAGTGTGGGGACCTTTACTGTCCACTTTGAGCATTGAAGCTTACAAGGTTGAAATGCTCTTAATACTGAGAGCACACCTCCACTTTAGCTGCTCTATCAAAATCATTCATCTTTTCAGCACTATAGGGTGGTCCAGATCTAATTATGCAATTTTCATTAGGCTATAACTTATTAAGTTTATTACATAGAAAATCACCCAAAAAATCCCGGACCATCGAGAAGTGTGCGAATTGACGACATGAAGAATCATCTTCGCGCCAAACTGGAATCATCCCCACATAAATCAAAGTCATCAAGACGAAATGGATCTACATAATTAGATCTGAACCACCCTGTATTATGTGATCAGAATTTATTGGTGTTATGCTCTGTACTTTCATTGAGTTTCTATCTGATTTCCTGGATGGATTTACACAATCTATGGATTCATCTACAGTAGGGATTTTAGAATTTAGTGATCACAGATCACAGTTTTCTCATTAGTTTTTGTTTCTCGTGTAAACTGAGAAAGTTGAGAAGCTTAGAAATTGAGAAATGTCTCCCTTTGTCATTTCATTCTCCCACAATTCTATGGACTGTGACCCACCTGTGATGTCATTGGAGTGACAGTTTAAAAGTCACTCTAAACATCTCCCAAATGTTTGCAATTCACAGATAGAATTTGGACTCAAATCCTTCTAAACCTTTATTTCCTTACAGCTTTGTGATTTCTTGCTCTCGATTCCATTGATCGTTATTTATGTTTCGTGTTTGTTTCAAAGAGAGGATTTACTTTCATTTCCGATGTTAGCTTGCCTTAAGTCAACGTGCATCTCCTAGTCCTCTACATTAATAATGCTCTGTCTCACCCTGGGTCAGGATATTAGGTTAACCACTCGCTACATTGCTATCTCACCACCACAGAAGACTTGGCCAATCAGATTAAGAGATGAGTTTGTTTTTTTTACAAGGAACAACTTCACAAATCAGGAGAAACTCCAACCACTTCAGAAGCATTTAAACATTTTACAACCTCAATAACATTTTTAACACTTTCAGCATGGATTTGTTGCAGTACTGGCTGGAAAAACCAAAGTGTGTGGAATGAGGTGAAATTCTGGCAAATGAATCCACGAAGGCCTCCAAACCTGAACAACTTGTTGAGACGAAACATCCAAAGAATGCTGGGAAACCTGTAGATTATGTAGTCACTTGAGCCGTGTGCTTCATTGTTGGTTTTGTTATTTTTAAGTTTTTAATTTCACGTGTTCTCTTTATGTGTTTTTAAATGTGCCTTCATTCCATGTGCTTTGTGTGT
>JANRMT010028174.1:822274-837576 GCA_026402145.1 Polypterus bichir lapradei
TGTGTGTTACTCGTTACTCTGTGTCTGCACATTCTTCTCTTTTAAATGCCTCTTTCTGCTGCTTTTCTGGACATCTTCAGCGTTCTTTTGTCTAAAGCTGTGTTTCCCAAACTCGGTCCTGGGGACCCCCTGTGGCTTCAGGTTTTTGTTCCAACGAGCTTCCTCATCAGTGACAACACCTGATAACATGGAGCTCATTTAATTAGCTGGGATTATTTATCTTTTATTCGCCATTCAGAAAATTCATTTTTACATTTATAAGACTTTAGAAATATTTTTGCCTTTTCTGTAGATTTAAATACTGAACTCTCTTTTGTCGATTTCATTCTATTTCGCCCTTTCTCTGTGCAGTTTTTCCCCTTCATTGTATCTTATTAATGATAATTGAAAATGAGCAGAGCAGACACGGCAGCAAACAACACACTGAATAATCAAAGGCTGCAACAACTTTAGAGTCAGAGCCACTAATTAATAAATAACGGATTAATTAAACAATTAGAACACCTGGAGAAGTACTGTAGAAGGAAAATCAAGATGAAAAATACTGTTAAAAAAGAAAAAATCATTATTCCCATATAACTGCTTGATACATTTTAATATTTATATAAACTAATTTCTAATTTTATATTGTTCCCAAAACACAGAACTTGGTAAATAACACATCACTTAATTAGCCCAGGAGTTGAATTAAAAACAGAAGCTGGTGGAAACAAAAACCTGCAGCCACAGGGGGTCCTCAGGACCGAGTTTGGGAAACACTGGCCTAAAGTAAGGGGACAGTAAGTAACAAAAGCGATTTAATTCTGATTTAATTTTGTAAATTCCAACTGTTTTCTTAATTTGTTCTATGTTTCCTCTCTACAATACTGTTTCTTTTCTTTGTATCGACCTTCATTTTCATTAGTCTAAAGCATGATCATGTTCATCAGCCATCATACATCACGTTCTCTTTCTGTTTGGCCCTGTTGAGCTGAAGCTGTCTTCAGTGTTTTTGTCAGGATTGTAGATAATAAGAAGGAGGTGATATTAGAGGACATGTGCAAACAACACAAATATACAGTAACTGAACAGAAACTGACTTTGATCGAGTGACGGAGGAACTGAAACACTTCCAAATAACTAACTGTGCTTTATTTTTACAGATGTCCAGCAAGTCCATCGTTTAAAGTGCATCTTCAGACTCGACAAGTTGTGGTGCCCCAGCCTGGCAGCATTCGCTCTGTTTTTCTGCTGTGCTACGACTTTTCTCAGATGTATAATAGAGACATTTTTGGAAAAATATTCTTAGTCATTGGTTTTCAACTCATAGCAATTCTAATGCCACTCTTGGCTCTGTTAACAGTTCAGCATTATTTTGGTGACAGCAAGTCACTTGATTTTTGACATGTGGCAGGCCATCTTTCAATGTTCTTGTCAGTTTTGTGTACAGGTTTTGTGACAATACGTGTTTGTACCTGACTCTGAGATATTCACCTTCATGTTACATCCATGGTTTTGCACTTTGTTTGGACAATCGATTCTCTGATTTTCATTATCAGTCCTCTTGTAGTTTTTTAAATAAACAGTAAGATCAAAGGTGGAGGTCTGTGTATTTATGCTCCTCTTCCCAAAATACACACCACTTATCAGATGTTTGAGACTCGGAAGTGGACACCTCTTCTGTTCGAGAGTATATCAGTACAAGAATTAATGAAATCACAAACAGATTAAGACCTTCCCTTGGATGACTAGAGAGGCTTGGACTCCTCCTGATAGTTCACGATGCTGCTTTCAGATCTGATGACGCAGAGAGCTACAGCACATCCAGGGCCAACCTGAAAAAGAGCATCAGGAGAGCCAAACAGAAATATAACCAACAAACCGAGGATCATTGCAAAATCTCTGAACCCAGACATGTGGCAAAGCATCCAGAACATCACAGAATACAGGAAGGTAAAAGCAGCCTCAACATCAAGTAACATCTCCCTTCCTGATGAGCTAAACAACTTGTAACCAAATCTGCGATCAGCCCCTCAGACTTACCACCTCCACTGTACAATCGGAACTAAGCAAAGTGAATACACACAGGGCTGCTGGTCCTGATGTCATACCTGGGTGTGTGCTTAAGATTGTCTCAATGAAACGATTGTCTCATTGCCTAAACAATCCTCTCGTGGGAGACTGAATGACTACCTCCCTGCAGCACTCAACTTCATCTTCACCCAGTGCTTTGAGAGACTGGTTCTGGCCCACCTTAAATCCAGTCTACCTCCTACACAAGATCCTAACCAGTTTGTCTGTTGTCCCAATAGGTCAACAGAGGATTCCATATTCCCAGCTCATCACTCTGCCCTGACACACCTGGATAACAACAACTTCTACGTCAGGATGGTATTTGTTGATTTTAGCTCTGCATTTAACACCATCATCCCCTCCAATCTGGTAACAAAACTCAGCAACCTCGGCATCAGCACCTCTCTTTGTAATTAAACACTGGACTTTCTAACCAACAGACCCCAGTGTGTCCGACTAAACCACCAGACATCCTCTACCCTGATCCTGAATACTGGTGTTCTGCATGGCTGTGTACTCAGCCCCATTCCTCTACTCCATCTTAACCCCTGACTATGTCATCTGTGGGATGTGGGAGGAAACCAGGAGTGACATGAGGAGAACATGCAGACCTGACAAAGACGACGACTGGCTGCTAAATTCAAAGTTGTGAAGTTGAATTCGCTTCTTTTAATTTTAAAGTTCATTTCACCTGAAAGAATCATCTCCTTTATTGCCTTAGCAGCTTCAACTCGCTCCATGATGATTTTCTTCATGAACTGCACGTCTCTCGCACTCAATGGTTGTCTTGTTTGCTGGCCAGTAAATCACTGAGCGGTCAGTCAAACGTTTTATGACAATTCATTACAACCATTTCATTCTCAGGCAGTCCTTATTTTATTTTATTTTATTTTATTTTTATTTCTCATTCTGTGTATCTCTGACCTGCAGGTCAGCCTCAAATGATTAGTAGGTCAGTTGAAAATTGAAGAGCAAAAGACTGGGATTGAAGCAGGAGAATGAGGATTAGGGGTTTATGTTTGAGCAAAGAAAAAGTCAGTTTGTTTGACAGTGTGACAGTGGATTGATTTTATGTAAAAATGTAAAATTGAACTTTGAAAATAAAAAGTATCATTTTAATGAAGCCAATAGTGTGAAGAGTTCATTAGAAGTTGAAGGTGACCAGACAACTGAGACTCCTTCCAAATGTCTGACTTGCCTGCTTTTCACTTGGTTGTCTGTTGTCATCTTTTTGTGATGTCATGTTAAATTCCCACAAATTCTGTCCAATGTGAGTGTTGTCAGTGCAGCCCCTGATTGGTTCTTGTTAATTGTCTGTGTTGTGCCCCGCCCATCCCATTCCTCACTCGTTTTCGTTTCTCTCCTTTCAGACTTCTGGACACTCACACTGGACATCAACACGGCACACAAATATCTCTCTCTGTGAACTTGCTGTTAATGGGAGGTGGAGTACAGTCGAGACTTCATGGACACAGGAGTCGCATATAAAGGAGAGGGTGGGGAGTGCAGATAGTCCTGGAGTTTGTTCTCTTCTCATTCCCAATACTTTTAAAGTGCTTGTAATCAGCAACCCCTACAGCCCCCATAAATGTCACATATCTGGACTGGACTTCTGGCTCCCGGTCATTTTATAACATCTCACACACAATGGCCCTCCTGCACAGGCTCCACACCTCCTTCACTGAGCCACTCTATCCGGAGTTTTGGCTTGATTGTGACCGCATTGTAAAATCAGACATTTGACACGATGTGACTACTGACCTGTACCCTCCATCAGTCACCTGATGTCCCCACAAGCGCAGGTCCTCTTGGTGTTTGGTGTTAAAGTTCATTTTATGCGATGGGTGCTGGGGCAACACTACTGTGGGAACACAAACTCAGGGTAAATGTGGTTGTTAGTGTCTCCATTAGTGTTTTGTTTGACTTAATCCTTGAGTAGCCAATCAACTGTGTGTGTGTTATAGTTTAGGGTGAAGACACCTCAGACCTATAAATACCAGTTTGACCAGCAGGGGTCATTGATTCCCAACTACATGTCCTTCAGGGTGACAACTAAACAATTGTCTTGGCCCTTGAGTGTCACCATATGTCACCTGCGAAGTTGGACAATCATTTGGTTCTGACTGAGCAGCACTCAATCAAGCACTGTGAGGATTCTGTTTTCTGATTTCCTCCAATGCCATGCAGCCATCCCTGTTAAGGTGTTAGCTCAGAGATATGCAGGTGGACTAGCCTGTGCTGTCCTGGATAATAAACTCTCCGTCAGGCAGACCTCCGTTTCTGAGTCTCAAAGACTGTGTGAGTAACACTGGGGCACCACAAGTGACAGGCCTGTCTTCTCTTCTCTTCACTCTGTACACCTAAGACTATAAATACAATAGCAGGTCATGTCACCTGCAGACATCTTCAGATGATTCTGCACTTATGGGGGTGTATTAATAAGGGGGACAAAAGGAGAGGAGTCAGGTGGAAAAGTTGATTTCCTGGTGCGAAGAGAATTGCCTGCATCTTAATACCAGCACAACCAAGGAACTGCTTATTGACTTTCAGAAAGGCTCTGTGTCCGGTCACTGTTCAAGGAGTGGATATGGAGGTAGTCCACTCCTACAGCTACATAGGGGTCCACTTCAATGACAGGTTGGACAAGTTTTAAAACACAGAGGAATGAGAGAAGAAAAGGCAGAGCTGTCTCTTTATCCTTAGGAGACTGTGTTCCTTTAATGTGGGAAGTGACATCCGCCACATCTTCTATAACTCTGTGATGGTCAGGGTGATTTTATATGCTGTGGTGTGCTGAGCTGGTAACAGCACTTTAAGAAAGGCCCACCAAATCAACAAACTGATTAAAAGGGAAAGCTCAGTTACAGGACACACTCTGGATCCCTAGAGGTCGTAGCAAAGGAGAGGATTAAAATGCAATACAATACAATACCATTTATTTAACAGCCCAAAATCACACAAGATGTACCTCAATGGGCTTTAACAGGCCCTGCCTCTTGACAGCCCCCCAGCCTTGACTCTCTAAGAAGACAAGAAAAAACTCACAAAAAAAAAAACCCTTGTAGGTAAAAAATGGAAGAAACCTCAGGAAAGGCAATTCAAAGAGAGACCCCTTAACAGGCAGGTTAGGCGTGCAGTGGGTGTCAAAAAGAAGGGGGGGTCAGTACAATATAATACACAGAACAGAGCACAAGTAATACTGATTACAATATAATAGTAAAATAAAAATATTAAAGTACAGAGCAGAATTTAACAGTAGATGATATCCCATAATATGATATGGATTTGTTCAGAGTCCTGGAGACCTCATCCATCAAGCTGCCTCCCCCATTGGCCATTCAACAGCTGAGACAGCGCTGGGCCAGCCAATCTGATGAAAGGACCCCTCTACCCAGTGATTCCTGCGATCCTCCATCAGGGATGACTTTACCTTAGGCAGGCAAAATAACTTGGCAGGTGGGCCGTGGCAACAAAGTGCCACATTTGAGTACTGAGAAGAGAAACAGAATAGTTGAGGGTTAGTATCAAATTATAACTATCATGTTACTTATGTTTTAGTGCTAATGACTAACAGCAGAGATGCAGTCTGTACAGTTAATCAGCAGCTCTAGTCAGGGTGTGCTACACTGAAGTAGTGAGTCTTCAGCCGGGATTTAAAAGCTGAGACTGAAGGGGCATCTCTTATAGTAGCAGGCAGACCAGTCCACAGTTTAGGGGTCCTGTAACTAAAAGCTCGACCTCCCACTGTTATTTTATTAATCCTTGGAATCCTAAGCAGACCGGCATCTTGAGATCTTAATGTGCGCTCAGGTTTGTAAGTCATGATAAGTTCAGATAAGTAATATTCACCCCAACAGGCACACCAGAAACAGCAGATCTGCTCCATCTTTGTTTCTTTCACCTTAACACTTGACTTTATTGAAGAATCAGCCACACGTGGTACACTGAAGGTTCACTCACTTCTCTGTATGATACCACAGTCCTTAATATGAACGTTACAATGCAATCATATCAGATAGTGACGGCTTTAATACATTTCTAGAGGTGGGATGCTCTTTTGCAGTAAAGTCATTAAATGTATTGGTGGATATAATGAAGCTCACCATACACGGAGGTTCAAGTCAGTGGCCTGCAGCACCTAAAAGTATTTTCATTCTGCACAGACTCTTCGTAGTGCGACAGACAGGACCTTCTCCATTTTAAACCTGAGAAATGTACAACTCTCTGATTTTATAAGAAGGCCTCCTGCACTTAATTCATCTTTAACTGGCTAAGCTGAAAAGCCACAGCCCACCTACAATTCACTAAATAAGGGTCCAGAGTTTCACTCCTATTGTCCGCTGTGTAAGCAATGCAGTGAACAGTCGAGGCGCTCCTGGCAGAGGCAGACTTACCTGCTCTCACTTTGTTTCGCCTCAGTGCTCTCCTGGGGATTTGTCTTTGATCAACAAGCTGGATGGCTCTCTGTAGAATCAGTCAGTGCACCTCAGTTCAAGTTATCAGTTGTGCAAGAAGATGGCTGAGCAGTTTAGGAGCGTGAACATCACTTAAATGGCCCCAAGAATGATCTTCTGGACAATAACCCCTCCAATGTTGAAGATGCTCTACAGTTACCCAGACAATGGTGGTCTGAAATAGACTGAACTTCAAATCCTCTGAATTATCAGCAAACATAGAAGGAAGAGAAGGTTTAGTTATCTAGTAAGGTTGACGACCCACAGGTTTTAATCTGGAGACATGGAATCTTATAATGAGCTAGCAGTGCTAGACTGAATGACACCAGACTCACACGTCTCCAGATACCATAGGGGTCAAAGTACTGTGATGCCAGTTTTTGAGAAGGAACCTGTAGTCACATATCTGGGATGGAAAGTCACACCTTCTGCTGAATTTAAACACAGGAGACGCCCTCCATTTGTGACCCACAGACCACTTGGCAAGGTCAGAGTTTGGGGTTTCACCAAGTCAGCTGCCACCTGTAGGTCAGTGAGATACTAAGTGGATACCAAAGAAGACAAATCTAATAGATGAGCCTGAAATCTGTATGGACATTCAATTTCTAGCGATATCAGCTAAGATCAAGAAATAACTCAAATCATTCTGACTTGCATTGACTGTGCAATGGAGAAACTTCTCCAAGTCTCACTAAGTTCTTTCTGTCAGACCTGTGACCTATGAATGAGATCCTGAAATAAGATTAACTGTACAACTTAAACATGCAGAAATGAAATGCCAGAAGTGGGATACAAATTACAGTCCTTCATTTGAGATAATTGAACTGTGAAAGCCAAGTAAACAGACTACAGTGTGAGAACAATTGTAGCTAATTCATTTACAAATGGACATTTCTCAAAGGAAATAAAATGGACATATTTGGAAAAATGGCCTACTACTACTACACAAATTACAGTGTAACCATTAGATGGTGGTAGATTTGCAATGAAATCTAAGCTGATCATTTCCAAGGCACAAGAACGACGTGGACTTGGTTGTAACAACCCTACAGGCAGACCTTGGATGGATTTTGCTCAGTAATGAACTTTGCATACTGAAACATAATCTTTAACCTCTTCTGCAACTTAAAATATATTTTGTGGTTATCTAAAGTGTGTGAACCCCCAGGATCCCCTAACATATAGCTAACTTGAATTTAATCTTTTACTTTACTCTGCAAGCATGTGGGAATGTGATAGAGCAACTTCAACTTAAAGTAAACTTAAACTTAAGTAACTTAACGCAGGTGGTGATGGAGGATTGAGCTTCACAAGTCTGATCCTCCAGTGGCGATGCAGTAAATGTTACTTCCAGACATTTAGCAAGTAGAATGATAAGTTCCAGCTCAGCTGGACTATTATCAGGTTCAAAACGGCAGGACAGGGCATCCACCTTACCGTTCCTCTTACCAGAGCGGTAATAAAATGTAAATGAAACCTAAGAAATAAGAAATGGGTATTTTGCTCCTCCCAGTGCCTCCATCCTTGCCCATTTTAAGGCTACAAATGTACGATACACACATCATAATTTTGTTCTGCAGGCGATAGTTTCTTTGAAAACAATGCACATGAGTGGAGCAGATCACATTCTGATAATATTTGTAACAGTACAGACCCCAAACTAATGCTTGATGCTGCACTGACTTCAATGAGAGACCAGAAAACTTTATGTGAAAAGCCCAGGAGAAAAGACAAAGTCAGAAAATGAAGCACATTGTAAAAACTAGAGACCAGATAGAGAAATGACAAAACCAGGACTAATAGCCAAAAGTCAAAGTCTAAGTTTAGAGCCAAAGTCAATCCCAACAAACTCTCAAAATAAATCATCTTGATCACAAAGAAAGAATCTAATGTCAGGTAAATGAGAGACTGAACCTGTCGACTTTTAAGCAGCTCCATTGGTTATATAATCGTTACACAAAAGATGGAGTCCCATGAAAACAAGTGATGTGCTAACCTTGACGTTGCAGAGCATGGAAGAAAAACAGAATTTTTAACATCAAAATAGCAATTCTGAATAAAAAACTGAGACAGGAAAATAAGTCCCTGGGCCAGAAAACCCAGAACATACGATATGTACTGCAATTAAGCGTCAATGCAACAGCAATTATAAGAGATGCATATACTTCTAGAAACAACTGATGGCTGGTCTCCATACAGAAGCTCTAGTAAAGAGTAGCGAATCTGTGATCAGTGAATTTGTGATCAGTGTTTTTCACACAGAATATGCCGTATTTACCACTGACCTTTTTCACATAATATTTTTATTGAAATTCGCTGTGCGTCTGGCTTAGACTAACATTTCTTGGCCAGCTACCCAAGATGCTTTACGAGGCCAGTGTAACATCACATTGCTGTAGCAGCCATGCACAGACTTTTTATGCATACATACTGTAAGATTGATGCAGATCTGCGTCACAAACACATGACGTCATGACCAGAACGCCGAACTCCAGCCAGGTTTCCACCACATTTACAAAAATAAAAAATAAACTTTCATCATTTTCATTTAAAGAGTACATTAGCTGACAAAATGAGAAAATTACGAGCACTGCCACTGGATATACTGTGTAATACTAATCCCTGTGCGCTGGTAGAGCAGTGCTGCATTTGACCCACAATAATCGGTGCTGGCAGATGCTTTCCTGGCCCCCAGGGACCCCCACAAGACCACCGCACATTACAATTAACTCAATGTTCATCGCAGAGTACGTTGAGATTCCAGAACATTTCTGTATTTATGCTGAACTCACAGTGAAGCAAACTTTAGCCTGAGATAATTAAAATCAGAATAGACAATCAGCCTGAGGAAGTGAAACACTGATTTTATGATTATTGATTATTCAATGTAGTAGTGTGTAGTCGTCACCCAGCAAGATGTCTGTGTTCTCAAAGAAACTGACAAGGTGGAGACGTCTGTGGGCCAAACAGAAATCTGAAGTAGCTCTGCACCGCCACTTGAACAGACTCCTCTTCACCCTCATCTGTAAATTAGCACATAAACGCCAGGAACTTCCTGAAGGGGACATTGATTGATAAAGAAAAGGATAAACAGTTAATGTTAATGACAATTTGGTTAAGCTCTCTTAAACCTCCGTCTAGCTTCTCCACATAAAGAAGCCCGCTGGACCACCGCACAGCACAGTAAACCCGTTGTCTCAGTTCTCGTAGATGTGCTCCACCATAGCTAAAGACAATGTTTGGTTAAGTACTTTGATTTTTCCTTTCATATATGTTTTAATTTTCTATTTATTTCCATATATGACCAACCACAGCACAATATTAATAAATATTTCATTATAATGACTCAACCATAAAGTAATGTTCACGTATGTGTTAATTTGGTGAATATTACTTTTCTTACTTTTTATATTTTGTATTTGCATCTTTTCTTAGACATTTTCATGTGTTCATTAAGTATATATGTATTTTAATATTCTTTTGTCGCACATTTAGTGTTCAGTGCAGCTGTGGATCTCCTGTAGGTGTTCGGTGGTCTCTGACTGAAGGTGCTGCCCCTGATGTCAAATGTGGTGGTGTAAGAATTGAGCTGACTGAAAATGGAGAGCTGAGTTCACACCCTGAGCCCTGGGCTCACACCAGTGAGGTGGCTCCTGCTCAGCTCCTCCGTGATGTGATTATTAAATTATTTACTTTGGTTCTCCTTTAAGAGATTAGAGGACTTGCATTTCTTGGAGTGACAAATGAAACAGAACTTTCTGTGCCCTTCCGCTCTGCAGTCCCGTGTCTTTATGCTTCACATTTCTCGTGTTCTTCATGCAGGACATTCAGTGCAGCCTGTTGGTGAAGGAGATGGACTGAAAATCACAGGACAATGAGTTTAACATTAATGTCACTGTGTGACCCTGAGCAAATATATGACTTCACAAATAACCGCACTTCATGCTGTGACAGTAAAAGGCACAATATAATGTGAAAACTGTGTTTTGTTCCATTTTCTATGTTTTACTCTGAAGGTGTGCTTTTTATTCTTCATTCATTCTGTAATGTTTCCTTGCTTTTAATCCAAGTGATGTTTAGGTCACACCTCGCTGGATGACACACAAGTGGTCCGCTGCGCTGCCTCTCCTCACTCTCACCTCTAATTTGGATAACAAAGTGTTTCCATTCCTCCGTCTCGATGACAGGTTTGTTTCTTATCCCTGATGATTCCCTTTCTCTGCTAGCGCTGACATCTCTGATAGGTTTGTAATGATGGCGCACGCAGCACAACTTAACAGTAAATGAGATGAATGGAGGTCTGGGAGTCTGAAAACCTCAAACACCAACCCACTAGGACAGAACTGAGCCCGATGTGGACAGACCTGTGATTCGGACTGTGTTAATAACGACTCAAACATGCATTTCCAGCCCAGCTTATCTTTTATTAAACACCATTTCTAACATTTTACTTTTAGACTAAACCAAAACCAGTTATCTCTTATTAAATTTATCTTGTAAAATTAATTTTGGATTGATTCTTAGGTATCCTGTTTCTGAGCCCCGCTTTCTTACTTTCATTCATCCTGTTGGCGTCTCTACCAACAGCCCCTCACAGTCAGACCCACTTATCACTTTACAGCTGTGAGTCTTTGTGAAGAAACTGAAGAGAAATGAACATGAAAAGACTGCACAGACGGTGGCTGAGACCCAATTTGAACCCAGGCAGCACACGACCGAGGGGGCTGAGTGACATGTCTGACATCACATGTTCTGCATCAGTTCTGTTAACGTCTTTTAATTTGGTATAAAGTTGGTAAGTGTTTTCACTTTGACACGTACTGTAAATATTTCTTCAGATAAAATCTCTCTACAGGTTGACTTACACAGCACAAGGTCACATTCTGTTAACATGAATCTCGAGCCCCAGAGAATCCTGGGAAAAGAAGAGTGAAGTGCTTGGCTTCACAGGTCCTCACTGCAGGTCTGATTTCTGTTCTCTGTGTGTGAAAATGAAGTCTCCATCAGCTCTGTGCTGCTCTGTGACCACCAGAGATAAAGACGGACAGGTGGCGGCACAAGTTTGATCTGCTCTGGTGAAAGAGAAAGGCCAGGAACTGCGTGATCAGGAAGTCAAGAAACATGAGAAGGCGTTCAATAAGGCGTATGACTCCTAAGAAGGAAATAGCAAGGAAGACGAGGACAAGACTGAAAATGTTCTGTCAAGAAGAGGACTTTAATAAAACACAAGAAGACATTCAAACCAGACATGAAATGGTGTGTCGACATTATAAGCCCATTCAACACAACTGGATTTCTACTCCGGACATCGTTAAGAAAATGGATGCCTGTGTCACCTTGACTGCAGATATCGGAGAGCTTGTGAGCAGCAGACTTTGACCGCTATGCTATCTGGAGACAGGGTTATCACAAAGATCAGACCACCACTTCAAAGCCAACTTCAAGGTCTCCAGCCAGCGAGCAGATTCTGAAGCCAAATGTGCAGCTAAATCAGAGCAGGCCAAAGCTATCAGCAGACAAGACTTCACAAACTGGAGAGTGAATAGAAACTCAATGAGACAACAAAGGTGGCAGAAATAAAGCAGCAAGAAGTGGAGATGAATCTAAAGCTGCAGAATGAAGAAACAAAACTGCAGCAGATACACACAGATAGAGACGTCAGAGCAGCAGCAGACCAAGTAAGAGCTTACAGCATCTCGAAGGTGACCTGAAGAGTCATCAGACAGAGGATGAACTCACAACCTACTCTGTCGACCACAACACTGAATTTAGGGCTCAACTAAATCCTGAAGCTGTGGCTTTCCAGCCTCAATATGTACCTCCTCAAGTGTCCACATCTCCAGAATTAGTTTGACTTGCCTACGCAATCTCAAGTTCACTAACCATAAACCATCAGCCCATACCTGAACCTTCCACCCGGGGGAGTAAATGCTAACATTTTATTTTTATTTATTTATTTATTTATTTTATTACTATTTAATTTAATATTGTTTCTTTGTATCAGTATACTGCTGCTGGATTATGTGAATTTCCCCTTGGGATTAATAAAGTATCTATCTATCTATCTATCTATCTATCGATTGGAGGACTTCCTTCATTCTTACTGACTGTAGGCCCATTCCAGCTGGTGAGACGATGTTGTGTCTGGCTGTGGAGGGGCTTTACTACAGAAACTCAGAGGATGCACACAAGAGTGTCTGGACTGTCCTGACCGAGAGATATGGACACCCGTTACTATACAAAAGGCCTTTCTGGACAAGCTTATGAAGTGGCTTATGAAGTGGCCTACGATTGGTGCAAATGTTCCTCAAGCACTTTGAGAGTTTGGAGACTTCTTGTGAAGTTGCGTTGAGGCCACTGCACACATTAGAGGATTGGCCATCCTAAACGATTGTGTGGAAAATTACAGGCTGCTTAAAAACTAACCTGAAGCAGAGCTTGAGGAGACAGGCGAAGGAAAGGATCATCCAGGACACTACGACACATCATCTACTCCAACTGACAGCAAATATGGGAGCAAAAAAGGAAATGAGGTGGGCAGTGAATATTCTGGGCTTTTGAGTGGCACATCTGAACTGGACAGGGCCTCACCAGCCACATTGTCATCCATTACCAACAAAATGGTCAACAGGTCAACAGCATCAACTTCTTGTGGACACACATCACTGCCTTCTGAGCTCCGAGAAAATGAAGACGTGCTGTCTGAGCTGAAGACATTGATTACTGCACTCAGGCAGATATAAAGAAGGATATAAAGAGAAGACACAGCAGAAAAGATGAGCTGAACCAGGACAGAAACAATCAGGGCGTACGATTAAGAAATAACTTTGATGTGATGTTAGAAGAAAATATAAGAAAAATACGAGAATAAACTACACCTGGAAGAACTTAAGCAAAAATGTACAACTCGCATTGAATGAGAACAATTGACATCCGCCGCAGATAAAAATCTGAATACCTGGACTTACCGTACCACTGTGCACAAGGATTAAATATTAGTGTCCACTCTGAAAGGCACTATATGAAAAAGAAGGAAAGCAGCAAAGAACGACTGAGCAGTCAGTAAGTGCTGTACCACAGTATCCAGTAGGAAAGGCGCTGTATGAATGAGTGAATTAACAGTTATTATGGGCTGTAGAACAGTATCCAGTATGAAATGCGCTTTATGAAAATCCTGGACATGGAGACAAATAGATGAACATACACAGACATCATCATCAATAGAAATAAAATCCTGCAGCACTTCTTTATATTCCTGTGCCCCAATAAATGTAAGTTATCGCCAACCCAATTGTGCTTCACTCAATCAGAATATGAACCAATGTAGGAAGTATTTTAAGATACAGAAGCTTTTATTTGTGGCACCTCTGCATGAGAACCACCTTTTTCTATCCTCTCAAACTTATGCAAAATGTTTCCAGGGCGAGAGCCAATCTGCGAACACTGCAATCAATCAATCATCTGGGTCACATGTTCTGGTCCTGCACCACATGAACATCATCATGCTGGACCAACATCTTTAAATGCCTCTCAGACAGCCTTGGTCTCCCAATCCCTCCTAATCCACTAACAACTGTGTGTGTTTGGCTCACAGAGGGGCTTAAAATGGAGAAGGACAAACAAATTGTGATGGCCTTTACTTCACTATTGGCACGTAGACTTGTCTCGCTCAACTGGAAGAATCCTAACTCTCCTCTGTTAAGTCAGTGGGTAACTGGTGTTTTATATTATCTGAAATTGGAAAAAATCAAATTCTCACTTAGAGGATCAGTGCAGAACTTTTATAAAACCTGTCAGGATCTCATCAATAAGATTTTAGAATGAGCTGTTAAAGCACTGAGGAAGAAGATTCTCTTCCGTTTTCTTTTTCTTCTCCATTTATTTTTGTTCACTTATTAATTCATCTATCTACTTATTTTTACTAGCTTTAAGTTTTACTCTGCCGGCCATGCTCTCTTTCTCAGGGTTGGGGGTTGATTTGTTTTTTATCCTATTTTTGCAAAAATGTATCTATTTTTGTGGAATGTTGTGTGATTTCAATAAAATCAATAAAATAAAAAAAATAAATGCACTATAAGAAAGAAAAAAGAATGAGTGGAAAGTCATTACGTAGTGTATAATAGTGTCCGGTATGAAAGGCGTTATGTGAAAGAAAAAATACAGAAAGTACAACAGAAATGAGAGTAATGGGGAATGGTGAGGACAAATAAGACAAAGCAAAATGCACATCTTGTCACTCTCTTACATAAATACTGTAAAAAGATGGTAAAAAAAAAGTCTCTCTGAAATCCTCAGCGTGTCGTTGTGTGTTACAACTGCTGTACATTAGTGTCCACTTTGAAAGGCACTACAGGAAAAAGAACAAAAGTAAAACAAGGCAATAGAAAGGTCATTTACTGTTATATAATAGTGTCCAGTATAAAAGATACTATATGAAGGATAGAAATATTAACAGACATTAAGAGGTGAATAAGAGTGTCCAATATGAAAACGCACTAAAGAAAGAAAGAAAGAATAAACACAAATGGTGATGATAACAACAAAAGAAAAAAAAATAGTCTTGTCACCCGCTTGTGGCAACAATAGAAAGTTACAGTACATAAAAATTAAAAAAAAAACTATGTCTCTTTCTCTTTTTCTCTCTCTCTCTTTTTCACTCTCTTTCTCTCTTTGTCTCTCTCTCTTTCTCTCTCCCTCTCTCTCTCTCTCTCTCCCTCCCTCTCTCTCTTTCTCTCTTTTTCTTTCTCCCTCTCTCTCTCTTTCTCTCTCCCTCTCTCTTTCTCTTTTTCTCTCTCT
>JANRMT010028174.1:838442-851321 GCA_026402145.1 Polypterus bichir lapradei
AGGAAACTTTTTAAAAGGAGCGTTGATTAAACTGACTATAGCAGACTCGTCATCTTTTTTAAAACAACTTTATTGATTTGATATTGACAATTAATCATAAGGTCAAACATCAAGGAGGATTTGAGTTTGCATGGACTGCGCTGTTTCTTTTTTTTCGTGACATCGTGTCAGTAGAGAGTGCGTCACGTTAACAATGCATTGTGTCCTAAATGACAGCGCACATGCTTTTTTATATTTCCTAAAGGCCAATCTGTCTCAATTTGCTCATTAATATATTTTGACAGTGTATTTTAGTGAGAATGATTATAAACATATTACCCATGTTCATTTCCCATGTAGATATGTAACGTTTGGTGAGTATAAATAAAAAGTAACAACACATATAATAGTTATGTTGCATTGTTTATGATTAACAAAATTCATCGTTTATCTGAAATGTTCTACTTATACAGTCGATTTATTCCACTTCTGAAGGTGTACATTGTCGGTATTCTCCATTGCATTTGCCCCCGAGTGTAACGTGTGCCAGTGTAACCGAGGGATGGCAGACGAGCTCACGTAATGGGTGACGAGGCACATTCTCATCCTGATGCCCAGGCTCTTGTCATAAATATTCCCATCTTGTGCTTTGTCTCGTTCCTGCAAGTTTACTATTATTATTGGACATGTAGAGGAAATGTGTTTTATTTTATGTCTATGAAAGGAAGGACGGTAAAGCCTTGAATGAAACTGAGTGTTGATGCTTTGGGTAACAAGACAGGTTAAGGAGCAGGGGACATTGAATGTGTCAGTGACTGCGGGGGATTGTGTAACTGGAAGATGGTTTAAGAATACAGAAACGACAAAAGCTTAGTGTTTCAGTAATTCTATTTACGTCAATTATTTACTCTGTTGTGCTGCACTTCGGAAGATGACTTATTTACCCCCCGCGTGCAGCCTTTGATAAGATACATTCACAGTAAAGGATGTTGCTGACAAAGTCAGATGCTTTTTTGAAAGTTTGGCTCCAGATGTGCTTATCCAGCTGCTCCTTCTTCTCAGTACTTGAGTGATCTTTACGTTCACCTCTGAATGAATTCGCAAAGTTTCTTTACAACTTTTTTGTCTCATTAACGCAGAAATCCCGAGGCTTTCCTAAAATTGCAGAAGACGCTGTCGATGGCGCTGATTCTGTTTTAAAGACAGTTGTGATTAGTTATGCAGAACACGCTTTTACTCACATTGCTTTTTGGAAATCAATAACACAAATCAGCAACAGATCTGGGAATCACTGAATAGTAAAAACGTTTAATGAGGAATGTCTTGCCCATAAACTGGTGTAATGACCACGTTGGCTTTAGTGAAGCATTTCTTAGCCTCTGTGATATGATCGACATGGGGTAGAATAGATTCTGGATTGTTATAATACGTGCTACCTTACGCAAAATATGCTCATCGATTTGTTACAGATTCTTGGTGGACACGATTCCACACCAAGGAAAAAGGTGCCCCATGTAAATCGTTCATAATGTCTCCAAAATATATTTAACTTTCAGACAAGTACTACTTAACTGTTTTATACAGAATCCTCATTTCAACATATGCGAGCCCCAACTAGAATTTGAACTCAATTTAGTGTATTTTATCAATATAGCACAGACAACCGCTTTTACGCTTTGAGCTAAAGCACTTCAGCGGACTAGAGACTGACCAAAATCGACTGCTGACTGCGCAGATATCAATGACGTCATTACGCTAGCGTACTCAAAATCACGTGACGGGCGCATTTGAAGCAAGCCTCGAAGCGGTGCTTCGATAGCTCGACACAGTGTCGAAACCTGAGTATCGAGCGGCCCATCACTAGTCCTCAGGACCGAGTTTGGGAACCACTGGCCTAAAGTAAGGGGACAGTAAGTAACAAAAGCGATTTAATTCTGATTTAATTTTGTAAATTCCAACTGCTTTCTTAATTTGTTCCATGTTTGCTCTCTACAATACTGTTTCTTTTCTTTGTATCGACCTTCATTTTCATTAGCCTAAAGCATGATTGTGTTCATCAGCCATCATACATCACGTTCTCGTTCTGTTTGGCCCTGTCGAGCTCAGGCTGGCTTCAGTGTTTTTGTCAGGATTGGAGAGAATAAGAAGGAGGTGATATTAGAGGACATGTGCAAACAACACAAATATAACTGTAGTGTAAACTGCACAACATAAACTGACTTTGATAGAGTGACGGAGGAACTGAAACACTTCCAAATAACTAACTGTGCTTTATTTTTACAGATGTCCACCAAGTCCATCGTTTAAAGTGCATCTTCAGACTTGACTGAGAACCATCGACAAGTTGTGGTGCCCCAGCCTGGCAGCATTCGCTCTGTTTTTCTGCTGTGCTACGACTTTTCTCAGATGTATAATAGAGAAATTTTTGGAAAAATATTCTTAGTCATCGGTTTTCAACTCATAGCAATTCTAATGCCACTCTTGGCTCTGTTAACAGTTCAGCATTATTTTGGTGACAGCAAGTCACTTGATTTTTGACACGTGGCAGGCCATCTTTCAATGTTCTTGTCAGTTTTGTGTACAGGTTTTGTGACATTACGTGTTTGTACCTGACTTTGAGTTCTTCACCTTCAGGTTGCATCCATGGTTTTGCACTTTGTTTGGACAATCGATTCTCTGATTTTCATTCCTCTTGTAGTTTTTTAAATAAACAGTAAGATCAAAGGTGGAGGTCTGTGTATTTATGCTCCTCTTCCTAAAATACACACCACTTATCAAATATTTGAGACCTTCATTGATGATGGTGAAAGTCTGGAGTGAAGAGGCAGAATCTGCTTTACAGCAGAAGTTTCACCACACAGACTGGAGACTGTTTGCCACCAATGTCACTTGGGACTCGGAAGTAGACACCTCCTCTGTTCGAGAGTATATCAGTACACGAATTAATGAAATCACAAGCAGATTAAGACCTTCCCTTGGATGACTAGAGAGGTTGGACTCCTCCCGATAGTTCACGATGCTATTTTCAGATCTGATGACGCAGAGAGCTACAGTACATCCAGGGCCAACCTGAAAATGAGCATCAGGAGAGCCAAACAGAAATATAAACAACAGACCGAGGATCATTGCAAAATCTCCGAACCCAGACATATGTGGCCAAGCATCCAGAACATCACAGAATACAGGAAGGTAAAAGCAGCCTCAACATCAAGTAACATCTCCCTTCCTGATGAGCTAAACAACTTGTAACCAAATCTGCGATCAGCCCCTCAGACTTACCACCTCCACTGTACAATCGGAACTAAGCAAAGTGACTGCACACTGGGCTGCTGGTCCTGATGTCATACCTGGGTGTGTGCTTAAGATTGCCTCAATGAAACGATTGTCTCACTGCCTAAACTATCCTCTCGTGGGAGACTGAATGACTACCGCCCTGCTGCACTCACCCCCATCTTTATCCAGTGCTTTGAGAGACTGGTTCTGGCCCACCTTAAATCCAGTCTACCTCCCACACTACATCCTTACCAGTTTGTCTACTGTCCCAATAAGATGCCATATTCTCAGCTCGTCACTCTGCCTTGACACACCTGGATAACAACAACTTCTACGTCAGAATGGTATTTGTTGATTTTAGCTCTGCATTTAACACCATCATCCCCTCCAATCTGGTAACAAAACTCGGCAACCTCGGCATCAGCACCTCTCTTTGTAATTAAACACTGGACTTTCTAACCAACAGACCCCAGTGTGTCCAACTAAACCACCAGACATCCTCTACCCTGATCCTGAATACTGGTGTTCTGCATGGCTGTGTACTCAGCTCCATTCCTCTACTCCATCTTAACCCTTAACTACGTCCCTTTATGTGGCCTTATGTGGCTTCAACTTCATCATAAACTTTGCAGGTGACACCACAGTAATAGGACTGATCAGTGACAATGATGAGTCAACCTACAGAAAGGAAGTTCAGCAACTTGGTGTACTGACAAGTACCTCACCCTCAACACCAAGAAGACCAAGGAGCTCATTGTGGATTACTGGAAAACTAAAAGCAGCAGACACACTCCCACCATTGTAAATGGAACTGAGGTGGAGTGTGTTTCCAGCTTCAAATTTCTGGGCATCCACATCTCCAAGGACCTTTCCTGGACTTTAAACACCTCCAGTCTCATTAAAAAGGCACTGCAGCGACTTCACTTTCTGAGGAGGCTAAAGAAAGCCTGCCCGTCTCATCAAATTCTATTGAACTTTTCACAAACCTACTGAATATTTACTTGTTTCAAGTGTGTGATGTATGACGTTTACAAACTAATACATTTACATTTTTAATATAAATGATGCCATTAATATGTTGTCACACACGTGCGAGTAGGAGGCAGCTAAAGGGCTTGAGTAATTGCAATACCACATCAGACCAGGGGGCGGCAGGGGGTACTGACTGTCTTTCTCAGTTCCTTGCAGACCTTTCCCAGGAAATCCCACCAGGTTCCAGCGTCTTAGTTGATGTTACTTCCGGTTCTGGGGGGTTCTTGGATGATGTCACTTCTAGTTCCAACCCAGATGACGTCACTTCCTCTACGTGCCTTTAAAGCTGCCATCTTACCTCCAGTCTAACAGTTCTGTTTTGGACTCAGTCTTGTGAACATCTCTGTTCAATTATGTAAACTTTTGCAGCCAGGATATAATATACGGGTGGCTGCCCGAAACATTTATAATGTCTGGAGTGGATTCTTTATCAATGTAATTATGTAAAACACAAATTCAGAAGCGTAATGTGCTTATCTACTGGACTGGATTGCCTTGCCATGTGTCTCGCTTTCTTAACAGCAGACACATTTCCTTTATGTGCCATTATTTTTTTTTTGAACTATTAACTCTTTACTTTTCAGTCCTGTCTCATAAAACACCATACACTGCAGCAGTTTCACACTTAAATTCACAGGTACTCAATCTGCTGATATCACAGCCTCCTCTGTGATTTTGAGCCAAGACTGATGTTATTGACGATGAGTTCTCTGGGCAGCTTAAATCTCATAAGTGTGCACATAACCGTGAATGGCTATGGCCTGCCTTGGATTAACAAGAAACACTTGGCATGCATGGAACCAGCTGAGCACTAATTGGACAATGAGGCCTATTCAAGTGAGGTGTTCTCAGCTATGGACTGATTTGTTACGTATGTTTCTAGGGCTACATTGTCGTTTTGTGAAGTTTCTCTCTTTTCAAAGCTGTTTTGTAGATACCAACAAAACGGTCATCAGATAAGCCTAGATGAGGTCCGCTTATCAATTTGTAGGCTCCATTTATTGTTCTGTAACAAAGAGCAAGATTTTTATTGTTCCTTGGCCTTGGTGGGTTTACATTGAAATGATATTAACAAAAGAATGTCAAACTGGTATAATCCAGTTCAGAGGCGGCACTGCACTTAAAGCAGGCACTCGCTCAGCCACAACCACACAAGGCCAATTCAGTGTCGTCATTTAACCCAACATGCACATCTGTGAGATGTGGGAGGAAACCAGGAGTGACATGAGGAGAACATGCAGACCTGACAAAGACGACGACTGGCTGCTGAATTCAAAGTTGTGAAGTTGAATCCGCTTCTTTTAATTTTAAAGTTCATTTCACCTGAAAGAATCATCTCCTTTATTGCCTTAGCAGCTTCAACTCGCTCCATGATGATTTTCTTCATGAACTGCACATCTCTCGCACTCAATGGCTGTCTTGTTTGCTGGCCAGTAAATTACTGAGCGGTAAGTCAAAAGTTTTATGACAATTCATTACAACCATTTCATTCTCAGGCAGTCCTTATTTTATTTTATTTTATTTTTCATTCTTTGTATCTCTGACCTACATGTCAGCCTCAAATGATTAGTAGGTCAGTTAAAAATTGAAGAACAGAAGACTGGGATTGAAGCAGGAGAATGAGGATTAGGGGTTTATGTTTGAACAAAGAAAAAGTCAGTTTGTTTGACAGTGTGACAGTGGATTGATTTTATGTAAAAATGTAAAGTTGAACTTTGAAAATAAAAAGTATCATTTTAATGAAGCCAATAGTGTGAAGAGTTCATTAGAAGTTGAAGGTGACCAGACAACTGAGACTCCTTCCAAATGTCTGACTTGCCTGCTCTTCACTTGGTTGTCTGTTGTCATCTTTTTGTGATGTCATGTTAAATTCCCACAAATTCTGTCCAATAAGATGAGCTCTTTACGATTGTCAGCATACATGTGAGTGTTGTCAGTGCAGCCCCTGATTGGTTCTTGTTAATTGTCTGTGTTGTGCCCCGCCCATCCCATTCCTCACTCGTTTTCGTTTCTCTCCTTTCAGACTTCTGGACACTCACACTGGACATCAACACGGCACACAAACATCTCTCTTTGTGAACTTGCTGTTAATGGGAGGTGGAGTACAGTGGAGACTTCATGGACACGGGAGTCGCATATAAAGGAGAGGGTGGGGAGTGCAGATAGCACTGGAGTTTGTTCTCTTCTCATTCCCAATACTTTTAAAGTGCTTGTAATCAGCAACCCCTACAGCCCCCATAAATGTCATATATCTGGACTGGACTTCTGGCTCCCGGTCATTTTATAACATCTCACACACAATGGTCCTCCTGCACAGGCTCCACACCTCCTTCACTGAGCCACTCTATCCAGAGTTTTGGCTTGATTGTGACCGCATTGTAAAATCAGACATTTGACAGGATGTGACTACTGACCTGTACCCTCCATCAGTCACCTGATGTCTCCACAAGCGCAGATCCTCTTGGTGTTTGGTGTTAAAGTTCATTTTATATGATGGGTGCTGGGGCAACACTACTGTGGGAACACAAATTCAAGGTAAATGTGGTTATTCGTGTCTCCATTAGTGTTTTGTTTGACTTAATCCTTGAGTAGCCAATCAACTGTGTGTGTGTTATAGTTTAGGGTGAAGACACCTCAGACCTATAAATACCAGTTTGACCAGCAGGGGTCATTGATTCCCAACTACATGTCCTTCAGGGTGAAAACTAAACAATTGTCTTGGCCCTTGAGTGTCACCATATGTCACCTGTGAAGTTGGACAATCATTTGGTTCTGACTGAGCAGCACTCAATCAAGCACTGTGAGGATTCTGTTTTCTGATTGCCTCCAATGCCATCCAGCCATCCCTGTTAAAGTGTTAGCTCAGAGATATGCAGGTGGACTAGCCTGTGCTGTCCTGGATAATAAACTCTCCGTCAGGCAGACCTCCGTTTCTGAGTCTCAAAGACTGTGTGAGTAACACTGGGGCAGCACAAGTGACAGGCCTGTCTTCTCTTCTCTTCACTCTGTACACCTAAGACTATAAATATAATAGCAGGTCATGTCACCTGCAGACATCTTCAGATGATTCTGCACTTATGGGGGTGTATTAATAAGGGGGACTAAAGGAGAGGAGTCAGGTGGAAAAGTTGATTTCCTGGTGCAAAGAGAATTGCCTGCATCTTAATACCAACATAACCAAGGAACTGCTTATTGACTTTAGAAAGGCTCTGTGTCCGGTCACTGTTCAAGGAGTGGATATGGAGGTAGTCCACTTCCACAACTACATAGGGGTCCACTTCAATGACAGGTTGGACTAGTTTCGAAACACAGAGGAACGAGAGAAGAAAGGGCAAAGCTGTGTCTTATTCCTTAGGAGACTGTGTTCCTTTAATGTGGGAAGTGACATCCGTCACATCTTCTATAACTGATTTTATATGCTGTGATGTGCTGAGCTGGTAACAGCACTTTAAGAAAGGCCCACCAAATCAACAAACTGAGTAAAAGGGTAAGCTCAGTGGCAGGACGCACGCTGACCCCTGGAGGTTGTGGCAAAGGAGAGGATTAAAATACAATACAATACAATACAGTTTATTTACCTTTAACAGGCCCTGCCTCTTGACAGCCCCCCAGCCTCGACTCTCTAGGAAGACAAGAAAAACTCCCAAAGAAAAAACCTTGTTGGGAAAAAATGGAAGAAACCTCAGGAAAGGCAATTCAAAGAGATACCCCTTAACAGGTAGGTTGGGAGTGCAGTGGGTGTCAAAAAGGGGGGATGAACAGAATACAATACACAGAACAAAACACAAGTAATCATCAATACAATATAACAGTAAAATAAAAATATTACAAGTACAGAGCAGAATTTAACAGTGGATGATATCCCATAATATGATTTGGATTTGTTTAGAGTCCTGGAGACCTCATCCATCAAGCTGGCTCCCCCTATTGGCCATTCCACAGCTGAGTCAGTACTGGGCCAGCCAATCTGATGAAAGGACCCCTCTACCTGGTGATTCCTGCAATCCTCCATCAGAGATGACTTTACCTTAGGTGGGCAAAACAACTTGGCAGGTGGGCCGTGGCACCAAGTGCCACATTTGAGTAACTAGAAGAGAAACAGAATAGGTGAGGGTTAGTATCAAATTCTAACTATCATGTTACTTCTGTTTTAATTCTAATGACTAACAGCAGAGATGCAGTCTGTACAGTTAATCAGCAGCTCTAGTCAGGGTGTGCTACACTGAAGTTGTGAGTCTTCAGCCAGGATTTAAAGGCTGAGACTGAAGGGGCATCTCTTATAGTGGCAGGAAGACCAGTTCATTCTTTAGGGGCCCTATAACTAAAAACTCGACCTCCCACTGTTATTTTATTAATCTTTGGAATCACAAGCAGACTGGCATCTTGAGATCTTAATGTGCGCTCAGGTTTGTAAGTCATAATAAGTTCAGATAAGTAATATTCACCCCAACAGGCACACCAGACACAGCAGATCTGCTCCATCTTTGTTTCTTTCACCTTAACACTTGACTTTATTGAAGAATCAGCCACACGTGGTACACTGAAGGGTTCACTCACTTCTCTGTATGATACCACAGTCCTTAATATGAACGTCACAATGCAATCATATCAGATAGTGACGGCTTTAATACATTTCTAGAGGTGGGATGCTGTTTTGCAGTAAAGTCATTAAATGCATTGGTGGATATAGTGAAGCTCACCATACACGGAGGTTCACGTCAGTGGCCTGCGGCATCTAAAAGTATTTTCATTCTGCACAGACTCGTCTTGTGCTACAGACAGGACCTTCTCTATTTTAAACCTGAGAAATGTACAACTCTCTGATTTTATAAGAAGGCCTCCTGCACTTAATTCATCTTTAGCTGGCTAAGCTGAAAAGCCACAGCCCACCTACAATTCACTAAATAAGGGTCCAGAGTTTCACTCCTATTGTCCGCTGTGTAAGCAATGCAGTGAACAGCCGAGGCGCTCCTGGCAGAGGCAGACTTACCTGCTCTCGCTTTGTTTCGCCTCAGTGCTCTCCTGGGGATTTGTCTTTGATCAACAAGCTGGACGGCTCTCTGCAGAATCAGTCAGTGCACCTCAGTTCAAGTTATCAGTCTGTGCAAGAAGATGGCTGAGCAGTTTAGGAGCATGAATATCACTTAAATGGCCCCAAGAATGATCTTCTGGACAATAACCCCTCCAATGTTCAAGATGCTCTACAGTTACCCAGACAATGGCGGTCTGAAATAGACTGAACTTCAAATCCTCTGAACTATCAACTAACATAGAAGGAAGAGAAGGTTTAGTTATCTAGTAAGGTTGACGCCCCACAGGTTTTAATCTGGAGACATGGAATCTTATAATGAGCTAGCAGTGCTAGACTGAATGACACCAGACTCACACGTCTCCAGATAGCATAGGGGTCAAAGTACCGCGATGCCAGTTTTTGAGAAGGAACCTGTAGTCACATATCTCGGATGGAAAGTCACACCTTCTGCTGAATTTAAACACAGGAGACGCCATCCATTTGTGATCCACAGACCACTTGGCAAGGTCAGAGTTTGGGGTTTCGCCAAGCCAGCTGCCACCTATAGGTTAGTGAGATGCTCAGTGGATACCAAAGAAGACAAATCTAATAGATGAGCCTGAAATCTGTATGGACATTCAATTTCTAGCGATATCAGCTAAGATCAAGAAATAACTCAAATCATTTTGACTTGCATTGACTGTGCAATGGAGAAACTTCTCCAAGTCTCACTAAGTTCTTTCTGTCAGACCTGTGACCTATGAATGAGATCCTGAAATAAGATTAACTGTACAACTTAAACATGCAGAAATGAAATGCCAGAAGTGGGATACAAATTACAGTCCTTCATTTGAGATAATTGAACTGAGAAAGCCAAGTAAACAGACTACAGTGTGAGAACAATTATAGCTAATTCATTTACAAATGGACGTTTCTCAAAGGAAATAAAATGGACGTATTTGGAAATTGCCTACTACTACTACACAAATTGCAGTGTAGCCATTAGATGGTGGTAGATTTGCAATGAAATCTAAGATGATAATATCCTTAGGCACAAGAACGACATGGACTTGGTTGTAACAACCCTACAGGCAGACCTTGGATGGATTTTGCTCAGTAATGAACTTTGCATACTGAAACATAATCTCTAACCTCTTCTGCATGTTTTCCCACTTAAAATATATTTTGTGGTTTTCTAAAGTGTGTGAACCCCCAGGTTCCCCTAACATATAGCTAACATGAATTTAATCTTTTACTTTACTCTGCAAGCATGGAGGAATGTGATAGATCAACTTCAACTTAAAGTGAACTTAAACTTAAGTAACTTAACGCAGGTGGCGATGGAGGATTGAGCTTCACAAGTCTGATCCTCCAGTGGCGATGGAGTTAATGTTACTTCCAGACATTTAGCAAGTAGAATGATAAGCTCCAGCTCAGCTAGACTATTATCAGGTTCAAAACGGCAGGACAGGGTATCCACCCTATCCTTCCTCTTACCAGAGCGGTAATAAAATGTAAATTAAACCTAAGAAATAAGAAATGGGTATTTTGCTCCTTCCAACCAGTGCCTCCATCCTTGCCCATTTTAAGGCTAAAAATGTACGATACACACCTCATAATTTTGCAGGTGATAGTTTCTTTGAAAACAATACACATGAGTGGAGCAGATCACATTCTGATAATATTTATGACAGTACAGACCCCAAACCAATGCTTGACGCTGCACTGACGTCAACAAGAGACCAGAAAACTTTATGTGAAAAGCCCAGGAGAAAAGACAAAGTCAGAAAATGAAGCACATTGTAAAAACTAGAGACCAAATAGAGAAATGACAAAACCAGGACTAATAACCAAAAGTCAAAGTCTAAGTTTAGAGCCAAAGTCAATCCCAACAAACTCTCAAAAAAAGCATCTTGATCACAAAGAAAGAATCTAATGTCAGGTAAATGAGAGACTGCACCTGTCGACTTTTAAGCAGCTCCACTGGTTATATAATCGTCACACAAAAGATGGAGTCCCATGAAAACAAGTGATGTGCTAACCTTGACGTTGCAGAGAATGGAAGAAAAACAGAATTTGTAACATCAAAATATGCAATTCTGAATAAAAAACTGAGGCAGTAAAATAAATCTCTGGGCCAGAAAACCCAGAACATACGATATGTACTGCAAGTAAGCGTCAATGCAACAGCAATTATAAGAGATGCATATACTTCTAGAAGGAACTGATGGCTGGTCCAGGATGTCTCCATACAGAAGCTCTAGTAAAGAGTAGCGAATCTGTGATCAGTGAATTTGTGATCAGTGTTTTTCACACAGAATATGCCGTATTTACCACTGACCTTATTCACAAAATATTTTTATTGAAATTCGCCGTACGTCTGGCTTAGACAAACATTTCTTGGCCAGCTACCCAAGATGCTTTACGAGGCCAGTGTAACATCACATTGCTGTAGCCGCCATGCACAGACTTTTTATGCATACATACTGTAAGATTGATGCAGATCTGCGTCACAAACACATGACGTCATGACCAGAACGCAGAACTCCAGCCAGGTTTCCACCACATTTAAAAAAATGTAAAAAAAAAACCTGCATCATTTTCATTTAAAGAGTACATTAGCTGACAAAATGAGAAAATTCCGAACACTGCCACTGGATATACTCTGTAATACTAATCCCTGTGCACTGGACAGCAGTGCTGCATTTGACCCACAATAATCAGTGCTGGCAGATGCTTTCCTGGCCCCCAGGGACCCCTACAAGACCACCGCACATTATAATTCACTCAATGCTCATCGCAGAGTTTGCTGAGACTCCAGAACATTTCTGCATTTATGCTGAACTCACAGTGAAGTAAACTTTAGCCTGAGATAATTTAAATCAGAATAGACAATCAGCCTGAGAGAGTGAAACACTGATTTTATGATTATTGATTATTCAGTGTAGTATTGTGTAGTCGTCACCCAGCAAGATGTCTGCGTTCTCAAAGAAACTGACAAGGTGGAGACCTCTGTGGGCCAAACAGAATCTGAAGTAGTTCTGCACCAGCACTTGAACAGACTCCTCTTCACCCTCATCTGTAAATTAGCACATAAACGACAGGAACTTCCTGAAGGGGACATTGATTGATAAAGAAAAGGATAAACAGTTAATGTTAATGACAATTTGGTTAAGCTCTCTTAAACCTCCGTCTAGTTTCTCCACATAAAGAAGCCCGCTGGACCACCGCACAGCACAGTAAACCCGTTGTCTCAGTTCTCGTAGATGTGCTCCACCATAGCTAAAGACAATGTTTGGTTAAGTACTTTGATTTTTCCTTTCATATATGTTTTAATTTTCTATTTATTTCCATATATGACCAACCACAGGACAATATTAATAAATATTTCATTATAATGATTCAACCATAAAGTAATGTTCACGTATGTGTTAATTTGGTGAATATTACTTTTCTTACTTTTTATATTTTGTATTTTCATCTTTTCTTAGACATTTTCATGTGTTCATTAAGTATATATATATTTTAATATTCTTTTGTCGCACATTTAGTGTTCAGTGCCGCTGTGGATCTCCTGTAGGTGT
>JANRMT010028174.1:868626-879150 GCA_026402145.1 Polypterus bichir lapradei
GTTAAAGTAAGTCAGAGTATTAAAGATTATAGAGCTTTAAAGATTTCTTGCACTTGGCAACAGAGGATTGGCTCACCCCGATAAACAGGCCAATTCAACCCAACAGGTACAAAGCTGGCCGGTCCAGGTATAGTAAGGGGCCACTTTATTTAAGGGGTCTGCTGACCTGTCACTGGTATAAAGCACGACTGGCTGCCAGGGTGGGGAGTCAGCCACTGTAGCTCAACTGGTTGACCGCTGATTTAACCCACCAGTACATGAGATGTACCAGTTCAAGTCCCATCACGAGAAGAGGGATTTTAAAATAGAAAGTAGTCACTTTATTTGATGGGCTTGGTGATAAAAATAATTTATAAACTACACCACTAAAGGGCCAGCAGTGTGACATCGTGAAAAGAGAGTGACCAATCCGGCCACACAGTTGAAACAGACTGACCACCCTGGTCAAAGGGCAGACCCGAGTTAAAGGAGCCCATAGGATTCACCTCACATAACATGTAAACTGTCTGTCAGCGTCCTCCATTCTGTCGATGGTATAAAAGACTTCTTGTATCTTCCAGACAGAGGATTAGCTCACTGAGAGAGACGAGTCAAATCACTTCTCACAGAAACAAGTAGAGGTGCAGGGTGTGAATGCTGTCCTCTCCAGTGTGATGAATGACCAACCCATTTATTTAAGGGCTCCACAGACCGGTCACTAACATTAAATGTATCTGGTTGGCTTACTCTACAGCCAGACTCGGTAGCTCAACCGGGGGGACCACTCATGCAGAAGAGTGTGGGTTTGCGTCTGCCCCCAAATCATAGGAGCACCTAAAATAGAAAGCAGTGCCTTCATTTGATGTGGCCACCAAAGAGTTAACAGTATAAATGATTTCTATACCATTCTTCAAAAGGGGACCCCCATGATGGCACAGCAAAACAAGCAAACAGCCCTCTAATCCAACACCAAGTCAGCCCTGCAGTCAAGACCACCCACAAGCAAAGGGGACCCAGAAGAATGATAACCAGCAAGACCCTCTCATTTATTAGAAGTGTCAACTGAGAGATGAGTTGTTGAAAGTGCTGAGGCTCCACAGTGAGAGGGGCTCAGATAGGAGCTCTGCAGGGTAAAGACCCCCAAACCCACCAACCGAGACAGAACAGCCAGTGGGTTCAAATCCTCCTCCTACCATCATCAGAAGAAAATACAAGAAGAACAAAACAAGTGCCCTCTTATTCAAGAATACAACCAAAGAAGAAGAAATCAGGTCAGGGGACAACGGTGACACGACCGCTTGGGTGGTGCAGTGGTGAGAACTGCTGTCTCGTAATCAAGAGATTGTGGCTTTGATTCCGGATCATTCCTGCATTTACCATTTTGAGTAGTGAGCTGCTCTTATTGTTACTATTATACAATAAAAATATACATTTAATTTGAGTCTGTAACAGCTGGTGTAAATATATGGTACTTGTAAAGGTTAGCGTTTTTTAATTATTATTATTCAGTTTTATTCTCTCAGTCACGTTAACGCTCCCACTAATCTGACACTGTTAGTTTTCAAATTAAGACGTGTTATAGCAGAGGTGAACTCAGATGATGACGAGGGTTCAATTTCAGAGAAAGAGGACAGAAGCCCTGACCGCAAGAAACGTCTACTCACACATAAGAACAACGCAGAGCATCAGGTGTGAAGGTGAAAGATGGCACCGTTTGGGTGCAGCAAGAGGTCGGGCGTCATCCTGCCAGTGAATCTGCCACACACGCGTGTCCTACAATGAAGCAGCACGGCCTTTAGAGGTATCATGTAAAGTTCTTTTTGTGATTATGTTTTGTGATGGTCTTTATATGATAAACATGTATATGTTACTTATATAAAAGTCAGATTGAATGTTATTTACCTTGATTTATTTACTGATCTTCCTACAATGTAAAGTCAAAGTAGACTGCAGAGCGTCCTGTGTTTGATCGACATAGACGTGCTGATAAAGTACATGTCTTCACCACACTGTCTGGTACAGCGTCTGTAGTCTGCGCTGATCCACCAGTCCACCTCATCTTCCCTCACTCGTGAACAAGACCCTGAGATATTTACACTCCTCCGCGGGAGACAACACCTCAGTCACATGTCCTCTGCTGTGACATTGCTATCTATAGGACACTGACCACCTGTCACTTACTGACTAGTAGAATATCAACGTGCCAATCGAATGGGCTGCAACAAGTAGACATGCATTGTGGTCGCTCAGCGCACGTGCAGAAGTGTCACATGGTGAGTATAAACCCCAATAATATCCACTTGCATGCTACTCTATAAACCAGGCTGAAGAAGAAGGCAGATGAAGGATTTTATTGTACAGCAACTCAGTCAAAGCACAACATTCATTAGGAGGCTAAAGCTGTGCAACAAACTTTAAGAAGTAAACTTGAATAGGAGGCTGGCATCTGTGGGTGAGCAACTGTGGTCTGGCAGAGATATAAAATAATAAAGAAATGAATTAACTAAAACATTAACAGCATAAATAAACTAAACAGCTTTAGAATTGTACAAAGTGTTCATACTGGCTAAATATCTGGAGGGCTTGTTATCAGAATTGTGATATACAAGTTTACAAAAACTGGAGAAATAATTAACAATTGTTAGACAAGTTTTTATATAAATTACATATGTGACCACATACTGTATGTGTCAGTAGATTTTCATTTGCTTACTGACTTTCTGTTTTCTTAAACTATCTGTATAAATAGGTTTAGATGTGTGTAGACACTACTGTATGTAACACAGAATATCTTTCACTTTAATGGTATTATTATTCTCCATTGCAGTATTTTCTTTATATTTTTGCTCTTTTTAATATAATCACTTCAGAAATCTCATTTCACTGATAAGTCAGACATCACCACTTGATCGACAAATGACACAGGATGAAATCCTCGCTGTTTCTTGGTATTCACTCCCCTGATTTGTATGACAAAGTGTTTCAATTCTCCATTCTGGACGAGATGCTCCTTTTCTGATAACACATCTGACTGACGCGTTGTGATGGCCGTTTAACACTCAGTAGAGTCAATGGAGATCAGCTAATCTTTTTTTTGATCAACATGGCGCCCTCCATGCCAGATGTGTTTGTTCGCTCCACTCCTTGCTGTTTTTTGTTTTGGTTTGTGTTTTGTTTTTCGCCTTCTCTACAGCACACTATAAATGCCTTTGCACTGTCATACCGCAGACAGACATTGCTAACTCACACAGTCTCCTGGAGTTTACCAGTTTTATACCATCTGAGCTACAATTCATTGTTCGCTCCCGCAGCAAACACCACAACCACACCCAGGAAGACCCCGTAGCACTGAGCCCGAGTGACCAAGTTGACCCCAGGAGAGAGCTCTGGAGATGGTGACACAAGCGAGACAAGATTGGAGGGCTTCACACTAGGCTGAAAGCCCACGCTAGCTGACCACCACTACCCAGACTCTTTCTAGCCAACGTGTGGTCTCTGGAAAACAAACTGGATGAGCTAAGAGCCAGGATTACAGCGTAGTGGGAAATAAGAGAGTGATGTCCTCTAATGTTCACCGAGACCTGGCTTTCGGACAAAGTCCCAGAATGCACCACACAGCTACAGACTCACTCCATGCACCGAGGAGATCGCACCGCAGCCTCCGGTAAGGCTAAAGGGGTGTGTGTGTGTGTGTGTGTTTATTAACAACTCATGGTGTGGAGACGTACAGACTGTTTATAAGCACTGCTCACAAGATGGGGAGTGTTGACTGCTGAAATGCCGACCCTATTATCTACCGAGGGAATTCACTGCTGTGTTTCTGGCCGCTGTTTACATCCCCCTGTGAGCTAACTCCATGGCAACGCTCTGCAAACTCCATGATGTCCTCAGGGCCTTAGAGACGACTCATCACGATGCTGTTTTAAAGCAGGTTGGGGACTTTAATCAGTGCAATTTACTGACTGTACTTCCTAAATACCACCAACACGTGAACATTACCACCCGTGAGAAGAACACACTGGATCATCTTTACAGGGCTGCACCCCGCCCTCACTTTGGACAATCAGACCAGTCTCTCTGTTCCTGTACCCAGCCTACAGATAAAGGCTGAAACAAACAAACCTCGTCATGAAGCAAGTTAAACTTTGGACCCCAGCGTCTGAGCGCACCCTGCAGGACTGTTTCACTCAGACAGACTGGGATGTGTTTAGGGTTGCATGCCAACTTCTGTCGGCATACAGGACTATGCAGAGTACGTGACTGGATACATTAGCACCTGTATTGACAACATCGTGCCCACAATACCAGTCAGGAAGTTCCCCAACCAGAAGCCCTGGATAAACAGTCAGGTACGCCACATGCTGCGTGCCCGCTCTCTTGCATTTAGATCAGGCACTGAGACGGAGTAGAAAGCTGTGAAGTACGGACTAACAAAGCCATCACAGCAGCCAGGAGGCAGTACAGAGAGAAGCTGGAGGGCTTCAGTTCTACTGCTGACTCTGGACGTATGTGGCAGGGCCTACAGGACCACCACCAGTACAATCAGCTCCACAGACAGTCTGCCGGATGATCTCAACACTTTCTACACCTGCTTTGAGACGTCCAGCAACAGCACGGAGTGGAGACACACACACATACATACACCCGGACCACCCAACCCCCCTCCCCTCCCCCAATGGTCTCTTCAGGTCAGGTACACAAAGCACTAAGGAAGATCAACCCCCATTAGGCAGCAGGACCAGACAACATCCCTGCTGTCAGAGCATGTGCCAACGAGCTGGCTGATGTTCTATACTCCTTCTTCAACCTTTCCCTCAGTCAGTGCATCGTTCCGTCCTGCTTTAAGACTATAATCATCGTCCCCCTTGCTAAAAACAGCCCACCCACCTGCCTGAATGACTACAGGCCTGTAGCACTCACTCCAATCATCATGAAGTGTTTTGAGAGAGTGGTGGTGGTCCACATTCAGAGCAGCATACTGGACCCCCTGGACCCCCTGCAGTATGCCTACTGTCCCAACAGGTCCACCTCAGATGCCATCGCGGCCGCACTACATCATTCCCTCTCCCATCTGGAGAACAAAGTCTTCTTCATCAGGATGCTCTTTGTTGACCACAGCTCCGTCTTTAACATGGTTATCCCCCATAAACTGACTGCACTTGGCCTGCACCCCACCCTCTGTGACTGGCTCCTAGACTTTCTGACTGGCAGGCCCCAGTCTGTCAGGATTGGTAACAGGACTTCAGCCACCATTATCACAAACACAGGCGCCCCACAGGGATGTGTCCTCAGCCCTATGCTCTACACCCTGTTCACCCAGGACTGTGTCGCCTCCCACAAAGATAACATCATCCTGAAGTTTGCAGATGACACCACAGTGATTGGACACATTACAGAAGGGGACGAGGCGGTCTACAGGAGGGATGCGGACAGTCTGGCGTCATGGTGTGAGGACAACAACCTCACCCTCAACACAGACAAGACGAAGGAGATGATAGCGGACATGAGGAAGGAGAGGACACCTCACTGGCCACTGTTCATCCGAGGGCTTGAAGTGGAAAGGGTGAGCGGCATTAAATACCTGGGGGTCTACATCAGTGAGGACCGCACTTGGAGACTTAACACCACACAGCTGGTCAAGAGGGCTCAACAGCAGCTGTACTTTCTGAGAAGGCTAAGGAAGTGTGGTATGTCGACTAAGATCCTCGGCAACTTTTACAGCTGCATTGTTAGGAGCATTTTGACCAGCTGCATCACCGCGTGGTACGGCAACACTGCTGCTATGGACTGCAAACACCTGCAGAGAAGATCACCAGGACCCCACTGCCCTCTCTGCAGAGCATCTACAACTGCAGAGTTCGCAGGAGAACTGCCTCGATCCTCAGGGACCCCACCTGGGACCCCCAACACGAACTGTTCACACTTCTACCCTCAGGCAGGAGATACAGACGTATAAAATGCAGGACTTCCAGGCTAAAGAACTCTCTTTCCCAAGGCCATTAGACTCTTAAATAACTGACTGGGGTTTATAACCGTAGGCCACCTCATTCTATCGACATCACACAACTGTATTTGACTTGTCCATCACACACCTACCTGCACGTTACACTTTATACTTCTATTCTGTTTTTATACTTTATGCTGCCTCTGTTATTTATTATCTATCTGCTACTTATTATCTATCTATATATATAATTCACTAAGGCAAGACAACCATGGAAAGCACGCCGGAAGAGGCGTGGATTCACTAAGCCGCCGACAAGTGAGACACCTATGGCGCACGCAGGAAGGAGCCACACCCACCAACTCCAAGACCATTGGATACGACGACAACTCGCAGGGCCACGCCCACCAACTGGGACACGACGACACAGAAAAAATGCCGCCATTTATATTCGTCTGTCGTAGAGGCCACATGCAGTGCAGGTCAGGTTAATGTCATGTGCATGTCATGCACCTCCGAGCTACGTTGACTGTTCATAGAGGCATGTTTCTCGCGGAGGTGAATCGCCATATGCAGCGTGTAAAACGGTTTGCGAGGGGTATCCCATGGGATCCTTAAAACAATCCTTTACAACTGAGGTTAAAGCACAATGAAGTAAGCAGTCTTTAAAAAACGAGTATTCGGTTACGACACACGACCGCGTGCACCATAGCAAACTGTTTTACATGCTACATACAGCTATTCGCATCCGCGACAAACATGCGTTTTCTTAGACGCTCCTGCAGGAACACGGAAGACGTTTTCTTGCCCACCAACACTCCTTTTTCACCGGCCGGCGTCTACCCTCGCTCTGTAGGCATTCACACTGCCTGCCCATTTGCCCGGACGCAAAAAACTCACCGACCATCCAGTTAGTCCCTTTCGTCTGTGGTAAGAGTCCATATGCACGTCTGAGCCACGTGGCGTTTGTTATGCCGCGGGTTCACTATTGTGTTGTATTTTGCTCTCTCCAGAGTTCCATCTTTTCCTTCACTTACTGTTGTATTATCACACCAACCCGTTTTAGATATCCGTGTCTTTTCAGAACTGTTTAGCATTCAATAAATTATTATGCATGAGATTGACCGTGTGTCTACCCAGCGCAGAGAGGCGTGGGTAAGCCGTTGAACTCCATTCGGGCTGCAAGCCATGGAATTCCCACTAAGTGTGACTCATACGCTCCCACTCATTACGTCCCTACCCTTTGTGCACACCCCCCTCCTACCGTGGTCGGGTATCTTGGTGGATTATATATAGAAAAGCAGCCAAAACCGCACAGAGCAATGAAAAGTCTACGTGAGTCACAGCTGCATCTGGACTGTGCAAAGACGACAACAATTTGAGTGACGAGTTGGAGGTGGGCACATGAGCAGGCAGTGCATACTGCATGACAAATCATGACGGAGGGAGCGGAGTGGATGTCCTTCTCCTCTCCTCCCGTTCCACCCTCCGCGCCTGAGCGCCGCACGGACAATTGTGTGTTGGTTCATTCCGTGCATTGTTACAATGTTGCTGTTCTTGCTGATTTATTACATTACCAATTTTTCAATTGTTAATTTTCTCCCTGTGCTTAAAAATCATTAAAAAACCAGCCTGATTATGTGGCGTATGATACGTCGCGTGTTGGCTAGTTATTTATGTTTATCTTTATATGTTGGTTTTGTCATTTGGTGTGGACAGCAAAGAAAGAATTTCATTGTACAGGGAAACGTCTTTCCTTACTGTGCACATGACACCCTCTGGTAGACTTAGAATTTTTCTTTAAATCAGTTTATTGTATTGACTCCTGTCTCCAGCCCTTTATCAATTTCCTAACCCGCTTATCTCTTTATTCATTTTTATTTCTTTTAGTTTTCTTCTCACCTATCCATTCATTTTTGACCTTTTTTCCATTTCAGATTTTCTCTATCAGCAGCAGTGGGCTCAGTGCATGAAAATACAAACCAAGGATGACAACTCATCACAGGGTGATGTCACTCACTGGTCAGGGGTCCGGTTGGAGCTGAAGGTCTTTGAGAAGAAGCTGAAGAGAACTTGGAGATGGACATGAGGATAATACATAAAGAGTACGCAGACAGTGGCAGAGGCACCTGGGAGAGGAGATGTGAGGTGATGGCACCACCACCTCAGAGGGGCTCTGTGACTTCAATATGACACTCACGTCAGATTTTATATTAGTTTTATAAATTTCTGCATTTTTTGTTTCATTTTTATTTTGAAATACTTTTCATTTTCTTAATTGTCAGTTCTGAGGTGACTGTAAATGGCAATTTCAATTTCTTTGTTTAGATCAAACTTTTCTACAAATTGACTTACACAACACAACTTCACATTCTAGCTGTTTCCATAAAGCCACAGGCCCAGGAAGTTCTGACAGATGGACGGTGACATGGTGGGCCTCACAGCTGCTCAGTGGGAGTTTGATTTCTTCTCTCGGTCTACTTCATGAAGTCTCTCCATTGGCTTTCTGCCTATCTGTGATCTCTCCAAAGACCTACTCGGATATCAGATGAAGGTGCATGTATTTGGAAACAACCGTTCTCCTGCAATTGCCATTTACAGACTCAAGTGGTGTGCTCAGGAAGGTGAAGTGCAGTATATAAAAGACATTAAGAACTTTGTACAGGGAGATTTTTACACAGGCGATGGTCTCAAGTCCTCGCCCCTCTGCTGAAGCCGCTGTCAGTTTGCTAAAAGAGCACAAGACCTGCCTGCTTATTCAAATCTTAGGTTGCACAAAATGACTTCTAACCGTATGCAGGTAATAAAGGCCTTTCCATCCTAAGATTATGCTAGCGACTTGGGGGATTCAGAAATAGGAGAGGACACATTGTCAATACAACGCAGTCCTGGCCTGCTTTGGAATTTAAATTCTCACACCTTTGCATTTCAAGTAAACCAGGAAGAGAACCCTTCACTCGCTCAGGTGTTTTGCCTCCCATTAATTGTTTATTTGATCCTCAAGGATTCAAGAGACAAGTGATTGGTTTTTCCTACTATCTGCAGAAAAAGAAAATGTGTGGGATGGCTGAAGAAACTCTCTGTAAGCTCTGTCTGACCTCCAAGTCCCACGTCCGTATTCCTTTATTCCCTAAGAAGAAATAAAGATTAGGGGACTCTGCATCATCTGTATTGCCTCTGTTAATTCAATAGTGGCTAAGCCTTTATGAAAACCATGAACCTTCATCACACAGTTGAGAGCTTCAACACGTCTGTAATCAGATAGGGCCGCTGTTAGGGCTGGCTTTGCTGTAAGAATGGAAGAACGTAAACAGTCAAGAGATAATATCATCTGTACTGTGGGGAGAGAGGGACAGTGCCCTCCATGTTTGGGACAAAGACTCATACAATATGTCCTTGACTTCCCCCTCTGCTCCACACTTTAAAATTACAAATCAGACAATTCAAATGTGATTAAAGTGCACTTTGCAGACTTTCCTTTAAGAGGATTTGCACACATTTCGGTCACACCATGTTAAAATGGTAACACTTTTCTGGATGGTCTCCCATTTCAGGGGTGGCACCCTAATGTTTGGACACAGTAATGGCAGGTCTATTAAAGCATTTGTTCCTGAAGGTGTCTCTTTTGGTGTCATATTATATTGGCCGTGCAAAGAAAGCTCACACAAAGACCAAAGAGCACCGTTTGGGAACTGCTTAGAGAGGAAGCTGCCCATTAAATTGACACTTTGTCAGACAGCACTGTGTGTAGATGGACATCTGACATGGCTGACCAGGTAACAGACTAATAACTGGAACAGGTGAAAAACAGCTACTGAACAGTTTGAGTTACAGTTGGATAAACACACAGATAAGGCTAACACAGTACAGACGTCAGATTTACTGGAGATGGAGGGTTTGTTGAGGAGTTTTTAGGCAAAATAGGCAAGATATATTATTTCATATATTAATTATTTTTTTTATTGTCCTGTACTGTTGTGTTTAACACTCTAAATGTGTGAGCCTCGTGATGTTTGTCCTTCTTCAGTTGCCATACAGAGGGGCGGTCCCAATGTAAATTAGTGTAACCATGGCAACTACAAGCCTTCTTTCAGCCCCAAGCTCATCCTTCCTGTGTAGACCTTTGGTCACATGATCAGTAAGTTCATATCTGTGCCAGTTTACCGTTATGTATTGATATTTACAGTTCAGAAGCCGTTAGCGAGCCGTTTGTTATTTGTGTGCTGCTCTTCACTTGTCACTCCGCTGTGTTTCTATTGTTTCACTTGCCTTTGAGTTATGGACTGTTTGTTTCTTCACTTTGTAGTTTCACGCCTGCTCTTTGTTAATAAGATGGAGATTCGTACGCCTCGTGTCAAGGTGGTCTGCAGGATGATAAACTGATAAAGGGGGGAGTTCAGCTACCTGAAGGTCTATTAAGTCATAATAGTGAGGTCAGAACATCTACAGAGACGATAACTGGGAACAGAACTGGAATCCATGATGGGACAACAGCACTGACCAGTGTGCCACCAGTTCAGACAAATGAGGCACCAGAAAGAGAAGAAGAAGAAGAGAAAACACGCAGCTTGAGACATCTTGGGACTTGTGATTTATCCTGT
>JANRMT010028174.1:888561-904213 GCA_026402145.1 Polypterus bichir lapradei
TGTAAATATTTCTTCAGATAAAATCTCTCTACAGGTTGACTTACACAACACAAGGTCACATTCTGTTAACATGAATCTCGAGCCCCAGAGAATCCTGGGAAAAGAAGAGTGAAGTGCTGGGCTTCACAGGTCCTCACTGCAGGTCTGATTTCTGTTCTCTGTGTGTGAAAATGAAGTCTCCATCAGCTCTGTGCTGCTCTGTGACCACCAGAGATAAAGACGGACAGGTGACGGTACAAGTTTGATCTGCTCTGATGAAAGAGAAAGGCCAGGAACTGCATGATCAGGAAGTCAAGAAACATGAGAAGGCATTCAATAAGGCGTATGACTCCTAAGAAGGAAATAGCAAGGAAGACGAGGACAAGACTGAAAATGTTCTGTCAAGAAGAGGACTTTAATAAAACTCAAGAAGACATTCAAACCAGACATGAAATGGTGTGTCGACATTATAAGCCCATTCAACACAACTGGATTTCTACTCCAGACATCGTTAAGAAAATGGATGACTGTGTCACCTTGACTGCAGATATCAGAGAGCTTGTGAGCAGCAGACTTTGACCCCTATGCTATCTGGAGACAGCGTTATCACAAAGATCAGACCACCACTTCAAAGCCAACTTCAAGGTCTCCAGCCAGCGAGCAGATTCTGAAGCCAAATGTGCAGCCAAATCAGAGCAGGCCAAAGCTATCAGCAGACAAGACTTCACAGACTGGAGAGTGAATAGAAACTCAATGAGACAACAAAGGTGACAGAAATAAAGCAGCAAGAAGTGGAGATGAATCTAAAGCTGGAGAATGAAGAAACAAAACTGCTGCAGATGCACTCAGATAGAGACGTCAGAGCAGCTGCAGACCAAGTAAGAGCTTACAGCAAATCTCGAAGGTGACCTGAAGAGTCATCAGACAGAGGATGAACTCACAACCTACTGTGTCTACCACAACACTGAATTTAGAGCTCAACTAAATCCTGAAGCTGTGGCTTTCCAGCCTCAATATGTACCTCCTCAAGTGTGCACATCTCCAGAATTAGTTTGTCTTGTGTTTCCTGAAGAGGCATTAGTTCTCTTGGAAATGTGTTCTTTTGAACATTAAGTATACCAGAGAAGGCGATATCCCTCACATCGTGATTACGGCGGTACAAGAATCACATGAGTAAAAATATCTTTTAGCTTACATTTACTGACGGTTAACACGGTTACAGACGGGAGGCATATGGACAGACTTTATCCAGGTGGGAATCTGGATCAACACAGGCTGCCATTTTCTCGTCCCCACGCTGGGAGGTTTTTCGAACTTTGTCGAGACAGCCTCCAAGGGTCTGGCTGTTGTCCAGGCCTTTTATTCTGTTCTTCTTCAACTTGCTGGTCCTTTCTGTCTCCAAACAAGGGCAGGAAAGGGCTGAACTCCTCCTCCACAAAATACAGAAATATCATAGTGCTTACATGCCAGTTCTCCTTCTCCCCACAAGGAAAGAAGACGTTGTGCTGACAGAGGACAGAAATACACTATTCTGTGTTTAAGCTGACTATACAATCCTCCAGTTGTCTTTGGCTATCTAATCCAATGCTTGGCTAGCAATTCTAACTGCTGAGCCCCTGTGTGCCACAGTTAACATGCATATGTGAATAAATCCATCATAGAGCCAGTGACATTAATATTAAAGAAAAATGTAGTATAACAACTTGCCTACACAATCGCAAGTTCACTAACCATAAACCATCAGCCCATACCTGGACCAACCATATTTACTGGAGATAACTTTAAGTTCATTGATTGGAGGACATCCTTCATTCTTACTGACTGTAGGCCCATTCCAGCTGGTGAGAAGATGTTGTGTCTGGCTGTGGAGGGGCTTTACTACAGAAACTCAGAGGACGCACATGAGAGTGTCTGGACTGTCCTGACTGAGAGATATGGACACCCGTTACTATACAAAAGGCCTTTCTGGACAAGCTTATGAAGTGGCCTACGATTGGTGCAAATGCTCCTCAAGCACTTTGAGAGTTTGGAGACTTCTTGTGAAGTTGTGTTGAGGCCATTGCACACATTAGAGGATTGGCCATCCTAAACGATTGTGAGGAAAATTACAGGCTGCTTAAAAACTGACCTGAAGCAGAGCTTGAGGAGACAGGCGAAGGAAAGGATCATCCAGGACGCTACGACACATCATCTACTCCAACTGACAGCAAATATGGGAGCAGAAAAGGAAATGAGGTGGGCAGTGAATATTCTGGGCTTTTGAGTGGCGCATCTGAACTGGACAGGGCCTCACCAGCCACATTGTCAACCATTACCAACAAAATGTCCAACAGGTCAACAGCATCAACTTCTTGTGGACACACATCACTGCCTTCTGAGCTCCGTGAAAATGAAGACGTGCTGTCTGAGCTGAAGGCATTGATTACTGCACTTAGGCAGATATAAAGAAGGATATAAAGAGAACACACAGCAGAAAAGATGAGCTGAACCAGGACAAAAACAATCAGGGCGTACGATTAAGAAATAACTTTGATGTGATGTTAAAAGAAAATATAAGAAAAATACGAGAATAAACTACACCTGGAAGAACTTAAGCAAAAATTTATGACTCGCATTGAATGAGAACAATTGACATCCACCACAAATAAAAATCTGAATACCTGGACTTACCGTACCACTGTGCACAAGGATTAAATATTAGTGTCCACTCTGAAAGGCACTATATGAAAAAGAAGGAACGCAGTAAAGAATGATTGACCAGTCAGTAAGTGCTGTACCACAGTATCCAGTAGGAAAGGTGCTGTATGAATGAATGAATTAACAGTTATTATGAGCTGTAGAACAGTATCCAGGATGAAATGCGCTTTATGAAAATCCTGGACATGGAGACAAATAGATGAACATACACAGGCATCATCTGCAATTGAAATAAAATCCTGCAGCACTTCTTTATATTCCTTGCTATGTGCCCCAATAAAAGCAAATTATCATCAACCCAATGGTGCTTCACTCACTCAGAATATGAACCAATGTAGGAAGTATTTTAAGATGGAGAAGCTTTTATCTGTGGCACCTCTGCATGAGAACCACCTTTTTCTATCCTCTCAAACATATCCAAAATGTTTCCAGGTCAAGATCCAACCTCTGAACGCTGCAATCAATCAATCGGCTGGGTCACATGTTTCAGGCCTGCACCACATGAACATCATCATTCTGGACCAACATCTTTAAATGCCTCTCAGACAGCCTTGGTGTCCCAATCCCTCCTAATCCACTAACAACTGTGTGTGACTGGTGGGCTCACAGAGGGGCTTAAAGTGGAGAAGGACAAACAAACTGTGATGGCCTTTACTTCACTATTGGCACGTAGACTTGTCTCGCTCAACTGGAAGAATCCTAACTCTCCTCTTTGGGTAACTGATGTTTTATATTATCTGAAATTGGAAAAAAATCAAATTCTCACTTAGAGGATCTGTGCAGAACTTCTATAAAACCTGTCAGGGTCTCATCAATAAGATTGTAGAATGAGCTCTTAAAGCACAGAGGAAGAAGATTCTCTCCCCATTTCTTTTTCTTCTCCATTTATCTTTATTCACTTATTAATTCATCTGTTTACTTATTTTTACTTGCTTTAAGTTTTACTCTGCCGGCCACTCTCTCTTTCTCAGGGGTGGGGGTTGATTTGTTTTTTTATCCTATTTTTGCAAAAATTGACCTATTTTTGTAGAATGTTGTGTGATTTCAATAACATCAATAAAATAAAAAACAAAAATACTTTGCTATATGAAAGAAAAAAGAATGAGTGGAAAGTCATTACGTAGTGTATAATAGTGTCCTGTATGAAAGGCGTTATGTGAAAGAAAAAATACAGAAAGGACAACAGAAATGAGAGTAATGGGGAATGGTGAGGACAAATAAGACAAAGCAAAATGCACATCTTGTCGCTCTCTTTCATAAATACTGTAAAAAGATGGTAAAAAAAAGTCTCTCTCAAATACTCAGCGTGTCGTTGTGCGTTACAACTGCTGTACATTAGTGTTCACTTTGAAAGGCACTACAGGAAAAAGAACAAAAGTAAGAAAAGGCGATAGAAAGGTCATTTATTGCTATATAATAGTATCCAGTATAAAAGATACTATATGAAGGAAAGAAATATTAACAGACATTAAGAGGTGAATAATAGTGTCCAATATGAAAACGCACTAAAGAAAGAAAGAAAGAAGAGTAAACACAAATGGTGATGATAACAACAAAAGAAAAAAAATAGTCTTCTCACCCTCTTGTGGCAGCAATAGAAAGTTCCAGTACATAAAAATTAAAAAAAACTATGTCTCTCTTCCTCTCTCTCTCTCTCTTTCTCTCTGTCTGTCTGTCTCTCTCTCTCCCTCTCTCTTTCTTTCTCTCTCCCTCTCTCTCTCTCTTTCTCTCTGTCTGTCTGTCTCTCTGTCTCTCTCCCTCTCTCTCTCTCTCTCTCTCTCTCTCTCTCTCTCTCTCTCTCTCTCATAAACTAAACGTATTTCCATGTGATGCAGGTGCCAAACATTAGTGTCCACTCTGACAGGTAATATTTTGAAAAGAAGAAAGTAACAAAGGATGATGGAACAGTTACTATCTATACTACAGTTTTTCTCGATTGCTAAGACACATTCCTGGAAAGCTGCTCTCCTTTTCCCTAAACTGTGAACACAAAACCCAATTTTCAAGCTACATTCACAAAACCTCTGACTCTTCTTGCAAAACCAAACTTTCACCCCAAAACAGTTCAATCTGTGCTCCAAACTGAACTATGCTGTCAAATCATGCCTCAAGTCAATCTAAATTAAATACTCTACTGAGTAGTCACTAAACACTACATAGAAAAAAGGAAAACACAATGCTCAGGACATGAAGCGGTAGAAATAAATGTTTATTTAGGCTAAATGCATGTTGCAAAACAAAATACCTGAGCATTTTTAACACTTGTACATAGAAAAAAGAATTTGCAAAAAAACAGAAATTCTGTGCATTTACATGTAGCACTTGTACGTAAAAATAAAGCACAAAAATATACAAATGAAGTACAAAGAAAAGAAGTGCATTACTCCGCCACAGCATCATTTCTCCGTACTGGGTCAGGCCACAGGACTTCATGTACATCACAGGCCACATTTTCTCTGGCCAGGCAACGGGGGAAAAAAACCCTGGCATGCCGTATCCAGGCTTGACATGCCTCCACACCCATGTCACCACAGGCCAGTTCCATGGCTTGCAGGAGATTTACCCTGGTATAAGGTTGGCGTTCATATACCTTCCACCGCCATGAGGAGAAGAATTCTTCAATGGGGTTCAGGAAAGGGGAGTACGGTGGAAGGCAAAGATTGATAAAACCTTGGTTCATATTGAACCACTCTCTAACCTGGAGGCCTCTGTGAAAACTCACATTGTCCCAAACAACGACATAGATGGGCTGCTCATCCTGCTGCCCTAACAGAGCATCTTGCATGTGATTGAGAAAAATGAGGAGCTGGTGAGTGTTGTAGGGCCCTAGGTTGGCCTGATGGTGGACAACACCATGATTGCTGATGGCAGCACACAGTGTGACATTGCCACCACGCTGCCCAGGGACACCAACAATGGCCCGTTGGCCAATCACACTACGGCCTCTCCTTCTCCTTTTGGTGAGATCAAACCCAGCTTCATCCATGTAGATGTATTCATGGAGTTTTTCCATTGCATCCAGTTCAAAAACTCTCTGTAGGAATAGATATATATTTTTGTGAGTGATGTAGGCCAACTACAATAAATCACTACTTACAGTAACCAACATTTATGTGTCTGGATATATACCAACCTGTACATACTGGAATCTTTGCTCTTTGACTCTATCAGAGTTGCGTTCAAAGGGCACTCTGTACAGCTGTTTCAGTCTGTTGCGCTTGAGGACACGGTCAACAGTAGAGAGGCTGACACTGTCAATACCCTCAAAATGCACATGGTCCTCAATGATCCTCAGCTGAATTTCATGCAGTTTAATGGTGTTGTTCTCACGGACCATGTCGACAATTAGGGTCTCTTGGTGTGGGGAGAACATAGATGTCCTACCACCCCCATGCGCCAGTCTTTCAATTCTACAAAAAGAGAACATGCACTTACAAAAATACATACATGGAATAGGCCTACTAACCCTCTATTACAATACTACAGTACACTGGCACAGTGATGTACTGAAACATGTTTACTGTGGTACAGTATATAGTACAGTCATTGTACATATGTAATTGTTGTCAACATTTACATACTATAATGTCAAAAAAGGTAACTACCTGTTCTCTTCTCTAAATCTTCGGATTATGGTGGACACAGTGAATCTACTGATGTTTGGTTGTACCCTTAGTCCAGCCTCCTTCATTGTCATACCATGGACAAGAACATGGTCAATCACAGTAGCTCTGATTTCATCAGATATTACTGTTCTTTGTCCTCGCTGACCACCTCGACCACCTTGACCTGCTCGACCTCCTCTCACACGAACTCCTCTTCTTAGATTTCTATCCATTGTAGTGCCTCACAAACCAGTGCTCTGGCTTATATGTACCCTCACATCATTAGCCACAAGTGTGATAAATTTTGAGTTGTTGTGTTCAACCGGTGACAACTGAGCTTTAATTGTGTTTGACTTTTGCCACCTGTGCTCACCATTATGCAACACAGGTGCATCACAATGACAATGTGTTGACAAGATGTGTCTAAACAGGTGAAAAGTGCTTATGGTTTTGCCAAAAGTGTGACTGATTCAATAAGTGGGTTCAGGCAACTGAGAATTTGGTTCAGACAATAGGGTTTAGTGTTTTAGCAATCGAGAAAAACTGTAATAAAAGGCAAAGCCCTCACTGACTGACTGACTGACTGACTGACTGACTGACTCATCACTAATTCTCCATCTTCCCGTGTAGGTAGAAGGCTGAAATTTGGCAGGCTCATTCCTTACAGCTCACTTGCAAAAGATAGGCAGGTTTCAATTTCGAAATTCTACGTGTAATGGTCATAACTGGAACCTATTTTCATCCATATACTGTAATAGACTGCAGCTCGATGGCCATGGGAGGTGGAGTTGCGTCTCGCATCGTCACGCCTCCCACATAATTGAGTGCCTGCCCATATAAGGTAAATATTCGCAGGTCAAAGACTGTGCTTAGCATATTCATAAGTAAAAATATCTGAATCACAAACTGATGTTAATTATATTTTGTCCATGAATACTTATTAAATAATTCCAAATAGTCTGTCTGCTTCCTTTCATAGCTTTTCCGATGGTTGTGCTGCTTTCAGACATGTATTTTCGTATTAAAGCATTTAACCAATCACATTTCAGCCATCATTTGTTGCCAGGCAGAGAGGCCTTCACAATCCGTTGTGCAGGCACTCTAACACTGAATAAATGTCGATTAACCTGTTGCTTCAACCAATCAGATTTTGAGTTGGTATCAGTAGGGCCCTCTAGCAGGCGTACGGCAACGTCACCGTATTCAGACCCATTGATTGGATAGAAGCCGATATGAGGAACTCTACGAGGCCACTGAATGCACTGCAGGCGCTCCGAGCGCAAGATCCTCACGCGCACTACGGCCAACTCCATGGCAGGATTCTGGACAATATTATTTGCCAGACACAGACCAGATTTCAAGACCACAAAAACCTGATGTTTGTCATGCTCCTCGAGCCCCAGAAGTTTCGGGAATACAAGAAAAATTTCACACATACAGCCTTCTCCAGTTTAACACAAGAGCCACGGAGCACTTTTTGATCTGTCTCAGCTAAAAACAGAACTGACTGTAATGTATGCCATGGATGATTTTGCAGGAAAATCTCCCACTGATCTCCTTCACTTCCTTCATCAGAAAAATATGAATGAGAGCATGGGGCAGCTGTTCACATTGGTATATTTGGTGGTGACCATTCCCGCGTACACTACTTCTGTCAAGCGGACATTTTCAGCCCTAAAGCGAATTAAAACTTATGCCAGAAATACGACAGGGCAGGTTCGACTTTCAGCATTAGCTTCAATGATGATAGAAAGGGACTTTTTGATGGAACTGAAGCGCACAGATAATCTGTACGACAGTAATTGAACTGTTTTTGAGGAAAGAGAGGAGAATGGATTTTGTTTACAAATAATCCGCATTTTTGGTGAGTAAACTGTTGCGATTTTCCTAAATAATATTGCAAGTTTATGAGTTATTATTGATGTTTTTTATGTGTGTTGCGGCTGTGGCTGCAGTAGAAAGGAACTTGTTCACCCCTGGTTTGTCTATTCAATAAGGCATTTATTGTGGCTACAGGAGTTATCTTATATATACAGTATATATACCCTGATCTACATACTGTCAAATAAATGAATCACATGCCGTGGCGCAACACAAGAGGCTTTGTCTGTAGCTCCAAGGTTCGATTCCCGAGAGGGGGTGCAGTGCGTGTGTACGCCTGAGAAGTCCAGAATTAGGGCGAAACACGTGCCGCATACTCTTTGCTTTATTTGACACTAAAACTATTTCAATATATATATATACACATATATTATATATACACACGCATACATATATATCAGCGCTTCCCGATTCATTTTACCCTCGCACCCCCTTGGTTTGAGAAGAAGTATGAAAAAATATGAGGTTAATGCAGAAAAACAGATCACCAATTGAAGCTTGATGAATAATGGATACTTTATTCGCCATCAATAATTGCTTTGGTAAAGCCATACCCAGTGTAATCCTCCTTCCATTTTCTAATTTTTTCGCGACTAGCCATGATTAAATGAATGGTAAAAAAGTAAGAGCGCAGCGACGGTGACTTATTGAGGCAGGCAGGCGACAGCACAATAGCACGCGGGCTCGATGTAGTGCACGTCAAGTCGATCTAAAATGCGCGATCAGATTCGAAAAAATATATCTTTTCAAGTTCTATTTGGATATAAGTAGGTTCTATTTAGTTGACAAAAATATGTTTGGTAGGAATGTAAGTTGAATTTAGTCTTTAAATTTCTATGGTGAAGAAAAATTTATGCAATGATGACTAAATTTAACTTACATTCCTACCAAACATATTTCTGTCGACTAAATAAAAATTACTTATATTTAAAATTTAAATAGAACTTGAACAGATACGATAGTTTATAATACCCACGCAGAACTAAGTGTACGTAAGAGTGTGTATATGTAGATATGTATATATATATACATATATATATACAGTATATATATATATGTATATATATATATGTATATATATATACTAGCAAAATACCCGCGCTTCGCAGCGGCGAAGTATTGCCTTAAAATTTTTATTAAGAAGAAAATTAAACCTTTTTAAACTGAGGGAAAATATATCAATAATTATTTGTTAAGGATCTCTTTGTATACCACATTGTGAGTTCGGCCCTCCGGTTGTAACATGACCAAGCTGTGCGCTGAGCTTACTCTTGCGCATGTAACTTACAGTTGGCCATGTGAACAGTAATCTTGTCTCAAATCTCACAGCTTGGATTGCTGCTGTCATAATCGGTTTGAGTTTCAATTACGATAGTATTTGCAGGACTTGTGTTGAAGTGACATTCGGCATCTGTCAAGCGTTGTAAGCACACAACTGGTTTCATCGATAACTTCACATCCAGCTTTTGAGAGTTTAAACATAAACATCAAAGTGTCCACTACTGAAATCGTCACCTGTGAATGTAAGATGTTTAAGAGGCATTGGCGGTTTCGAAAGGAGTAAAATATTTGGCCATTTCGGTACACTTGAAAGCGACAACCGAACAATTCAGCGGCAGCCATCAACTCACATGCAGAACCATAGGTGAAGGGCTTAAGCATTTCACTCTTCTAGTGCTCCTGTGTAGTATAATTATCTCCTGTACCGTCATCAGTCCACACCTTGAACCTGTCCCAGTCATTCAATACATAAGACACACTGTTCCTCCGGATATCAAGAGTGAGCCTGATATGGCTGTGCAATATGTAACACAGAGAATGGAAAAGGCAGGTGCCATCTCCGGGCATGGAAACCACTTGGTAAGTGACAGTTCTTTGATCGATGGTGATCACCTCGATAGACATGTTAATGGGGGTACAGTTGGAATGATAAAGGAAAAGGGTACCTGAACAATGTAAAGTAAGTCTAAAATACCTACACAATAACTATAATCATAATAAATGAACAATAAAACAGCGGAGAAGCCGTGGATTAAATAAAAAGGCTGTAGTTATCAGCAGGGAGATGTGAATCCCGTGGCAAAGCAAGGAAGGGAATGTAGAGACTGGAGCGACGGACGGCCTTATATAGGCAGGCAGCCAACAACGTGGTAGGTGTTGGGATGGGGGACCCAACGCCACCTCACACAGTGACTGAGCTGCAGGCTATGGACGTATATATGTACGTAAGTAGGATTCAGTTAACGTTGGGAACCCACGTACCAAATTTCTTGAAGATGGGCCCATAAGTAACAAAGACCGTTGAAAAGTTCAATATGGCAGCCGACAGTGGTGTCACACCACCGAAATAAGTACGTACATTGGTTTCAGTTAGCGCAGGGAAGCCACCTGCCAAATTTCGTGAAGATGCGGCCATAAATAAGAAAGTTCAACATGGTGAATGTTGTCAACCGTTATGACCGTTACGCGTAGAATTTTGAAATGAAACCTGCTTAACTTTTGTAAGCAAGCTGTAAGGAATGAGCCTGCCAAATTTCAGCCTTCTACCTACACGGGAAGTTGGAGATTTAGTGACGTTGGAAAATTCATTATGGCGGCTGACAGTGGCGTAATACCACCGAAATAAGTACGTACATTGGTTTCGGTTAGCGCAGGGAAGCCGCCTACCAAATTTCGTGAAGAAGGGGCTGTGAATAAGAAAGTTCAACATGGCGGACGTTGTTGACCGTTATGACCGTTCAGTGTAGAATTTCAAAATGAAACCTGCTTAACTTTTGTAAGTAAGCTGTAAGGAATGAGCCTGCCAAATTTCAGCCTTCTACCTACACGGGAACTTGAAGAATTAGTGACGTTGGAAAGTTCAATATGGCGGCCGACAGTGGCGTCATACCACCGAAATAAGTATTGTCATGCACGCGCGCATGGGAGGCAGCTAAAGGGCTCGAGTGAAGGCAGTTCTGAGGCATGCCGGGATGTGGCAGAGTGCACTAACTCTTTTTCTCACTTCCCTGTAGACCAAACCCGGGAGGCTCCACCTGGCTCTCTTGACATCACTTCTGGGACCGAACCAATGGAAACAGACCTTACCAGCTCCGGCCCCCCTAATGTCACATCCGGGCCTGATCCAATGAATAATGAACACGTGCCCGATCCTTATGACCTCACTTCCTGTCTTCCCCTTTAAAAGCCTACCCTTTTCCCTTCTCCCGCAGTCTGGTTTTGGACTCCGTTGTATGCACTTCAGTGCCAGTTGCTTTGAAAACGACTTTTGCAGTCAGGATACCAAATTATATGGGTGGCTGCCCCAAACCTTTATCTGTCTTTGTCTCATTTTGTTACAGTGGCGTAGTCGGCAGGATGGAGAAGTCCCAGAAGAGAAGGGGACAGGACCTGCAATACACCCAGGTGGGAGTGTACCGGGGCCGAGTATTCAGGTGGGGAGGGTGCCCCATGGTTCGGCGAGACCCGGTGCGGGCTCCGCTCCTGGCACACAGAACTAGGCCACCTAGAGAGGCCAGGGAGTGTGCGGGTGGGGCTCACAGAGTTGGGCTGCCCTGGAGGGGGGAGGCAAGAGGGACTCAGTATGCTCTCTTGGGGGAGAGTGCCTGCCTCCCAGTGAAACCAAAGCCCCATTTACCACCTAGGGGTGCCCCAGACTAGCAGGTGAGTGAAATAAAAAAATGGAGGTTGGACCCTGAGCGGCCGACCAGTAAACAAGCCTGGTTCTTATGGGCAAAGGTATGGCAGTGGCTACGGCCGTTAGAAAACAAGCCCTACCAGGTAATAGAGCAGGTAGCTTGCTATCTGCTCCTGAAAGCGCTTCCCCATGGCTTCACCCAGCCGGTCTGGGGCAAGCAGTTTACGAACATGACAGGGCTCATAGAGCTTCTGGAGACACAGAGGGCGGCCTCATACTCTGGGAGAGCAGAACCGTCCTTCTGTCAAACTCAGCCGGGGTACGTCCCAAGACCTAGCCCTCCCTGTACAACCCGGAGCTCGTATCGGCGTCCGCGGTGCCGCGGGCGTGCAACCCGCTTCGAGACAACGAGGAATGCAGGTGGAGGGGGAGGAGGGGTTGGTGTGCTCTGACAAACCCGTTGACGGTCCCGCACACAGACGTGGTGATCGTTAACGGGTTTAAAACTTCCGCTCTGCTCGATTCCGGCAGCAACATTTCCATTGTTGCCCGCCGTTTTGTGCTACCGCGACAATGGCTAAAGTTCAAGACCAGTATAACCTGTGTCCACGGGGAAACCCGCTGGTACAGGACCGCCGCTTGTGTCATGAGCTACGGAGGATCGGTCCAGAAAGTAACCGTGGCAATCCTTCCTGATCCTCCACACCCGGTGATACTGGGGCGGGACTGGTCTGAAATTAAAAGTGGTGAGACACATACCACTCCCGGGGTTAATTTGGGCCTCGTTATGGACGGAGATGAACCGTCTCAAGCTGCCTCCACGCCGTGTAATCAGCCGTCAGAGAGAGACGAAGCGGCCGTCCTAAGTGACGTGGCAACTCCCAGGCTGTCGCGTGCTGACACGTCATCCACCAACGCCGTGGCGGAGCGGGAGGAAACCACGCCCATTGAGGTCGACGCTGACCCTCTCTCCGTGTTGCGGTTTCAATTTAAAAGGACGCCAGCTTCTTTTAGAAGGGAGCGATGGAACGATGACTCCCTGAAGTTTGCAAAAAATGCAGTGGTCCTTGTCGATGGCCAGCGCACTGATCAGTTATGCCACAGGGCCCCCACTTTGTGTTAGATAATGACCTCCTTTACCGTGTAGCAATGCATGACGGGCAGGAGAGGAGGCTGCTGCTAGTGCCACGTACCTTCAGCGGCAGGTCTGCGAGCTAGCACATGCCCACCTCCTAGGTGGCCACCTGGGCACCGAGAAAACTCTGGAGCGGATCAAGCTCCGTTTCTACTGGCCGGGAATCAACGAGGAGGTTCGTCGCTTTTGCGCTTCCTGCCCGAAGTGTCAACTGCAACAAATTCCTAGGAGGGACCATGCTCCTCTCGTTCCTATTCCCTTGATTGATGTTCCCTTCCACAGAATCGGGGTCGACCTGGTGGGACCCCTAGAGCCCTCAGCCTGAGGACACAAGTACATTTTAGTCCTCGTGGATTATGCTACACGATACCCCGAAGCTGCTCCATTGCACTCAGCTACCTCTAAAGCCATCGCACGGGAATTACTAGGGGTATTTGCGCGTGTGGGGATCCTCAAGGAAGTCTTGACGGACCAGGGGACCCCTTTCACCTCGGAGACATTCAAGGAGACTGCCAGATTACTGAAAATAAAGCATTTAAAGACCTCGGTGTATCATCCTCAAACCGACGGATTAGTAGAGAGGTTTAATCAAACTCTCAAGCAAATGCTGCGTAAGGTGGTCAGCGAGGATGGAAGGAACTGGGACCAGCTCCTCCCCCTCGTCCTTTTTGCCTATTGGGAAGTCCCACAAGCCTCCACGGGGTTCTCCCCTTTTGAACTACTGTATGGGCGACAACCTCGGGGCATATTAGATATTTTGAAAGAAGGGTGGGAAGAAGAAGCTCTTCCCTCTACAAACATATTAGAGTATATCGCGCAGTTACGCGATAGATTTGGAAAGATTCGGCCTCTCCTTAAAAGTCACATGGAGGAGGCTCAAGCAGCACAGGCCCGTTACTACAACCGCGGCACGTCTCTTCGGGAGTTCCGCCCAGGAGATCGGGTCATGGTCCTAGTGCCTACCTCCCACTCTAAGTTGCTTGCCCACTGGCAGGGCCCCTACGAAGTTAAGGAGAGGAAGGGTCTGGTCGAGTATTTGGTGAGTCAACCCAATCGTCGGCCAAAGGAGCGGGTTTATCATGTGAACCTGCTGAAACCGTGGAAGGACAGGGACCCCGCTCCCTCCTCCGGCCAGCCCCGCTCACTCTTCGCTCACACACACGACCTTAACTTCGGCACGGACTTAAGTCCCAGACAGCGGCAGGAGCTGGAAACAGTTATCCGGACCGTTTGGGAGGTAGTCAGTGAACACCCCGGAAGGACCTCTCTGATTGAGCACAACATCGTGACAGAACCCGGGGTTGTTGTCCGAGAACGCCCGTATCGTCTTCCCGAGGCAAAAAAGGCTGAAGTGGAGCTCAAGATCAAGCGCATGCTGGAGCTAGGTGTAATTGAGGAAAGTTATAGTCCCTGGTCCAGCCCCATTGTGCTCATCGGTAAGCCTGACGGGAGTTGGAGGTTCTGCAATGACTTCCGTCGGCTTAATCAAGTCTCCCAATTTGATGCCTATCCAATGCCACGCGTGGACGACCTCCTCGAGAGGCTTGGACAGGCTCAATATCTGACCACACTTGACATGACAAAAGGGTACTGGCAGGTTCCTTTAACAGACTCCGTGAAGGAAAAAAACGCGTTTAGTACCCCTAGCGGACACTGGCAGTATCGTGTCCTTCCATTTGGGTTACACGGGGCTCCAGCAACCTTCCAGCGTCTGGTGGACAAAGTGCTTCGGCCTCATAACTCATACAGTGCTGCCTACCTGGATGACGTGGTCATCTATTCCAGCACATGGAGGGAACACCTACAGCATGTCCAAGCGGTATTACGGACACTTGGTGAGGCCGGGCTCCGGATTAATCCCAAGAAGTGTTTCTTTGGATTAAGCGAGGCCAAATATTTGGGCTACCTGGTGGGCCGGGGTACCGTAAGGCCACAGTGCTCCAAAGTTGATGCCATTTTGAAATGGCCCCGTCCGCGAACCAAGCGGCAGGTCCAAGCCTTTCTCGGGTTAGCCGGGTACTACCGCCGGTTTGTACCCCGGTTCTCGGAGAGAGCGGCGCCCTTGACTGATTTAACAAAGAAGAGGGCCCCCAACATTGTGGTATGGACTGAGAAGACAGACACTGCATTTGGTGACTTGAAGCAGGCCCTTACGTCCGCACCTATTTTGATAGCACCTAACTTTTCTTTGCCTTTCATCCTCCAGACGGACGCTTCGGACACAGGCCTGGGCGCCGTGCTGAGCCAAAGTGTCGATAGTGTGGAACACCCCGTCATGTTCCTGAGCCGGAAACTGTTGGACCGGGAGACCAGGTATGCAGCGGTGGAAAGGGAGGCTTTGGCGATTAAATGGGCGATTACTCAGCTGAGGTACTACCTGTTGGGCCGGGAATTCACCCTTGTCACGGACCATGCACCTCTACAGTGGATGGCCCTGCACAAGGAGTCGAATCCGCGGGTCACCCGGTGGTTTCTTGACCTGCAGCCGTACAAGTTTTCGCTCGTTCATCGTCGGGGTGCTCTCCATGCCAACGCTGATGCTCTTTCTCGGGTTCACGACCTCTCGGTTAGGGTCGCCCGACCCGACGGGTCTGGGCTTCCTTGTCACGCACGCGCGCATGGGAGGCAGCTAAAGGGCTCGAGTGAAGGCAGTTCTGAGGCATGCCGGGACGTGGCAGAGTGCACTAACTCTTTTTCTCACTTCCCTGTAGACCAAAC
>JANRMT010028174.1:905193-918952 GCA_026402145.1 Polypterus bichir lapradei
ATAACTGGTTGGGCCACCCTTAGCAGCAATAACTGCAATCAAGCGTTTGCGATAACTTGCAATGAGTCTTTTACAGCGCTCTGGAGGAATTTTGGCCCACTCATCTTTGCAGAATTGTTGTAATTCAGCTTTATTTGAGGGTTTTCTAGCATGAACCGCCTTTTTAAGGTCATGCCATAGCATCTCAATTGGATTCAGGTCAGGACTTTGACTAGGCCACTCCAAAGTCTTCATTTTGTTTTTCTTCAGCCATTCAGAGGTGGATTTGCTGGTGTGTTTTGGGTCATTGTCCTGTTGCAGCACCCAAGATCGCTTCAGCTTGAGTTGACGAACAGATGGCCGGACATTCTCCTTCAGGATTTTTTGGTAGACAGTAGAATTCATGGTTCCATCTATCACAGCAAGCCTTCCAGGTCCTGAAGCAGCAAATCATCATCAGAAGAAAATACAAGAAGAACAAAACAAGTGCCCTCTTATTAAAGAATACAACCAAAGAAAAAGAAATCAGGTCAGGGGACAACGCTGACACGACCGCTTGGGTGGTGCAGTGGCGAGAACTGCTGTCTCATAATCAGGAGATTGTGGCTTTGATTCCAGATCCTTCCTGCATTTACCATTTTGAGTAGTGAGCTGCTCTTATTGTTACTATTATACAATAAAAATATACATTTAATTTGCATCTGTAACAGCCGGTGTAAATATATGGTACTTGTAAAGGTTAGCTTTTTTTAATTATTATTATTATTCAGTTTTATTCTCTCAGTCACGTTCACGCTCCCACTGATCTCACACTGTTAGTTTTCAAATTAAGACATGCTATAGCAGAGGTGAACTCAGATGAGGACGAGGGTTCAATATCAGAGAAAGAGAACAGAAGCCCTGCCAGCAAGAAACGTCCACTCACACATAAGAACAACGCAGAGCACCAGGCGTGAAGGTGAAAGATGGCACCGTTTGGATGCAGCGAGAGGTCGGGCATCATCCTGCCAGTGAATCTGACAAACACGCATGTCCTACAATGAAGCAGCACGGCCTATAGAGGTATCGTGTAAAGTTCTTTTTGCGATTATGTTCTGTGATGGTCTTTATATGATAAACATGTATATGTTACTTGTATAAAAGCCAGGTTGAATATTATTTACCTTGATTTATTTACTGACCTTCATACAGCGTAAATTCATAGTAGACTGCAGAGTGTCCTGTGTTTGATCGACATAGACGTGCTGACAAAGTACATGTCTTCACCACAACTGTCTGGTACAGCGTCTGTAGTCTGCACTGATCTGCCAGTCCACCTCATCTTCCCTCACTCGTGAACAAGACCCTGAGATATTTACACTCCTCCACAGGAGACAATACCTCAGTCACATGTTCTCTGCTGTGACATTGCTAGCAGTACGACACTGACCACCTGTCACTTACTGACTAGTAGAAAATCAACGCGCCAATTGAATGGGCTGCAACAAGTAGAAATGTGTTGTGGTCGCTCGGCGCACGTGCGGAAGCGTCACGTGGTGAGTATAAACCCCAATAATATCCACTTGCATGCTACTCTATAAACCAGGCTGAAGAAGAAGGCAGATGAAGGATTTTATTGCAAAGCAACTCAGTCACAGCACAACGTTCATTAGGAGGCTAAAGCTGTGCAACAAACTTTAAGAAGCAAACTTGAATAGGAGGCTGGCATCCGTGGGTGAGCAACTGTGGTCTGGCAGAGATATAAAATAATAAAGAAATGAATTAACTAAAACATTAACAGCATAAATAAACTAAACTGCTTTTGAATTGTACAAAGAGTTCATACTGGCTAAATATCTGGAGGGCTTGTTTTCAGAATTGTGATACACATGTTTACAAAAACTGGAGAAATAATTAACAATTGTTAGTAAAGTTTTTATTTAAATTGCATATGTGACCACATACTGTATGTGTCAGTAGATTTTCATTTGCTTATTGACTTTCTGTTTTCTTAAACTATCTGTATAAATAGGTTTAGATGTGTGTAGACACTACTGTATATAACACAGAATATCTTTCACTTTAATGGTATTATTATTCTCCATTGCAGTATTTTCTTTGTATTTTTTGTTCTTTTTAATATAATCACTTCAGAAATCTCATCTCACTGATAAGTCAGACATCACCACTTGATCGACAAATGACACAGGATGAAATCCTCGCTGTTTCTTGGTATTCACTCCTCTGATTTGTATGACAAAGTGTTTCAATTCTCCATTCTGGACGAGATGCTCCTTTTCTGATAACACATCTGACTGACGCGTTGTGATGGCCGTTTAACACTCAGTAGAGTCAATGGAGATCAGCTAATCTTTTTATTTGGTCAGCATGGCGCCCTCCGTGGCAGACGTGTTTGTTCGCTCCACTCCATACCATTTTTTGTTTTGGTTTGTGTTTTGTTTTTCGCCTTCTCTACAGCGCACTATAAATGCCTTTGCACCGTTCAGCTACAGACACTCCGTGCACCGAGGAGATCGCACCGCAGCCTCCGCTAAGGCTAAAGGGGTGTGTGTGTGTTTATTAACAACTCATGGTGTGGAGACGTACAGACTGTTTATAAGCACTGCTCACAAGATGGGGAGTGTTGACTGCTGAAATGCCGACCCTATTATCTACCGAGGGGATTCACTGCTGTGTTTCTGGCCGCTGTTTACATCCCATCGTGAGCTAACTCCACGGCAGCGCTCAGCAAACTCCATAACGTCATCAGCGCCTTAGAGACGGCTCATCCCAATGCTGTTTTTATCGCAGCTGGCGACTTTAATCAGTGCAATTTACTGACTGTACTTCCTAAATACCACCAACACGTGAACATTCCCACCCGTGAGAAGAACACACTGGATCATCTTTACAGGGCTGCACCCTGACCCCACTTTGGACATTCAGACCACTTCTCTCTGTTCCTGTACCCAGCCTACAGATAAAGGCTGAGACAAACAAACCTTATCATGAAGCAAGTTACACTTTGGACCCCAGAGACTGAGCGCACCCTGCGGGACTGTTAACTCAGACAGACTGGGCTGTGTTTAGGGTTGCATGCCAACTTCTATCGGCATACAGGACTATGCTGAGTACGTGACTGGGTACATTAGCACCTGTATTGACAACATCGTGCCCACAATACCAGTCAGGAAATTCCTCAACCAGAAGCCCTGGATAAACAGTCAGGTACGCCACATGCTGTGTGCCCGCTCTCTTGCATTTAGATCAGGCACTGAGACGGAGTACAAAGCTGCGAAGTACGGACTAAGAAAAGCCATCACAGCAGCCAGGAGGCAGTACAGAGAGAAGCTGGAAGGCTTCAATTCTACTGCTGACTCTGGACGTATGTGGCAGGGCCTACAGGACCACCACCAGTACTATCAGCTCCACAGACAGTCTGCCGGATGATCTCTGCACTTTCTACACCCGCTTTGAGACGTCCAGCAACAGCACGGAGTGGAGGCACACACACACACACACACACTTGGACCACCCAACCCCCCTCCCCTCCCCCAACGATCTCTTCAGGTCAGGTACACAAAGCACTAGGGAAGATCAACCCCCGTAAGGCAGCAGGACCAGACAACATCCCTGGGTGGGCTCTCAAAGCATGTGCCAACGAGCTGGCAGATGTTCTCTGCTCCATCTTCAACCTTTCCCTCAGTCAGTGCATCGTTCCGTCCTGCTTTAAGACTATGATCATCGTCCCCCTTGCTAAAAAAAGCCCACCCACTTACCTGAATGACTACAGGCCGGTAGCACTCACTCCAATCATCATGAAGTGTTTTGAGAGAGTGGTGGTGGCCCACATTCAAAGCAGCATACCAGACACCCTGGACCCCCTGTAGTATGCCTACCTGCCCTAACTGGTCCACCTCAGATGCCATTGCGGCCGCAATACATCATTCCCTCTCCCATCTGGATAACTAATACTCCTACATCAGGATGCTGTTTGTTGACTGCAGCTCTGCCTTTAACACGGTTATCCCCCATAAACTCACCGCACTTGGCCTGCACCCCACCCTCTGTGACTGCCAGGCCCCAGTCTGTCAGGATTGGTAATAAGATCTCAGCCACCATTATCACAAACACAGGCGCCCCACAGGGATGCGTCCTCAGCCCCATCCTCTACACCCTGATCACCCAGGACTGTGTCACCTCCAACAAAGATGACATCATCCTGAAGTTCACAGATGACACCACAGTGATTGGACGCATCACTAGTGGGGATGAGGTGGCCTACAGGAGGGAGGTGGACAGTCTGGCGTCATGGTGTGAGGACAACAACCTCACCCTCAACACAGACAATACGAAGGAGATGATAGTGGACATGAGGAAGGAGAGAAGACCTCAACGGCCACTGTTCATCCGAGGGCTTGAAGTGGAAAGGGTGAGCAGCATTAAATACCTGGGCGTCTACATCAGTGAGGACCTCACTTGGACACTTAACACCACACAGCTGGTCAAGAGGGCTGAACAGCGGCTGGACTTTCTGAGGAGGCTGAGGAAGTTTGGTATGTCGACTAAGATCCTCAGCAACTTTTACAGCTGCATTGTTAAGAGCATCTTGACCAGCTGCATCACCGTGTGGTACAGCAACACTACTGCTATGGACCGCAAACACCTGCAGAGAGTGGCAAAGACTGCTGAGAAGATCACCAGGACCCCATTGCCCACTCTGCAGAGCATCTACAACTGCAGAGTCCACTGGAGAACTGCCTCGATCCTCAGGGACCCCACCCGGGACCCCCAACACAAACTGTTTACACTTCTATCCTCAGGCAGGAGGTACAGACGTATGAAATGCAGGACTTCCAGGCTAAAGAACTCTTTCTTTCCCAAGGCCATTAGACTCCTAATAACTGACTGGAGTTTATAACCGTGGTGCACCTCATTCTATTGACCTCACACAACTGTATTTGACTTGTCCATCACACACCTACCTGCACATTACACTTTATACTTCTATTCTGGTGTTATACTTTATGCTGCCTCTGTTACTTATTATCTATCTGCTACTTATTATTATTTATGTTCATCTTTATATGTTGGTTTTGTCATTTGGTGTGGACAGCAAAGAAATAATTTCATTGTACAGGGAAACGTCTTTCCTTACTGCACACATGACACCCTCTGGTGGTCTTAGAGTTTTACTTTAAATCAGTTTATTGTATTGACTCCTGTCTCCAGCCCTCCATCAATTTCCTAACCCTCTTATCTCTTTATACATTTTTATTTCTTTTAGTTTGCTTCTCACCTATCCATTCATTTTTTGACCTTTTTTTCCATTTCAGGTTTTCAAGATATTGCAGTCTCTACCAGCAGCAGTGGGCTCAGTGCAGGAAAATACAAACCAAGGATGGCAACCCATCACAGGGTGACGTCACTCGCTGGTCAGGGGTCCGGTTGGAGCTGAAGGTCTTTGAGAAGAAGCTGAAGAGAACTTGGAGATGGACATGAGGAGAATACATAAAGAGTACGCAGGCAGTGGCTGAGGCACCTGGGAGAGGAGATGTGAGACGATGGCACCACCACCTCAGAGGGGCTCTGTGACTTCAATATGACACTCACATCAGATTTTATATTAGTTTTATAAATTTCTGCATTTTTTGTTTCATTTTTATTTTAAAAAACACTTTTCATTTTGTTAATCATCAATTCTGAGGAGACTGTAAATGGCAATTTGAATTTCTTTGTTTAGATCAAACTTTTCTACAAACTGACTTACACAACACAACTTCACATTCCAGCTGTTTCCATAAAGCCGTAGGCCAAGGAAGTTCTGACAGATGGACGGTGATATGATGGGCCTCACAGCTCCTCAGTGGGAGTTTGATTTCTTCTCTCTGTCTACTTAATGAAGTCTCTCCATTGGCTTTCTGCCTACCTGTGATCTCTCCAAAGACCTACTCGAATATCAGATGAAGGTGCAGTATTTGGAAACAACCGTTCTCCTGCAACTGCCATTTACAGACTGAAGTGGTGTGCTCAGGAAGGTGAAGTGCAGTATATAAAAGACATTAAGAACTTGGTAGAGGGAGATTTTTACACAGACGATGGTCTCAAGTCCTCGCCCCTCTGCTGAAGCCGCTGTCAGTTTGCTAAAAGAGCACAAGACCTGCCTGCTTATTCAAATCTTAGGTTGCACAAAATGACTTCTAACCGTATGCAGGTAATAAAGGCCTTTCCATCCTAAGATTGTGCTAGCGACTTGAGGGATTCAGAAATAGGAGAGGACGTATTCCCAATACAACGCAGTCCTGGCCTGCTTTGGAATTTAAATTCTCACACCTTTGCATTTCAAGTAAACCAGGAAGAGAACCCTTCACTCGCTCAGGTGTTTTGCCTCCCATTAATCGTTTATTTGACCCTCAATGTTTCAAGAGACAAGTGATTGGGTTGTCCTACTATCTGCAGAAAAAGAAAATGTGTGGGATGGCGGAAGAAACTCTCTGTAATCTCTGTCTGACCTCAAAGTCACACGTCCATATTCCTTTATTCCCCAAGAAGAAATAAAGATTAGGGAACTCTGCATCATCTGTGTTGCCTCTGTTAATTCAATAGCGGCTAAGCCTTTATGAAAACCATGAACCTTAAAGGACAGTGCGATATTGGGTTTGTTACGGGAAAAGCAAATCTGGCTGCACGTCATGAACTCTCTGTACTAACACAAGAGCTGCGAGCTGCAATATTAGCGCTAGAAATGGCAGAGCTCATCTCATCACAAATGGATGTTGACTTTGAGAAGACTGAATTGTACATGGACAGCAAGGTAGCATTGGGCTTCATTCACAAAGAGACAAGAAGGTTCTATGTTTATGTCAGCAACAGGGGTTTATGGATTCAGATGTCCATACATTGACAGCAGTGCTATGGCTACTGACTTAAACCCAGCTGACGATGTCACAAGAGCAGTCCCAGCTAGTCATCTGAAGGACACAACTTGACTTGCAGGACCTTCTTCCTTGGCAAAAGCAGAACAGTACATCACAAAACATGAAACATTTGAGCTAACTGACGTGGGCTCTGATACAGAAATCTGAGTTATCAGTATTCAATGCCACTGTCTCAGCCCAGTCTCTTGGGTCACAACGTTTTGGTCTGAGCTGGTCCTTGGTCTGAGCTGTTACCAGCCTTCATCACATAGTTGAGAGCTTCAACACGTCTGCTATCAGCGAGGGCCGATGTAAGAGTGGAAGAACATAAACAGTCAAGAGATAATATCATCTGTACTGTGCGGAGAGAGGGACAGTGCCCTCCATGTTTGGGACAAAGACTCATACAATATGTCCTTGACTTCCCCCTCTGCTCCACACTTTAAAATTACAAATCAGACAATTCAAATGTGATTCAAGTGCACTTTGCTGACTTTCCTTTAAGAGGATTTGCACACATTTTGGTCACACCATGTTAAAATGGTAACACTTTTTCTGCATGATCCCCCCATTTCAGGGGTGGCACCCTAATGTTTGGACACAGTAATGGCAGGTCTGTTAAAGCAGTTGTTCCTGACCAGTGGTCCACAGTCCATTGGGGTCCGTAGGGTTATGTCAATGGCAAAATGGAGAAAATAAAAATCATACGATTTTATTATTTAAAATGTTGTAAGTAATAAAGCATTTGTCTGGTTCACCTTCTACTTCACTAAGATCATCATCACTTCGTTAGCGCTAGTTGAAGGCCTCCGTTGACTGCATATGTTGCATTGTGGAGTTAAAGCAGTTCACAGTAAGCTAGACACAGTGCGTCAAATACTAAAACATACGTAATGATGGACTGTTTTTAAAAAGGAAACATTCCAAAGAAAACTCATCTTGTAGTTCTGGTTTCAATTTATCAATCGAGTCATATTCTAAAGCTTTCAGGGGAGGACAACAGCTCAGGACATTGATTCAAATCTTAAATGCGCCCTGCAGCCAAATTTCATTGACTGGTCTCATTGTGTGGGCGTCTGTACAGATGGCACCACTGCAATGTCAGGCAAGCACAGTGGAGTCGTCATGTTAATAAAGACCAGAGCTCCAAATGTCATAGATACACACTGCATACTTCACAGAGAAGCACGTGTCACACAAGGAATGGAGGACGGATTGTAACAAGTGCTTCAAGATCTTGTTAAAGTTGTAAATGCTTTCAAATCATTTAAATCATAGTCATTTAAAGCACATTACAAAGTTGTCCAAATCAGGTTTCTTCCATCTTAAAAATGTTGGGAAATAAAGGTGTTTTCTAAAGAAACAGGATTTTGAGAAATGAAATCATGCATTTATTTCTAGTAGGATTAACTACTGCAATGCGATGTTCACTGGCTGTTCAAACTGTTCTTTATTCAGCCTCCAGTTAATCCAAAATGCGGCTGCAAGAATTATTACAAGAACAAGAAAATATGAACACATAACTCCAGTTCTTAAATCCTTACACTGACTCCCGGTTAAGTTTAGGGCAGATTTCAAAATCCTCCTTTTAACATATAAAGCATTAAATGGCCGAGGTCCGGCTTACTTGTCTGAACCTATCATGACTTACAAACCTGAGCGCACATTAAGATCTCAAGATGCCGGTCTGCTTAGGATTCCAAGGATTAATAAAATAACAGTGGGAGGTCAAGCTTTTAGTTACAGGGCCCCTAAATTGTGGACTGGTCTGCCTGCTGCTATAAGAGATGCCTCTTCGGTCTCAGCTTTTAAATCCCAGCTGAAGACTCACTACTTCAGTTTAGCACACCCTGACTAGAGCTGCTGATTAACTGTACAGACTGCATCTCTGTTGTCAGTCATTGGCACTAAAACAGAAGTAAGATGATCGTTATAATTTGATACTAACCTATTCTGTTTCTCTTCTTAGTACTCAAATGTGGCACTCGGTGCCACGGCCCACCTGCCAAGTTGTTTTGCCTGCCTAAAGTAAAGTCATCCCTGATGGAGGATTGCAGGAATCATGTGAAAGAGGGGTCCTTTCATTGGATTGGCTGGCCCAGCGCTGTCTCAGCCGTGGATTGGCCAAATGGGGGAGGCAGCTTGATGGCTGAGGTCTCAAGGATATCCAAATATCCATATTATGGGATATCATCTACTGTTAAATTCTGCTCTGTACTTGTAATGTAAACTTGTGAATTTCCCCTTGGGATTAATAAAGTATCTATCTATCTATCCATCTATCTATCTAATATTCTTATTTTACTATTATATTGTATTGAGGATTACTTGTGTTCTGTTCTGTGTATTGTATTGAATTGTATTGACCCCCTTTTTTTGACACCCACTGCACGCACAGCCTACCTGTTAAGGGGTCTCTCTTTCAACTGCCTTTCCAAAAGTTTCTTCCATTTTTTCCCTACAAGGGTTTTTTTGGGAGTCAGGGTCTGTTAAAGCCCATTACGGCACTTCTTGTGTGATTTTGGGCTATATAAAAAGAAATGGCATTTTATTGTATTGTAAATAGTATGAAAGCACGGCCCCTTAAACACAGACAGGCTGTTTGTCAAACTGTGCAGTAAGAGTCTTGAAAGCCTTCTGCTGCATTCGGAGGTCCGCTGGCTGTCTCACAGGGCAGTTTTACAACACATGTTTGATCTCCGCAGAGAAATGCGTGAATTTCTTTCATCTGAGAACTCCCAATTTTCCAGCTGTTTTGACAACCACTTGTGGGATCTGAAGTTTGCGTATTTGGCCGACATATTTTAACCTTTAAATACCTTGAATCAGAGCATGCAGGGCCGCGATCACAGCATCCTTAATTTGCAAGATAACATTTGTGCATTTATACAAAAAATTGGATTTTGGGAGAAAAAGCTAAACAAAGGAATACTGTAATGTTCCCGATCCTTCACCAGGTGCCAGGAACATCCAATGTGCCTACAGACCTACAGTACTCCTACCTATCATATTGTCACATCTGACCCACCTGAAGGAATACTTCAGCGACTGTTTCCCAGAGCTGGACAATCGTCATTTAAACTGAATAAGAAATCCATTTGAGTCCTGAACTGAAGAGGATTGTCTTGATTTGAGGTGAAGTTTGAAAATGCAATCCTAGGCCATTCCCCTATCAGAATCTTGGAGCAATCTCAGAAGCAAATACGCAGTGTTGAGCTAAAAAGCCGTCTGATGCCTCTTAGCATTTAGAACAACATACCTGAGTGAAGCAGGCCGTTCTGCATTGAATGAACTGAAAACCAAAAACAGAGCACGGCTACATGTGGGAAATTATTTGAGATCGGCTCTAAGCCAGCTGCAACCCAGAGTGGGCAAACTGTGTAAGAACATCCAAGCCAAATGTCTCACTAGGCCTGGGGTGAGTTTTATATTTTTATTTTGAGCAGGCTATTTTTTTCATAGTGAAAGTGCTTTGTTTTATAGAGTTTAGTTACCTGCACTCAACAGGTCTGTATAGCAGTTTATTACAGACACGTGGTATGTTCTTTATTGGATGGTGATGAGTAGCAAGTCCTCAGCCTAAGGGGACCTTGGCATGAAGAAGGCTGGGAACCCCTGCATTAAAGCCATCATGTTTAGGACTTTGTCGCATATCCCTTACATGCAGTGACTGCTTGAAGTCTACGATTCACAAACATCACCAGGTGCTGAGGATCTTATCTGGTGATGCTCGGCCATCTTCAGCTCCTGCTTGTCCCCTTTATGTTTTTCTCTTCATGATATGGAAGTCCTGCTCAATTAGATTTAAATCAGGTGACTGGCTTGGCCATTCAAGAATTTTCTATTCTTTAGCTCTGAAAACTCCTGTGTTGCCTCAGCAGTCTGTTTGAGGTCATTACCTTGTAATAGGATGAAGTGCGATCCAGCAAGTTTGGAGGCATCTACTGGACTTTGAGCAGATCAGATGTTTCTACACACCTCAGAATTCATTGTGCTGCTGTTCTCAGCAGTTCCTTTATCAATGAAGAGAAGTGTGCCAGGACCTACTGTACAGATGGAGCCACGTCAAATAGCCGCGGCCGTGTGAATGGCGTGCGAATGGCGTACGGCTGCCCTATGCACGCCTTGATCCCCCCCTCCCTCTACTGACAGAAGGCGTGTCAAGATTTCACAGTAAACACGCCCATTCATGCCCTATTTATTCATTTACCTGGTTCCACCACTAGATGGCGCTTTGTTCTCAAGAACACGCTGAGTTGCAATCACGTGATTTTAACAACCCACCCCCTCCCCCGCCGAACTGATGCTACCAAACTGTACTACAGAGATTAAGATGGCGGCTTAATGGACTATTCGCGGTAAGTGGTGACTTTATTTATTTATTTATTTTTATAAAATTTGTTTGGGGTAGTTTACAGATTATTTCCCAGTTTAGTTTTTTATTGGCCGTTTTGAAAATCATTGGCAGCACCAGCAGCGGTCAGATGTAACTTTAGATAACTTAATGGTCTGTTTACCAAGTCTGGAGTTAACATTACAGCTTACTGTCAGTGTCACAAACTCACAATGTCACTCCTCTTTTAATCAAAAAGACGCTAAAGCTTCGAAAATACTATTAATCTCCCTATTAAAAAAGCTGCACTACCCGATGAAGAGTGTTTGTGCTCTCTGAAAATACCTTTAGAATCTGACTGAGTATTGTCTGGATAAATTCAGCATTTGTTTATTCTTTAGGTAAGAGTTAATCTGCAGGTTATTTCTGTGAATATAATGTGATGCAGTTCATGAAGGACACAAGCTGAGGATAGCTGTACAGGAGCTAGCGAGCTAAATGCTCATAACCGGGTTTATATTGTACCCACTTTGGCCGTGAGTTTGCACGGTAGCGCGAGTGCTTAGTAAACGAGCTGCATAAAAACACTGAAGTGTTTATCAGTGAAGGAGTGGGGGGAGGTGTGTGTGGGGGGGCTTCAGTACTCGGTAAGTTATAGTTTGGCTTCAGAGATGAACTAATGCTCATATACGAGTGTTATATCGCTTAACTTATTTGTATGAAAAGCGCATTAAGTAAATTCTTGGTCAATGCTCCATCTGGCGGGATTATACAGCATTGCAACCATCTTTTTAGAAAGCGCATGGGGGCGTTTATGGGGCGGGGCATCGTTAACTGCGTCATCGCGGGGGATCACATTCCGTGCATGGATCGTGCATGGTCCTGTCATGGTCCTGTCATGGACCTGTCATGCTCCAGGCGGCTGTTTGACGTGGCTCCCACTGTATATACAGTTGTGCTTGAAAGTCTGTGAACCCTTTAGAATTTTCTATATTTCTGTATAAATATGACCTAAAACATCATCAGATTTTCACTCAAGTCCTAAAAGTAGATAAAGAGAAACCAGTTAAACAAATGAGACAAAAATATTATACTTGGTCATTTATTTATTGAGGAAAATGATCGAATATTACATATTTGTGAGTGGCAAAAGTATGTGAACCTTTGCTTTCAGTATCTGGTGTGACCCCCCTTATTAAACATTTCCGGTAACTTCTGATCATTCCTGCACACCAGCTTGGAGGAATTTTCGCCCATTCCTCCGTACAGAACAGCTTCAGCTCTGGGATGTTTGTGGGTTTCCTCACATTAATGGCTCACTTCAGGTCCTTCCACAACATTTCGATTGGATTAACGTCAGGACTTTGACTTGGCCATTCCAAAACATTCACTTTATCCTTCTTGAACCATTCTTTGGTAGAACGACTTGTGTACATAGGGTCGTTGTCTTGCTGCATGACCCACCTTCCCTTGAGATTCAGTTCATGGACAGATGTCCTGACATTTTCCTTTAGAATTTTCTGATATCATTCAGAATTCATTGTTCCATCAATGAAGGCATGCCGTCCTGGCCCAGATGCAGCAAAACAGGCCCAAACCATGATACTACCACCACCATGTTTCACAGATGGGATAAGGTTCTTATGCTGGAATGCAGTGTTTTCCTTTCTCCAAACATAACGCTTTTCGTTTAAACCAAAAAGTTCTATTTTGGTCTCATCCGTCCACAAAACATTCTTCCAGTAGCCTTCTGGTTTGTCCACGTGAGTTTCTTGGATGAAGTGATGGCTCATATGAATGCTAGACCCTGATGACCCAGAGGACCCACAGCCACTAACTCCTTCCACACTGCTCACCCAAATGGCTGTCATGTTTAAAGCTCCTCCTGGGGACTTCAATACACTGGACGTGCACAAGGGACACTGGAGACAAGTGCGGTGTTTGGCCAATGGCTTTAGGGACAAATGGAGGAAAACAGCACAACTCTACTCTGTAGTCATGTAGTACGTGGAAAACTGGAGGGCCGACATTAAACCTGGAGATGTGGTCCTAGTGTGGAACTGTCAGTCTAAAGTCACGATTAGACCCCTGGACTGATAACTAGAGGGGCTCCTAGTGGGGATGGCAGAGTCTGTACAGCTGAGGTTAAAGCTGGCAAGGAAAGGGAAACCAAACGTTACAACAGGCCAGTATCTGAACTTCTCTCGTTATTTCATCACAGTCATTAAGGGTGATGTGTTTGATATCAGGTGGGGGGTCATGTTGGCAAAGATAGGCAAGATATATTTTTTCATAAATTAATTATTATTTTATTATTTTTTATTGTCCTGTACTGTTGTGTTTAACGCTCTAAACGTGTGAGCCTCGTGATGTTTGTCATTCTTCAGCCGCCATACAGAGGGGCGATCCCAATGTAAATTAGTGTAACCATGACAACTACAAGCCTTCTTTAGGCCCCAAGTTCATCCTGCCTGTGTAGGCCTTTGGTCACATGATCAGTAAGGTCATATCTGTGCCAGTTTACCGTTATGTATTAATATTTACAGTTCAG
>JANRMT010028174.1:938952-951236 GCA_026402145.1 Polypterus bichir lapradei
ACATGGAGTCCAATACAAATCATATTCATAATCATATTATCAGGAAAAGAATCCTTAGGCTTCATGTGTTCTCTCTTAATAAAACCGCTTGGCTTGAATGTGTCATTTTTAGCACCAGTTTTTCATGTCCTTATCGTATCCCTTGGATTGCCTTTCTAAACTTTTGTAGTCCATTTAAATCTTTCACAGTTTTTATTTTGTTCTGTAATACAAAGAAAAAAATCTTTTTTTTTTTTCTTACCAATTTCCATGTGCAGGAACCAAATAGGAAGGAATCCAACTGTAGACACAAAGAGAAGAACAAAGTGAACATCAGAGAGGTGTGAAAGAACCAGGGGGCAAGGGGGAACACAATACAGTCCCGGGTTCAAATAAAGGATGATTTATTGCCCATAATACCTCAGTATAATCACAAAAGCACACATTATCTCTCCACAATCACTTCTCTCCTTTCACCACACTGCCCTCCTCCAGTTGAGTGTTGCTCATCTTCCTCGCAGCTTTGACCTGCCTGGACAAGAGAGTGCAGCCCCAATTGTTGAGGACCCAGGAATACTTCCAGTGCCAGGGCTGTTGCTTGTTGGAAGTACTTACAACTCCCAACATCCCATACTCGTTTCCAAATGTGCACCGATATGAAGGGCTGCTGCCATCTACTGTCTGGGCGTAATAAACACCCCTCACAGATAGTCCTTCCATGTCCTCTTTTATCCCAACCAGAAAAGGTGTTAAACATATATCCAGTTGGGACGCCTGTCAATTTGTATGGGGCTTCCAGCCCGGGTATGAAATTGTCCCCTTTGGCTGTGATATCCATCCGTCCATTAGGGAATCCTTGACTGGGTGCGACATTTTGGCCAGGATGCCTATCTGTTCACTCGGGGCCTCCGGTCTGGGTAAGGGATCTTCCCAACTCCTTGCTGGAATGCCTGTCCATGCCATGTGCCACCTAAAGAGGAAACGTGGGACTGACAACACCAATCTTTCCATTTGTGTCTTGACCTGCCAACAGGCATGCCCCAGATGAATATTTATATATATATATACATTGTCACACACGAGCGCATGGGGAGCAGCTTAAGGACCAGATACACATCATGACAAGTCATGCCAGGGGACAAAGGCGGTGTACTAACCTCTCTCTCTCTCTTCCCATAGGAAGGACGAAGCACCGGCGCCTTAATCTGTCCCGGACAAACAGAACATCAACACTTCTGGGATCCTTTCTCTCCTCTGGTCCCCCATTGATGACGTCCACTACCTGTCTACCACCATGCCTTCCTGGCATTCCGTGTCCCAAACTTCCAGTCCGCCTCCTTAAAATGTCTGTCCACCCATCCATGTTTGTCTGATGTTTTCTTTTGGGAAAAGTTTGACCGTACTTTTTCATTACAATATATGTGGCCAAAAACCCCAAACCTTGACGTTGTGTATTTGTCTTTATTACAATACAGTATATATATAGTAAATGTCATAAAGCATGCAGCAGCATTGCAGTTGGGATGAAGGCTGATCCTTTGCCCAGCAGGGAGGCCGTAATGAAAGGATGTGCAAACTGACCAGGATGGCTTTCGGTTCTTGTCTGGATGGGGTGGAGATTTAACAGATAGACTGGATGAAATATTATGTCAAGGACAATATGGCCTCCAGTACGAGAGATGACAGTGTTCTTCTGGCTCATTCCCTGTTTTAACACCCACATGGTTTCCTAGAACTTGTAATTCGGAAGGTCAGCCCTCACCAGGTTTATGTGTGCCATCATAAGCCACTTCCGGAGAAGAACCTGACTGTTTTATGCAACTTCTATATGGCCCAGACGTTTTTCCAGAATGCAGTGTAATGACACCAGAAGTATTACTGGATCCAGCATAAACAAACATCTCTCTTCACTCGGAGAGTCAGAGTCAGGAGAAAGAGGGCGACACACACTAAGGAGAAGCAGAAGGAGATGACACAGTGCTTATTCGGTGTATTGTTAAAAGTAAGTGTTTTGAGGTGTTGTCATGAAATAAAACAACGTGATCTTATCCTGGGTTGGTGTCTGAGGAGGTTGTATCTGGAGTTCAGAGCTCTGGGGCACCACCTAGTGGACATAAAATATACAGCAATATGTCTGACAAGTGACATTTTCACAAGTAAAGGGTTTTCTGGCGACAGACTTTTTCTTAGTCTACATGAAGATCATACCATAATCACACCACACATTTTAAATATGTTACTGTTATGGGAAATGATGGTTGTTATGTGTATCATTGTTATGCAGATGACACTCAAATCCATTTTGGAATAAAACCCTCATGTACTTCCACCTCTACTCTCCTCACCACTTTTCTCCGTTATAGCTGCAAAACAATCTGCATCAATTAAATTGTTCCAAAATTGAGGTTCCTTTAATAAATCTTCCTTCCTCTGTACAACAAAATAATTGATTTTAGTTTATCTGTTGATAGAATTCTGGTATCATCAACCAGAAATGTCTGTAACCTTGAAGTTATTTCTGACAGTGAGTTCACATTTGAGGCACACATTAAAAACATTACCAAAATGTATTTGCTTCATCTGCACAGGATTGTAAGACCCCAAGCACTTCTGTTACTAAGTGCCTCTGAAAAGATTATTCACGTCGAAAGAGATTGGCCACCGAGAGTCTCATGGGGACCATAAACATGAGACTTTGTGCCAAGAGATTGACCCAGAAACATCTCGCGGGGATTTGGAACATGAGATTCTTACAAGACACGCCCTACTTACAAGCAATACCAAATAACACCATGAAGAGAAACACCATCACTCATGTAAAGGCTTTCAACACACACAGATCCGGGGCTCTCAGCACATATAAAGCATATAAGGACAATACAGTGAACCCTCGTTTATCACGGTTAATCCAATCCAGACTCTACCGTGATAAATGAATTTTCGCGAAGTAGGATTCTTTATTTATAAATCGAGTATTTTTGCAGTTAGAGTATAGAAAACCTGTTTACGACCTTCTAAATACGTTTTTTAACATTATTAGAGCCCTCTAGACATTAAATAGCACACTTTAGTCACCATCACACTCGTATTACCCAATATATTAGACTAAATAAGAGAAAATAAGACATATTAGACGTTACAAATATATTATTACTAGGCTCTCCCGCCTTTTAATGCGACCGACTTTTATCCTTAATTTGTGTGCGCTCCATGTGTACATCAGGCATGTAAGTGTAGGTAAGGAGAACATCAAAGTGCCCATTCATAACATCTCCTGAAAACCTACGTTTTTTTATCCCCTCGAGTGCCTGTCCAAAGTCGTACAATGTCAGCCCGAATCTGTACCGCTAAAGACGGAGTTGCATGCACTAAATAAGCTATAGATGAGAATAAGCAAGCACCATCTCCCCTGATATTTACTACACGGTGAGGCATTTGTACTCCATCAACATTAATTATTTCCAGAGACATAATTTTGTCTATTTTTCCAGTGCATCGCGCACAAAAGCAAGGGAACGATGAGAGCACCAGAACTCTGCTCACATCGCGTCGCTTTGTACCGCAAGCTGCAAGTAGTAAGTCTGTGATAGGCGGAATACCACTACGCTTTGCACTCACGGGACCGAAGGACAATCCTGAACGCTTTTATATAGTAGATTATTGTACTGTACATTTAATTGCACACAACCACTAACCTATGAAGACACGACCTCAGTAGGAGAGTCTTCAGAGGTGGTGCAGTATCTTCAGCAGGTGCGTTGTTGTCTTCAGTGAAGGAGTACTAGGAGTAGGCAGTGGGTATCTGGGTGCACGGCTGAAGAACATCTTGATAAGCAGTTGCTGGCGCTGTCTTTTCATATGCGTGAGGAGGCTTTTGTAGGGTATTGCCATCTTTAATCATATCCAAGTGTTTCACCTTCTCCTGGATAGTAAGCATCTTCCTCCGGCGCTTAGTTTTATTGTCAGAAGGCTTAGAAAAAGCAGCACGTTTAGGGGCCATCGTGGGGCCTAGATAGAAGTTCTCAGAAAGCGCATGCGTAGTGACGTAAGCGTATATGAGAAAAAATCACGATAGAGTGAAGCCGCGAAAGTCGAAGCGTGATATAGCGAGGGATCACTGTACGTTATAAATGAAACGTAGACGACAAAGCAAAGAAGAAAGCAGTGCGGAGAAAAGAGACTCAAAAGCGTTGGAGAGAAAAAAGAGCAAAAAAGAAAAAATAATCTAGGTGCAAATGCAGACAATAAGGAAAGTAATAATCAGCTCAGAACAAGTGGAACTGAAAAAAAAAGCACGGCCAATCGGGCTCAAAATTAAAAGACAAAGTATATATAAAGACGTTCACAAACGTTGGCACGATACACATGCACAGCAGGTTCGAGATTATGAAAGCAGTGGAATTCGAAAGGCTCAAAAAAATGTTGCCGCAATACACATTCAGAGAACCCCCACCCCTTTCAATTTCCGGCTAATCAAACATATAAGCGTCTTTGCGTCTTTGCACTCCTCTCAGGACTACCCAAGAAAGACATAAATCGTTTGCAACTAGTGCAGAATGCAGCTGCTAGAATCCTAACTAGGAAAAGAAAATCCGAACACATCTCTCCAGTTTTGATGTCACTACACTGGTTACCTGTGTCATTCAGGACTGACTTTAAAATTCTGCTTATGGTTTATAAAGCCTTAAATAATCTGCTCCATCTTATATATCGGAATGTCTGACACCTTATATTCCAAATCGTAACCTTAGATCATCAAATGAGTGTCTCCTTAGAATTCCAAGAACAAAACTTAAAAGAAGTGGTGAGGCGGGCGGCCTTCTGCTGCTATGCACCTAAAATCTGGAATAGCCTGCCAATAGGAATTCGCCAGGCTAATACAGTGGAGCACTTTAAAACACTGCTGAAAACACATTACTGTAACATGGCCTTTCTATAAATTCAATTTAACTTAATTTAACTTAATCCTGATACTCTGTATGTTCAATTTCCTCATAATAACTATTCAGGGTAGCTCTAAAATCCGTACTGACCCCTACTCTCTTTTCTGTTTCTTTTTCTGGTTTCTTTGTGGTGGTGGCCTGCGCCACCTCCACCTACTCAAAGCTTCATGATGCTCCAACAATGATGGACTAAAAGGCAGAATTCTACGTGACCATCATCATCAAGTCCTTCCGTGAGAACCCTAAATCCAAAGAGGACTGTTTCATTTATGTTAGGTAGAATGCCCAGAGGGGACTGGGCGGTCTCATGGTCTGGAATCCCTACAGATTTTATTTTTTTTCTCCAGCCGTCTGGAGTTTTTTTTTGTTTTCTCTGTCCCCCTTGGCCATTGGACCTTACTCTTATTCGATGTTAATTAATGTTGATTTATTTTGTTTTCTTATTGTGTCTTTTATTTTTCTATTCTTTATTATGTAAAGCACTTTGAGCTACTGTGTGTATGAAAATGTGCTATAGAAATAAATGTTGTTGTTGTTGTTTGCAGTTGTTCCGTGTTGGACTTGAAAAGGTAAAGCTTTTGCAGTTTGTTCTAGGTAAGTATTGAAATATTTGTTTAACTATAACTTTAGCCAGGTTGAAGCCTTTTTGGTTTTAAGTGACTGTTAGGTCCGATTGAGGGAGGGCAGAGTACAGCACAGAAGACTGATAGCGGGGTATTGATTGATGCGGTGGGAGGGTGTGAGACCCGGTGGAGGAGGGATTGGAGAGGGTGATAGAAGGTTGTGTTTAGGGTTACGAAGTCAGCGATTGTTCAAGTAAAACTTTAGTGACAATTTATTACATCAGTTGCTACAGTATCAAAAAAAATAGTAAAGATCACATTAGCGCAAATAAAAGGAAATTAATCATCAATGAACACATTAGAACATTAGAACATTCTAGACGAGAACAGGCCATTCAGCCCAACAAAGCTCGCCAGTCCTATCCACTTGTTTCCTCCAAGAAAACATCAAGTCGAGTTTTGAAAGTCCCTAACGTCTTACTGTCTACCACACTACTTGGTAGCTTATTCCAAGTGTCTATCGTTCTTTGTGTAAAGAAAAACTTCCTAATGTTTGTGCGAAATTTACCCTTAACAAGTTTCCAACTGTGTCCCCGTGTTCTTGATGAACTCATTTTAAAATACAAGTCTCGATCCACTGTACTAATTCCCTTCATAATTTTAAACACTTGACAAATCATGTCACCTCTTAATCTTATTTTGCTTAAACTGTAAAGGCTCAGCCCTTTTAATCTTTCCTCATATCTCATCTCCTGTAGCCCCCCATAATCAGCCTAGTCGCTCTTCTCCGAACCTTCTCTTGTGCTGCTGTGTCCTTTTTGTAGCCTGGAGACCCAAACTGCACACAGGACTCCAGATAAGGCCTCACCAGTGTGTTATAAAGGTTGAGCAGAACCTCCTGTGACTTGTACTCCACACATCAAGGCGCTATATAACCTGACATTCTGTTAGTCTTCTTAATGGCTTCTGAACACTGTCGGGAAGTTGATAGCTTAGAGTCCACTATGACTCCTAAATCCTTCTCATAAGGTGTACTCTCGATTTTCCGACCGCCCATTGTGTATTCAAACCCAATATTTTTACTTCCTATGTGTAATACTTTACATTTACTGACATTAAATTTCATCTGCCACAAATCTGCCCAAGCCTGTATGCTATCCAAGTCCTTCTGTGATGATATAACGGATTCCAAATTATCTGCTAATCCACCTATCTTGGTATCATCTGCAAACTTAACCAGCTTGTTACTTATATTCCTATCTAAATCATTTATATATATTAAAAATAGCAGCAGCCCTAGCACTGACCCCTGTGGAACACCACTCTTAACATCGGCCAGTTCTGATGAGGTTCCTCGCACCATCACCCTCTGCTTCCTGTGTCTGAGCCAATTCTGCACCCATCTAAAAACATCACCCAGAACTCCCACTTCTTTTAACTTGATGCCCAACCTCTCATGTGGCACCTTATCAAATGCTTTCTGAACGTCCAGATCAATAATCTCATCTGCTCCACTTTGATCATATGCTTTTGTTGCCTCCTCATAGAATTCCAACATGTTAGTAAAACACGACCTCCCTCTTCTGACCCCATGCTGACTGTTCAGAATAACTCCTGTCCTTACCATGTGTTGCTCAATATTATCCTTAATAATTCCTTCCATTAATTTTCCTGTGATGTTTCATGTTAAGCTTACTGGCCTATAGTTGCTCTGATCTGCCCTGTCACCCTTTTTGTATAATGGGATGATATTTGCCATTGTCCAGTCCTTCAGAATCTCTCCAGTGCTCAGTGACTTCCTAAAAATATGTGTCAGGGTTTATATCTGAACTCACTAGCCTCCTTAAGAACACGAGGATAAATATTATCTGGGCCTGGTGATTTGTTTGATTTCATTTTATTTAATCTGAGCAGCACTTCTCCCTCTACAATTTCCAAATCCCTCAGTACCTCCTTAGTAGTCCCTGTTACTGCTCTGAGGTTATCCACTTGCTCACTTGTAAACACCTCAGAAAAATGTAAGTTTAGGGCATCCGCTATTTCACTGTCTGTATCTTTTAATTCCCCTTTACTATTCCTGATGCACTTCATCTCCTCCTTGACTGTTCTCTTACTATTTAAAGAATCTCTTGGGGTCGTCTTTCGCCTTATCTGCTATATTCCTCTCCAACTGTCTTTTAGCCTCCCTGATATCCTTCTTAATGGTTGCTCTCATATTTTCATACGCTCTACGATTCACTTTGCAGTCATTAGTCTTATATGCCTTATACAGCAGTTTTTTCCTTTGCAACTTCTTTTTTAAACCTTTATTAATCCACCTTGGAGTTTTTTTAGTTTCCTATTAATTCCAAATTTAGGTCTGTATCTGTCCTGCATTACATTTTTAAACCTGTTCCACTGCTCCTCGACTGTCTCCACACTTAAAAGCTTATCCCAGTGTATCCTCCTTAGACTTTGTCTCATCTTCTCAAAATTAGCCCTACCAAAGTTCAACTTCACAATTTTAGTCTTTGCATCTGCACTCTTACAAAATACTGAGAATTGTATTACATTCTGGTCACGTGACCCTAGTGGTCCAATCACTTCTACACCCTCAATTCTATCCTGATTATTATAGAATACTAAATCCAGACAGGCTTCACCCCGTGTTGGCTCTTTAACATGCTGTGTTAACAAACAGTCGCTGATTACTTCTAAAAACTCCTACTCTTGTGCTCCTCCATCTGCAAGGTTATCCCAGTTAATATTCAGATAATTAAAGTCCCCCTTGACTATAATATCCCCCTGTAAACTTGCCTTTTTTATATTACTATAAAGATGTGTGTTGAAATTACTGTCTGAATTGGGTGGTCTATAACATACTCCTACAATAAGACCTCTTTCCCTAATATTTTCCAGACAAAGCAACGCAACATATCCTCACTAGGACCAGGTGTAATTGAAAAAACAGCAGGACAAAGCAAGGTTAGAAATAAAAGGCAAAGAGTAGATAACAAAGTAAAACGTCATAAAGAGGTTCAAAAACGAGGGGGCAAAATACTTGCAGAGCAAGTTACAGAATATAAAAGCAGAAAAATTTGAAAGTATCAAAACAAGATAAAGATTGCATTAGCGCTAAAAAAGAGAAATTATGGACCATACGCTATGAGAATCTGTGTTCCCACAACAGTTAAAGCAACGACAAGTTTAACTTCAAAGAAAACACAATTCTGTCAGGTGTATATTTACGATCACGGAGAAGCAAGCACAACGCGAGCAGCAGAGACATGAAGTGGCAAAAAGGACAGCGGCTGTACAGGCTTTAAAAAGACCAACGCTGGCCCCCTTCACAACGCGAGCAGCGTTATACGTCCTGTGAGAAAGAGATTGTTTTCACAAAAGTTTTTAAATTAAAAGTGAAAATAATGCATATGTAACAATTCCCATGAAAATAACAATCTCTTTAAATTGTATATCCTGTTAACCAAACACTGGGGTGGGTGAGCAAAACGAGCAGGGGGCAGAGCCCCCTATTTATTGTAATGTTCATCTCTTTGATCTACCAGAAAATTCTCTTTGAAGCTCCAGTCTGTGCAAAACCGTGCTGCTCAGACTCGTACATCACTGAACCATCACATCACCCCTGTACAGGCATCACTGCACTGGCTCTCTCTTAATGAACACAAAGCCTAAAACAAAATGGCGTCCATGGAACAGCCTCTCGTCACATCTGTCACCTTGTCAGACCCTCCGTTCCCTCGCACTCTCTCCATTCTGCTGGCTCAATATTACAAATAAAATTTATTATTATTATTATTATTATTATTATTATTATTATTATTATTATTAAGTGAACATTGTGGCACAGAGGTTGGCACTGCTGCCCAACCCAGTCAGTGTGTGGGTTGAGCCTGCATGCTTCTCCGATGTCAACATGTTTTTTTCCGCTGTCCATTTTAAAGATGAACAGTAAATAAGTTCAGAATATTAGTGTGTGTGTGTGTGAGTGAGTCCAGACACAGACTGGCACCTTACAAATGGATTTCTACTGTCGTGTGTCAACTCTCTGCTACCGTTAATTGGAATCAGAAAACAGATGAATGAATCTTAGATTCAAAATCATAAAATAAATTTAAAAAGCTGTTTATTTTTTATTGTTTTGGTTTCTTTCTCTATTCACACATGAAGCACCAACACAAAGGAGACACAGAAGACTTCACTTAACCTGGTGGGCCACATTGGCTCAATGCTGACCATTTTCAAATCGTCTCCTCTTCACATTCAGGCTGGCCGGCCTGATCTCCCATTTTGAATTTCCTGACCAGTTCATGTTTATTCAGTCACACCAAGGCCTTCACTAATTGAACTGCTCAGATATTCATGGACTCTGAAGACCCCTGAGAAGCCACCTCACCATCACAGGAGACAGATGAGCAGTGGCCAAGTAGAAAGAGGTAAATCAGCACAAGTCGAGCTCATCAGACCAGTCCTTGATCAGAGTGTCTCATATCTACAGCCCTGTGCTGACTCACGACTAGAGAGAGGACTAAATGTGTAATGGAGGAGCCATTTGGCACTCAGCACACACGTGACGTTAGGTTTGTCAGCCCACAGCACTCAAACTCCAGTTCAGCTCCTGGTATGATGTCTCCAGTGGACAGTCTGCATGTCCTTCCATTGTCAGTGGATTTCCAGTGTGGACTCCTACAGCCGCTAACTGTGAATTGTGTGATCAAAATACAAACTGACTGACACGTCTCAGGATTCACCGATGACAGTAAAAGCCACAAAGGAACTGAAATCAAACTGTACTCACCTATTGAATCATATCTGGTGTTTGTTTCTAGAGAAGACAAAAAAGAATATAAAGATGAATTATTTATGAATAACGTTACCATTTACTGAGCAGTCAGTCTGTTCTAATGTCGATGTGAGATCTTCTGTCCTCACCTCTCATTCTCCTCCATTGAATGACCAGCAGGGGAGTCACCACTAAGCAAAGAACCAACAAGACGCAGAAAGCCACCAACCAGCCAGAGACCCCTGGGGAGAAACCTGCAAAATGAGGGGAAGACGTGTGAGTCTGTGAGACAGGAATGAGGTTCAGGTGAGGAACACACAGAAGAATCCATCAAGTGGGACTCCTTCATGCTAAGGGGAGCATCATGAGACCCTGCATTTACACCACAGATGATGTGCTCCTGTAGCTGGAGCCTGGGACCAAACACACCTTCACAGCCATGTCATCAGCGTGTCCATCAGCCCTCTCGTTATCCATCATTAATTATCCAGTATCTCACCTCCATTAATGTCCCCTCAGTGTCGTTCTCCTCCAGTGTTTGTCTCCTACGTCTTTTAATCTACACGTTTACTTTTCATTTCTTTGAATCACATGACACAGATATATATGAAGGTCCACTCCTAGACTGAGTCACAACTAAATTTTCTATTTTTCTATTTTCACGATGGCCTTGTCTCAAAGTCGCACTGCTAGCCAACTGTACCTGACATTGCAGATTTGTTCATGTGTGTGTGGTGATGTGAATTCCTGTATGTGCATATGGCACATCGTTTAACACTAAATTAGTTACTATATTGATTTTCCTGGTAATTAGTAAATGGGAGCCTAGCTTTTTAAGCTGATCTACAAATATGTGCTTTAGTGCCACATTCTGTGTAAAAAAAAAGTGGTGCTGCTGCTAATGCCACTCTATTTGATCACGTACTGTAGATGCCAAGTCCGGAGTGCCAGTCTGGCTTTGGTGCTTTACTTCTCATCAGACAGCTGAACACGTTGTACTCCTCCTTCACCGGGAGGACGCTGCTCACTCTCAGAAGACCCTCGGAGTCCCGCTCTGATTTTATTGTGGACTGTGACGTCACGTCTGCCCCATTCATGTCCCACCAGGTGACTTCTGGTTGGGGGTTCCACTTCTCAGCACTACACTCCAGTCGGGTCTTCTGGCCTTCAGTGGAGCTCATAGAAATGGAGGGCTGAGCACCTAAAACTAATGAAACACAGAAGAGTGGAAGATCAGTGAAGAGAAGAAGAAGAAACACTTTAACATCAGCTGACATGACATACTAATGAACTGCTCAAATAAAGGAATTTGGTTACAATGAACAGATTCTGTGTTTGGTGTGTAGGCATCAATTTTATTGTGTTTGACTCGTGTCAGATTATTTTGTTTATTGCTAATAAACTTGACAGAGTATCAGTTTGAAATGTTTGGAGTATTTGATAAAGAATGGAGCCAACTGAGGTTAGGGGTCAGATTTGGGGACTATGAGGACATTCCTTTGAATGTCTTCACACTCATAAATAAAGAGACCAGCTATTAAAATATGGATATCCACACAGGACAGACCAGAGGAGTTTTTCAGCTCAACACTCCCACAAACAGGAAGAGCAGCGTCTTTGATTTGTGGATTCCAGTTCTTTGGTATTCTGTCTGTGCTGTGAGGCAGGAGCTTCTCATTATTCTTAAGTGACCTGTAATCCCATTTACTCTGCCACTTGATGTCCCACTTGATCAAGCCTGCCAGATAGTGTCCAGCATCAAGTTTTAGCCAGGGTCTCAACCCTGCTTTAGGTGGCGTTTATTCATCTGTGATCTTTTGGTGATTATTTAAATATTATAATTGTGTTCATTTGATTGTTTTTGTTCTCATGTATGTTATTTTTGAACCTTTCGCTGTTTATTATTTATGTGTTTTGTTTTACCATATTTAGTGTGGAATATGACCCGGACACAGACAGGCAGACATCGTAGGTACAAAACACAGCACACGTTTATTCATATTTACATAAAGTGAAGCA
>JANRMT010028174.1:989279-1019484 GCA_026402145.1 Polypterus bichir lapradei
TTCTGCCTCACTTCCAGCTGTTTGACTTTTTGTTTTGTCTTAGCTCACTGCTTGTGCTGTTGCAGACTGAAAGGTCTTGTACTACGAAGTTTTCGATTCATCAGCAGTTCAGCAGGTGATAGGCCACTATTTAGAGGTGAGGTTCTGTCGCTGAGTCGAGCAAGCTAGGGATCAGAATTACTATCAACAGACTTTTATAGGAGCAGCTTGACAATGTGGACTCCTTTCTCTGCCTTTCAATTAGACTGAGGGTACAAAGAGCTAGATGTGCCATGTAGGAAGCCATAATGTATTGAAAGCTCTAGCCATTCCTTACACTTACAACATGGACCCTTGCCACTCACCACAGCACTTGCTATACCATGTCTTGTAAAAACTGATTTTACATGTGTAATAGCTTAGTTTTTGCCTTTAAAATGAAACAGATCCACTCCTTACTTTTACTAAGGTTCTGTAGGTGAATCTGACGGCAACACGGGCTCTTTGGTTTGCTTGTTTCTGTATTTTTGACATGTTTCAGATTTGCTTACCACCCTATCAATATCCTGATTTATCCCAAGACAGGGTCTCTTGTCCTTTTTTACCTTTCTCTATACCAAAATGACTTTCATGAATACTTTGAAGCATATCTTGTTGCAGGCTATGTGTTATCACAATTCTCTGGGGGGAAGACGACCAGGGACACCCAGAGTGCTTCCTAGTACACAGCCGGTACTTCTGCCACACTGGGGAGTCCCGGGGGAAGATTATCGGGAGGCACCTGGAGCACATCCGAGTGATTATAAAAGGGGCCACCTCCCTCCATTCAGTGGCTGGAGTCAGGAGTGGAGAAGACGAGGTCTTAGAGGAGAGGAGTGGAGGGGGACTTGAGAGAAAGGCATTGGAAAGAAGGCCTGGACTTTTGGGGGAGTTTGGGGTTGTGTGCACTTTTGTAAATAGCATTTGTAAATAAAGCGTGTGTTGGGTGATTCAAACGATGTCCGTCTGTCTGTGTCCGGGCCACTTTCCACACTTCTCACAAACTCCAAAAACAATCTGATCATGTATCATTGAATCTCTCAAACCCCTCAGAGTAAGTGCAAGATCACACCCCAATCCAACATCAACTGGGGAAAACGCAAAGGTCCTGCCTCCACTCTGCAGAGCACCCACAGTACCAGTGTAGAGGCCGACCATGATATCCAGCAACCTCAAGGGGATCCTGCAAATCCTCAGGATGTCCCACAGGGCAGCTCAATCAACTGAGTTGGACAATTTACAAAAATTGACAAAGGCTGCAAAGAAACTCTGTTTGTGATCCATGAAAACTCTCAGTGCCATAAAGCGGTCAATGATAGACGTCTTAAGTATAAAACTGACTTAGACTGTTCCGGTTGCTGGTAGGTGAGCAAGTGATCACAGATCCTATTGAGGATGACCATAGCAAGGACCTTACCTGGCACTGAGAGCCATGTTATGCCCCTATAGTTGCTACAATCCAGGCAATCACCCTTCCCTTTCCAGAAGGAATGACAAGTCCCATTTTCTAGTCAGTTGAGATGATGCCAGTCTCCTAAATGGAAGCAAAGATTGCTTGCAGTGCCAGGAGGACAGTCTTACCACGTACCTGAAGAAGCTGACCCCAGATACCACAGATCCCTGCAGGCTTCCCCTCTGCTTGTTCACTACCTGTGCAATCTCAGTGAGATTGAGTGGTTCAAAGCTAATTGGAGGATATGCCTCAAGAACCGTGGACCAGAGATATCCAACGTCCTAGCTGGAGGATCAGCTTTAAACAGCTGTAGCATCATCCATAAAGACCGTTCCATCACCTGCCCTGACTGAGAATCAGATTTGGATGTGGGTAATTTTTTGGCTCCTCTGTAAGCAGGATGTGTGTCACGAGACCATAGATGGTGTGTCACTTGCTCAAAGATTCCTTTAACAAACACCTCCTTATCTGCCCTGAGAGTCCTCACAGACGTCCTTCTCAGTTCCCAGTACAGTCCAGAGTTGCCATCAAGCCGTGCTCTGTGACTCCTGACATCCAGGGTGCCCTGTGAGATGAAACACCGGCAACATCGACATAACCCTCAGCAACCTTTAGGGTTTTGTCACAGATGGCATCTCATATTACATTACAACAACAACAACATTTATTTCTATAGCACATTTTCATACAAAAAGTAGCTCAAAGTGCTTTACATAATGAAGAAAAGAAAAATAAAAGACAAAAATAAGAAATTAAAATAAGATACATTAGTTAACATAGAAAAAAAAAAAAAAAAAAAAAAGGGGGGAACAGAAAAAAAAAAAAAAAAAAAACTCCAGACGGCTGGAGAAAAAAAATAAAATCTGCAGGGGTTTCAGGCCACGGGACCGCCCAGTCTGCTCTGGGCATTCTACCTCATATAAATGAAACAGTCCTCTTTGTATTTAGGGTTCTCACTGAGTCACTTGATGTTGATGGTCATACAGACGTCTGGCTTTTAATCCATCCATCATTGTTGGAACATCACGGTGCTTTGAGTAGATGGTGGTGGCGCAAGTCACCACCAAAAGGACACTGGAAAAGGAACAGAAAAGAGAGTAGGGGTCAGTACAGATTTTAGAGCCACCATGAATAGTTATTATGATGAGTTGAACATACAGATTATTAGGATTAAGTTAGAGTGAAGGTATGAGAAGGCCATGTTACAGTAATGTATTTTCAGCAGTGTTTTAAAGTGCTCTACTGTATTAGCCTGGCGAATTCCTATTGGCAGGCTATTCCAGATTTTAGGTGCATAACAGCAGAAGGCCGCCTGCCCGCCTCATCACTTCTTTTAAGTTTTGTTCTTGGAATTCTAAGGAGACACTCATTTGAGGATCTGAGGTTACGATTTGGAATATAAGGTGTCAGACATTCCGATATATAAGATGGGGCGAGATTATTTTAAAGTCAATCCTGAATGACACAGGTAACCAGTGTAGTGACATCAGAACTGGAGAAATGTGTTCGGATTTTCTTTTTCTAGTTAGGATTCTAGCAGCTGCATTCTGCACTCTTTGCAAGTGATTTATGTCTTTTTTGGGTAGTCCTGAGAGGAGTGTGTTACAGTAATCTAGTCGACTGAAAACAAAAGTGTAAATTAATTTCTCAGCATCTTTCAATGATATAAGAGGTTTAACTTTTGATATGTTTCTTAAGTGAAAAAATGCTGTCCTAGTGATCTGATGAATATGCTATTTAAAATTCAGATTACAGTCAACAGTTACCCCTAAGCTTTTTACCTCCATCTTGACTTTTAATCCTAATGTATCCAGTTTATTTCTAATAGCTTTATTGTATCCATTATTGCCAATCACTAAGATTTCAGTTTTCTCTTTATTTAACTTGAGAAAGTTACTATTCATCCATTCTGAGATACAAGTCAGACATTGTGCTAGTGAATCGAGAGAGTCGGGGTCATCAGGTGCTATTGATAAGTACAGCTGTGTGTCATCAGCATAGCTGTGGTAGCTCACGTTGTGCCCTGAGATAATCTGACCTAACGGAAGCATGTAGATTGAGAAGAGCAGCGGACCCAGGATAGAGCCTTGTGGACCACCATATTGGATATCGTGTGTCTTTGAGTTGTAATTACCACAACTAACAAAGAATTTTATCCCTGCCAGGTAGGATTCAAACCAATTTAAGACACTGGTAGAGAGGCTCACCCATTGACTAAGGCGATTTCTAAGAATATTATGATCAATGGTGTCAAATGCGGCACTCAGATCTAAGAGGATGAGAACAGATAAATGGCCTCTATCTGAATTCACTCGCAAATCATTTACTACTTTAACGAGTGCAGTTTCTGTGCTGTGATTTGTTCTAAAACCCAACTGAAATTTATCAAGAATAGCATGTTTATTGAGGTGGTCACTTAACTGCATAATGACTGCCTTTTCCAGAATTTTACTTAAGAAAGGCAGGTTAGAGATGGGGCTAAAATTTTCAAGAGCCGAGGGGTCGAGATTATTTTTCTTGAGTAGGGGTTTAACTACAGCAGTCTTAAGACAGTCTGGGAAGACCCCCGTATCTAATGCCGAATTTACTATGTCAAGAATATTATCAATTAGCACGCCCGATACTTCTTTGAAATAATTTGTTGGTATTGGGTCAAGGACGCAGGTGGAGAGTTTTAATTGAGATATTACTTTATGTAAATCAGGTAAATCTATCCTGGTTAAAGAGTTTAATTTGTTTATAACAGAATGCTGGGGTTTAGGAGGATCCTTAGTGTTTGGGAGATATACTATGTTATTTCTAATATCATTAATTTTTTGATTGAAAAATACAGCGATAGCCTCACAGGTTTTACTGGAAGTACTTAGGAGGCATTCCTTTGAGTTACCTGGTTTAGCAGACGATCAATCGTAGAGAATAAGACTCTGGGATTACTAGCATTGTTATTTATAATCTTAGAGAAACAGCAGCGCCTCTCAAGACGGACTGTGTTATTGTATTCTGTTATTTTAACTTTTAATATTTAATAGTGGATAGTTAGTTTAGTCTTCCTCCATTTACGCTCAGCTCTACGACATGTTCTCTGTAAATCACACACTCTTTGGGTCTTCCATGGTATAACAATGCTAGAAGATTTTTTAACTGTCTTTTCAGGTGTGACTATATCGGCGGCAGCTCTCACTTTAGTATTAAATTTTTCCACTTTACTATTTACATTATCCTCGCTATTGTAGTTGGCACTATAAACGGACATTAGTATCAGTAGTCACACCCAAGTCTGCAATTCCTCACATAAACTGCATGCGGACTCATTAGAAACTGCCTGATCTTGGAGTCTGGCCAGGTCCAGCCTCATTCTCCTAGTAGGTGGTAGCCTACTGGACCTAAGCTGGATCTTCAGAGTAGCAACAAGTCTGTGGTCAGAATTCACAAACTAGGCACTTCTGTAGACCCTGCAGTTTTGTAGGAGCCTCCAGCATTTGCCCCCGAGGATGTGATCAATCTCCTTCGCTGCACCACCAGTATTGGAGTACCAAGTCCAGCGATGTGGCTCAGGGCGCTGGAACCAAGATCCAGCGATTTGCAGTGCCTGACCTTTTGCAAAGTTGAGGAACATTGAACCACTTTCACCACAGTCACCAGACCCATGGGGACCGAGACAATCCTCATAGCAGTCCTGTCACTGGTTTGCATTGAAGTCTCCCATGACCAGACGAGCGTCACCTTGTGGGTATTCATCAACAACAGAGTTAAGATGTGAATAAAATGTATCCCTCACCGAGACATCACTCACAGCAGTCAGAGCATACACAGAGAGAACAGACAAGGCATCCAGAGAGTCTCATAAAACACTCATTGAAAGGAGTGACATCAGACACCATCAAGAGGAGCAGATTCACCACAGCAATAGCTACTCCCCGAGTATGACCACCATCAGAGCAACCAGCCCAATAAAAGGTGTACCCACCTACAGAGATTTGGCCAGTCCCAGGTCTGTGCTCCACAGCAAGTGCTGCCACTGAAATGTGAAGTATATGAAGCTCCTCCAACAGCAGAGGAAGATGATCATCATTCCAGAGGGAAAACATGTTTCACACGCCTACCCAGATGGGCCGCATCAAACTGGGACCAGAGTGCAGCAGGCGACAACTCTGTACTACACCAGTTCCGATCCCCAACAAGCCTGACCTCATTGGCTGTCCAGTGGTTTCAACACTTCCTGGGATGAGGCTCCTGAGGGCTTTCCCCCATCCCCTTCATAATAGGAGCAGCCTTCCTATGGGACTGCAGCAGAGCTGCTCTGACAGATTGGAGTCCTGTCTGCCACCAACGCCCAAGATTTCCCTGCACGTTGAAGGACCGCTTGCAGGGCCGGATGCAGTTTAACGTCATACCCACGACAGGGAGAGCAGTGGGCATCAAACCTTTTTAAAAACATCTTCAAAGTTGTTCTTATTTTCTTGACCTTCAAACGCAGACATATTATATATTTCAATTGTGGACCCGCTGTACTTAGCAATAACGCTATCTCCCTAGCATCTGGTTTCGTGTCAAATCCTACAGCTGCGATGTACAACAGGAGTTGCTGCTTGAAAGCACGCCAGTTACTATCCACATTTTCCGTCAGTTTCAGATTCACCGGAGGTTTGAAACTATCCATCCTCTTTTTTTTTTTTATTAAAAGCAAGTAACATTCCATAAAATAAAGTCAAACTTAGCAAAATTCAATTCAATTCAACCCCTGCCCAACCTTATTTTTTGATTTTTTTTAACAATATTCAAAATGCAGTAGCTTTCTCTTCTGGCGCAGTGTTTTGCTGATGCCAACTCTACAATTCTTTATTTCACTGGCTTTGACATAAATGCGCTAGTCTGCCCCAAACAGCCTTACAGCGAACATCTATAACTCTCGTAAAACATACCTCCGTTACTGACATCTAGTGGTCATTAAATATATCAATATAGTCACCAGATAAATATTAATTAATGAGCTGCATTAACATTAATGACTTCTTCTTTACAAAGTTCTTAATGATAACAGAAACGGAGGTCTCCTCTGTGTTTGGAGTTTGTGGTTAAGGCTTACATCAGACAACACAACTTGCTGACCACCAATTATGGCTAGCAGATAAATGTTATCTAATAAACAATGTTTTCATAAATTTGTTGTTCTTCTCCAAACACTTAAGGTTTTTATAAGTTCCATTTCCTGAGGTTTAGAAGATATAATTAATGTGTGTGTCCACCAGGGACCTACAGCCTATTTCTCCTCAGGCAAATGTCAAACACATCCCCTAAACAGACATTATACAAACTTTATTTTAGATTGTGTCATTCTACAGTGAACATCATTCTAAGTACATTTACATGCTTATTGTAAAGCTACTGTTTTCACACGTCAGCTGCATGAATACCAGACGGTTACATGATATGGTCATGCATTAAAATGATGGAAGATGTGAAGTAGTAACCTTCTACTTGGAGTGCACACCATAGAGCCACTCTGCCTGGTTATTGTGCATCTGGCACCCCAGTTTAAGGTACACCTCCATAGTGTGCTTGTTAAATATTAATAAAAACAGTTCCGATCACTCACTGCAGATGCCGAGTCCAGACAGCCAGTCAGGTTTTGATGCTTTACTGTCAGACAGCTGATAGTTCTGACATTTATCAGAAATTATTATTAACATACGAGGTGTGGCAGAAAAGTAATGAGACTGGCAACACTGCAAGCGATCTGGCAACGCTGCGCTGTTGTCCTTGATAGAGCACGTGTATCAGTACCCTCCCATAGCTCAGTGTGAGTTTCAACTCCTTCCGTTAACTACGTGATTTTTGTGACTGCTATTAGCGAAGTTGTGTTTTTGGTTATACTAAATGGAAAAGCGGAATTTGGAGCAATGTTGTGCCATTAAATTTTGTGTTAAGCTTGGAGAATCGGCAAGTGTGACGTTTGAAAAGTTAAAACAGACCTATGGGGAACATTCTTTATCCCGAGCTCAAGTTTTTCAGGGAGGCCTTCAACTTCGAAAACCAATGAAAACATCGAACGTGTGAACACTCTTGTGAGATCAGACCGTCGTTTAACATTAAGAATGTTGAGTGAACAATTAAATTTGAACAGATTTACCGTTCATCAAATTTTGACTGAACATTTGCACATGCGAAAGGTCTGTGCCAAAATGGTGCCGAAAAACCACACAATTGAGCAGAAGGACAATCAAAAAAACGCATTCCTGTGGTTCCCCAGCCCCCTTATTCACCTGACCTCAGTCCGGGTGACTTTTTCCTTTTTCCTAAACTGAAAAATGTCCTCAAAGGACGTCATTTCGGGACTTTAGAAAACATCCAAAAGAGTGTAACGGACATGCTGAAGACCATACCGGTTGAAGACTTCCAGCGCTGCTACCAACAGTGGGAACAACATCTCCATCGGTGTGTAGCTGCCCAAGGGAACTACTTTGAAGGGGATAACATTGATGTTTGAAAAAAATAAAAACTTTGGTAAATAAAAAATCAGTCTCATTACTTTTCTGCCACACCTCGTAATTGCAAGGATTTAATTATGGACAAGACATCTGTCTGAGATTTTTCATTTAAGTAAGACTAACGTTACAAAGTAAGGTCGATCTGCTCACTTCATGTTATGATGAGGTGTACTTTTTATTATTTTTTTATTATGATTTCAGTTATTAGTAATATAATTGTGCCCTTTCTGTCAGTAAAGTTCTTGCTTTTCATATTCTAGCCATCCACATTTGTACAGGAGAGGTCCTCTTGAGAGTCTCCTTTGTCGCTGAGTCACCTCTTTACTTGTTTTCTGCCTCTCATTGTCAGTCTTATTTGTTAGTTGTTTGCATTGTCGAGGCATGAAGGACATGAGGGACCCACAATAATCATTGGGGAGCCAGCATGACAACCCTGCTTAATTTAAGGATAACAAAAAAGTTCAATTGATAACAGCAAGAGCAAACGTTTGGCCAGTCCAGCCTGAACAATAGGAATTAGGATATTTTGAATTTCAGGCAGCTCAGAAGCTCTTTCCACCATCAGAGTTAGGACCAGAATGAAACGCCCATCTCCAGTATGCCTCTTTTTATTTTGTCCTGATTGAAAGGGAAGGGCCCACTCTGGACTCTGTGGACGGAGTCACATGCCTTCCCTATGGTTCTTCTCGAAGCAGCGGGTGGAAAAGACAGAACAGTTAGTGACAGCAGCTCCTCCTCAACTACAAATATTTTACTGTTTCAATTGAGAAGTTACTCCAACTTGTATATTTTCTGTATTTTTCTCTTTTTCACCTCAGATTGCTGCGTCTGATGGCAAACAAATCCCCAGTACAAGTTAATAAAGCACCAGCAGGTTGTGTGTACAGACCGCTGTCACTGGTGTTCTCCGTATCACCCAGCTGACTTGACCGCTTGCAGAAGAGAACCAGTGCATCAGCATTTCACACCTCCAGATGCTTTAGAACAAGAAAGTTAAAAATGTTCAGAATAAGAATCACATTTATTGTCCAAGTATGTGGCACACAGGGAATTAGGCTCTGGTTTTTTGATGGCTCTCCAAGTATAGTTACATGACAGACATACAAACAATTGATTAGTACACCCCTGAGATAAAAACAAGACAAACAACGTAAACACGTGCATACAAAGTGCATGGCAGTTCAGGAAATACCGAAACATACACACATTAGCAGAAAGGCATAGACAGTTGAAAGAAACCATCCTTGTTTCTGTTTGGTTGCTGTAGTTTAGTCCAGAACACCTGGCAGATGAGCTTGTGGCCTCAATGTGAGGGGTCGGTGATGATTTTCCCCTCCTGCTTCATGACTCTGGAATTGTACGGTAAGTCTTGTAAGGTAGGAAGAATGGTGCCAGTGATCTCTTTGGCAGACTCACTGTGGCCTGTTGTGGTGTTTTTAGTAGCTGATCCAAGCCTCACTATGTTGGCTGAGCTTAGAACAGACTTGACGATTGCCGTGTACAACTGAATCAGCAGCTCCTATAGTAGACTGTGTGGACCACCAGGGGTGTACCCCACCCCAAACCCCAACACAGACAGGCTGAGACACAAGTTCAGCGCAGCACACAAGCTTATTCTTCAGTGGAGGAGCGTTTTCCCTTCACTCTCCACTACACAGCACAGTACAAAGCACCAGTATATAAATACACCGTCCTTTCCTCTTCTTTCTCTTTCCCTTCTTTGCTTCCACTCCTCCTCACAAGCTTTGTCCTCCACCACCTAACTCTGGCTCCCTGATTGGTAGTGAGGTGGCTCCTTTAAGAGCACACCCAGAAGTGCCCCAGGTGTTTCTCGACCTTCTTCCAGCTGAATTTCCAGGTGTGGCAGAAGAGGTTCCTCCAAGGACCCAGCAGCACCTGCAGCACCCCCTGACGGCACCCATGGAACCCAACAGGGCTGCTCCAAACTACAAGTCCTGGCATGCCTTGTGGGAAATCTGTGGTGCTGTGGCAACCCAGGGAGGCTGCCCTCTAGCATCTTGAGGGAGATTATGTTCCAAACATGTTCTCTCCCTGGCTCTTTGTCTCAACTGATTTCCCTCAGTTGTCACAGGAAGTCCATCTGCTGCTGTGTCTTTCCCTTTTGATCTTTTATGTCAAATCCCAGGTGATTGCAGAGCCGAGAAAAGTGAAGGTTTCCACAACTGAGAGCTTATTGTCAAGTATGGAGAGTGGAGGTAATATTGGGGGCCCCTCCTGAAGTCCACTGTCATCTCTGTAGTTTTTAGCGTCTTTACCTCCAGATTGTTCTCAGCACACCAAAGAGCCAGGTGCTCAACCTCCCCTCTGGATGCAGACTCTGTCACCATTCCTAATGAGTCCAATGATGGTTGTGCTGTCCACGTATTTGAGGAGTTTGACAGCAGGTTCCTTAGAGGTGCAGTCATTATAATAGATGGAGAAGAGCAGTGCGGAGAGCGCACACCTGTGGGGGACACCAGTGCTGATTGTACGAGAGCTTGACGTGACCTGCGGTTTCCTGTTTGTCTGGATGATGGTAGACCACTGACAGGTGGAGACACGGAGAGAAACCTGGTGGAGCTTACAGTGGATGAGTTAAGGGATGAGTGTGATCTTCCTAACTCTAAAAGTATGAAACACAAGAAAGGAGAACAGAAAGGTTACTAGATATGAATGAAGTACCCTGAGACATGTCAGCTGTTATACGTGGAGTAACTAAAGACACAGTCAGGACTATTTACTTTACTCTAAACTAACCTCACAGTGGCATCATATGCAGATTACAGTAATGATTCACTATTTTATTGACATTATATTTTACTAGGGTGACCAACAACAACAACAACATTTATTTATATAGCACATTTTCATACAAAAAAATGTAGCTCAAAGTGCTTTACATAATGAAGAATAGAAAAATAAGAGACACAGTAAGAAAATAAAATAAGTCAACATTAATTAACATAGAATAAGTGTAAGGTCCAATGGCCAGGGGGGACAGAAAAAACAAAAAAAAAACTCCAGACGGCCGGAGAAAAAAAATAAAATCTGTAGGGATTCCAGGCCATGAGACCGCCCAGTCCCCTCTGGGCACTCTACCTAACATAAATGAAACAGTCCTCTTTGTATTTATGGTTTTCACGGAAGGACTTGGTGATGATCACGTGGACTTCTGGCTTTTAGTCCATCAATGCTGGGGCATCATGGTGCTTTGAGTAAGTTGGTGGTGGCGCAGGCCGCCACCACAGAAAAAACGGAAAAAGAAACAGAAGAGAGAGTAGGGGTGAGTACGGATTTTAGAGCCACCATGAATAGTTATTATGATGAATTGAACATACAGAGTATCAGGATTAAGTTAAATTAAGTTAAAGTGAAGTTATGAGAAGGCCATGTTACAGTAATGTGTTTTCAGCAGTGTTTTAAAGTGCTCCACTGTATTAGCCTGGTGAATTCCTATTAGCAGGCTATTCCAGATTTTAGGTGCATAACAGCAGAAGGCGCCTGCCTCACCACTTCTTTTAAGTTTAGCTTTTGGAATTGTAAGGAGACACTCATTTGAGGATCTGAGGTTACGATTTGGAATATAAGGTGTCAGACATTCAAATATATAAGATGGAGCGAGATTATTTAAGGCTTTGTAAACCATAAGCAGAATTTTAAAGTCAGTTCTGAAAGACACAGGTAACCAGTGTAGTGACATCAAAACTGGAGAGATGTGTTCAGATTTTCTTTTCCGAGTTAGGATTCTAGCAGCTGCATTCTGCACTCGTTGTAATTGATTTATGTCTTTTTTGGGTAGTCCTGAGAGGAGTGCGTTACAGTAATCTAGTCGACTAAAAACAAAAGCGTGAATTAATTTCTCAGCATCTTTCAATGATATAAGAGGTCTAACTTTTGCTATGTTTCTTAAGTGCAAAAAATGCAGTCCTAGTGGTCTGAAGAATATGTGATTTAAAATTCCGGTTACAGTCAACGGTTACCCCTAAATTTTTTACTTCGGTCTTAACTTCCAATCCTAATGTGTCAAGATTATTTTTGATAACCTCACTTAATCCGTTTTTGCCAATCAATACCAGACATCCCAGTGACTAGGACAGTCTGGATTTCAGGCTATGCACCATGATAAATAACTAAAGAATATCAAACTGTTTTAATGGGCTGCCTATCTAATAAAACATTGCTGTGACAAAACAAACATCCTCACAATATATTTAGGACAGCGTGTATGAAACTCCAAGGGGAGACCCCCTGTTCACCCTCAATGTTATATACAGTATGTATAATAGTGCTGTGAAAACTCCAATGGGTAAAGCTTGATTAAGAACTTGTGTTAATTCTGATGAGAAGCAGACAAAATCAGAGAGTACCGCCATTTAGAGAATTTGTTTCCACATCAACCTGTGCGTGGAATCTCACGTGTTCACTTATGAAGGTGCTTAGCTTCCTGTGCCCTGATACCTCACTGATGATGATGAGACAGAGCAGACATTAAACAAATGGGCTTTATGTGGGGGCTTACATGCTACACAAGTGTCCCAGTTTGTCATTTTGAAAATCTGGTCACCTTATTAAGTATCGTCAGAGTGCCACATTCACCTGATGTTTGTAACAGTCAGTCCCTGTAATAAAGTTTGCCTTTCACTTCTGTTATTCCCTAACATTTATCATAACTGACCAGCTCTGCAAGTCTCATTTCATAATTACAATGGCCAGACCTGCTCAAGACAAGAAGACGTTCATTACAAAAGGTTTTGGTTTTTATTTAGGTTACGTTAATTGGAAATTACAAATTGTCACATTGAATGAATATGAATATGGGAGGGTGTGTGTGTGTCAGTGTGTGTGAGTTACAGAAGTCCCCGAGATGAAATAGAGTCTCATCCAGGCCGTTTACAACCTTTTGACCAATCCCAGTGAGAGAAGCTCCAGACCCCACAATCCTGACAATGACAGAGAAGGTTCTAGAACTGACCTACTGCACTCAGCCCATTGATGGCTACGGTGTCTGCACAGACCTGAAACACACCTGAACGTTACGCTGTGCACACATTTTCTAACCTGTTTTACTCTCCCCATAGACATCACATCATTCCACACCATTATTACTTCTGATTGATTTCTTTAAAGCCATTGTCATCACACACATACATGTCCCACAGGACCTCCTCAGACTGACAGAGGTGGTCCTCGCTCCTGAATAACAGTGTCTGACTGTAACTTTAAGTCCTTATCAGTAATTTCCTCTTTTTCTGATTATTTTTCCATTGATGATGGGGCCACTAATGGCCTGTGCTTTGTTATCTGCCAGACTCCATTAATGTCCACAGCTCTCTGCTAATCTGTAATCTTTGTGATGGTCCTGAACTGCACAATGAAGTCTTCAGGATGTGAGCCTGCATCATCTACAGAGGAGACTGCATGTCCTCTCACAAATGAGGACCAAACATCTTACTTGAGCCCTTAGTTGTGCCTGTGATCTCTGTAACATTCTCATTTATAAAACAACATTGTACTGAAACATGAGCTGTGTACACATTTCCACATTTATTAATATGCTTATTATTATGTGTAAGATGAAATAAGTAAGCAGCTCCTGTTGTGGAATAAACACGAGATAGTCGACAGATTGATACACCATTAGGGAAGGCAAAACACATGGAAAACATACATGGAGAGCAAAACCAGATATGTACTCTGATGAAAGCAGTTCTCACAAAGCATTAAAATATTAATAGCAAAGATAGAGACATGTATGAATGATAATAAGTCAGTAGTAACCTTTAATACAAGTTACAACAAATACAAACGGACCTTCAGGATGGACAATAAGGACAAACTGTTTAAAATTCTTAAAACGAAAGCCATTCCAATATACACCTCTGTACTGACATACTGTAACGGTTAGGCCTTCCCATTGGAAGTTCTGTGCAGTTACTGCTAAGCTAAAGTTATATCATATAACACAACGTTATACCCCCAAAAGAACAGACACTCAAAAACGAAGAGTTACTGCCATAGCCAGAGACCACCTTTTGGAATATAAAAACAAAGATAACAAGAACCGCGTCCCCCTTATTGTCACCTACAACCCATGTCTTGAAGCACATCGAAAAATTATAAAAGAACTTCAGCCAATGCTACACAAGGACCAAACACTGAAAAATGGATTTCCTGAACCTCCCTTCCTGGCATACAGACCACCACCAAACCTTCAGCCACTAATTGTCTGAAGCTCCCTAAGTGAACCAACAGAAAATGGCACAACTCCATACCTACAGAAAAGATGTCAAACATGTGCTCATGTTTATAATACACACTGTGTAGTTATGCCGACTAGAACATCACATAAAGGGCTCATTGTCCTGCAGATCATCTAATGTGGTCCACCTCATTCTCTGTATGAAATTTCCTGACACTGCACTCTATGTGGGAGAAACTGGACAAACACTCCGCCAGAGAATGAATTTACACAGATTCCACGTCAAGCCTGGTGACACAGATGTTCCTGTAGGTCCCCACTTCAACAGCCATGGACACTGTGAGAAGGTCTTTAAAGTCACAGGACTTATGGGCAACTTCAGAACACAGCAAGAGAGAAGAGAATGGGAAGTCAAACTAAAACTGAACACATTACAACATGACGTGAACAGAGACAAGAGTTTTAGGGCCCGATATGAGGATTGTTTGCATCTCTCAGACTGACAGACAACCTGACTACAGACACACATTGCATGGAAAAACTCATCAGAAACCTCAGAAGACTTTACTGGACAGTCATCTTATCCAAAGATCTTGACCAGACATTGTTCTCCTCTCTTGCTATATGAATCTTAGCCTGAAGAGGTCTATTCATTTTGACATGTAAGATGTCTCCCTTAAAGATTTTCCAATGTTGTATCTCTATAAACACAGGGGACTACAGTTTCTGGATGACATCTCGCCTGATGAAGAGGTCTGAGTTGCCTTACATATTGTAATCTTTTTAGTTAGCCAATAAAAGGAGTCATTTTGCTTGACTTCTCACTACATCATATAACACATAAAATCTTACATCACTCCACAGGCCTGAATTACATGAATTTCAAGTGCTGGGACTGAAGTAAAACCCACCAATGTGAAGAAGTTGAATACACTAAAGGCCTAGTTTTCCATTTCAACCTCCTGACTTTACCACAAATGAGCCACAGTCAGAGCCGGACTGACGTTTACGATCACCAGCAGCTCATTGGTGGGTGGCCTACTGCCTTGCCTGGCCTGGCATTCAGAGCAACCAGTGAAATAAACTAATGGTGAAATGATATAATGTAATTATAATGGAAAATGAGCAGTTCTTAGTGGTCACAAATCCTTTCGGTTTAATGTTGGAGGGTTTCTTTTCTAATTGGATGGTTTTCTGTTTTTGTTCAAGTCAAGTTTTGACTTTGTGTGCGTCTTGCGCTCTGACAGTTAAACAGGAGCGCCATGATGAGAGGTGCATACGTCTGATGCCTTTGTGATTAAAGTTATATATGAAGATTGTTTAAAAGTTTAGAATATACTTTGAATTATATTTGAATATTGTATGGGTTTTGGTATTTGTTACTGTGTATTTATTTTGTTTTATTTTTGTATAGCGTACGGTCACATTTTTAACATTTTTTTTCTTTTTTTCCCTCAGAGTGACTGAATAGGCTACACAAAATGTTTTATTTCTTTATTAATGAAACTCGTATGTGAGTGGAATGATTTTTGTTTTTAAATATACCTGTTGTTCTTTATTTCATGATAAGTTTGTTCATGAGCGTGTTTTGTTTTTACTTTATTTTAATATTTTTAAAGTGTGTCTCTCGCGCTCTGACAGTTAAACCTTGAAAGACGAGAGAGTGACTGAATAGGCTACACGAAATATTTAATAGTTTTTTGTTTACTAAGTTCATTCTCTATAAAATATTTGACAGAATTCTGTGCACTAAGACATTTTTGAGTCTTTTGTCTATTGAAGAAATTCAAAGTGGTCTTTTTTGACCAACACTTCAAACTTTGAGTATTCGGCGTTACCATCCAGACACTGAGAGCGGCTCAGCTGTGCAGATCTCAGACTCAAAGTCGAAATTGCAAACCTGATCTCCGCACTGGGGATTCCACTGACAACTACGTTTTGTGGTTCAGTGCTTTCTGCACATTTGTTTTGATGTAAATATTATAGAACAACATGGCTTATTTATTTATGAAGTGTTGTTCCACACTTTATCAGAGGTTGTTATTTAAGAGTGAAATGTATGTGTAAAAGCTGAAGCTACTGTCACCTCATTCATGAAAAATTCCAAGACACAATGGCGTTTGTTGTTTTTTGAGTCTGTGTCTGTACAGTAAAACTGATGTATATCGTGTGGCCTGGGGTGACTTGGGATTCCCGGCCTGAGTCAGCTTCCCAGTCCGCCCTGGCCACAGTCTTAAGTTTCTAACTCCATTAAAGCTGCAGGACCCTGGGGGCTCATATCCCGTCATCAGTAAGCAGCGTCATGAATATCCACAGCTCTTCAATGCTTCTAAATGGAGACTATAAACTTGGCTGTTCTCACTTCCTCCAGTTAAAACCCACATGTCTGCTGTAGTTTTGTATCTCATAACTGATGTCCTCTGGCCCAGTGCTAAACGTCAGTCTGTGTAAGGCGCTACAAAATAAACTCTTCAGACTTTAACACACGTCTCTCTTTTCAGATTAACTGCCACTTTTAGTCTGTCAGCCACCCAGCTTTGATTCCAATGAGTCTTAAAGAAGCACAACACATTCAATGGAAGGCAGATTCTTTCATCTAACACACGAGTGCCGTGTTTTCTCCCATAATGTGAGACATACCTCCATTTTATAAAGATGACCACACATATGAGGGGCAGGCGGGTAACACGTGGTTTAAGTGGAGTGCAGGAGATTTAAACAGACTGTGTGATAACAGAAGGGGACTGATGGCGTCCACACTGGGGTGTCCTATAGACCACCACCTCAGACAGCTGATAAACTCAGTCACTGCATGACCTTCATTAGGAGGCTAAACCTGTGCAAAAAACTTTAATGACACAAACTTAAATGGCATATGTGGGAGGGTGACTGTGGTCTGGCAGTGAGACCAAAATAATGATGAAATTCATGAACTAAGACAGTATGAATAAATTAAACTGTATTTAAATTCTACAATGTATTCATACTGGATACATATTAGTTGGTTTTGTTTTTAGCAATTGCCATTTACAGAATCGAGTGGTGTGCATAGAAAGGTGAGGCTCAATTTAGAAAGGACAGAAAGCCATTTGTAAAGATTTTTATATGGACGATGGTTTCAAATCCTTGCCCTCTGTTGAAGCCTCTACCTGCCACACTTGATCCACTCCAGTGTGCCTATCGGACAAACAGATCGACAGACTGCACTGAATGTGGCCCACTCCCACCCGGACCAGAAAAAGACACATAGAGTACGTGTGGATGTGTTCATCGATTACAGCTCCACTTTCAGTACCACAATTCCATCCATGTTGGTTATGAAACTACTGTATGTGATCTGCTCATCAGTGCCTCCCTGTGCAACTGGATCCTGAGCTTCTTGACAGGCAGACCACAAGTGGTAAGGATTGGCAATGTCACCTATTCTACGCCAGCGTCCCCTAGGGATGTGTGCTCAGCCACCCTTGTTGTATGCTGTGTTCACCCATGACTGTATGGCCACACAAAATTCCTGTGCTATCAATTCACATTGATCGACGGCGCTGCAGGAGAGAAACAGATCCTCTCTGGTCCCATCCATCCCAGCCACAGATTCTTCACACTCCTGTCATCTACAGATGCATCCTGACCCACACCAGCAGGTTCAGGGACAGTTTCTACCCACAAGCTATCAGGCTACTGAACTGCTGAATTACTGATCACTTGACAACAGCAGGTATTTTTAAAAATACTGGTCACGTTTAGACTTCCCACATACATATGCACTACACTCCCTTGCTCAATAGATATTTAATATTTTATTACGCACCTTACTATTTCATTCTTACCTTTTTCTCCTATGTTTTTAATGTTAAGTGTTATTTTATTTTGCAATTCTTGAGTCCAATAATTTCTGTACTGCTAATAATGTTCCATTGTTATTCTTGCTAGGGTTGTCCTCAATAGGATCTGTGATCACCTGTTCACCTACCAGCGACCAGAACAGTCTGGTTTTACACCTAAGAAATCTACCTTTGACCACATCCTGACACTGAGGGTTCTCATGGAGCGCAAACGCGAATATCGGCAGAGTTTCTTTGTAGCCTTTGTTGATTTTCGTAAATCGTTCGACTCAGTTGATCGAGCTGTCCTGTGGGATATCCTGAGGGTTCGCGGGATCCCCTCGAGGTTGCTGGATATCATGGCTGGCCTGTCCACTGGTACTGTGAGTGCTGTGCAGATTGGAGGCAGGACCTCCGCGTTTTTCCCAGTTGATTCTGGGGTTCATCTGTAGTGTGTTCTGCTCCTACTGTTCAATGCTCATATGGACTGGGTGTTGGGCAAGGTCGTGTGGTCCAGCGGCTGTGGGGTGTCTGTTGGTGAAGAAAGATTCACGGACCTTGACTTTGCTGACGATCCTGTGATCTTCGTGGAGTCAATGGAGGCTCTGATCAGGGCGCTCAAGAGACTGAGTGAGGGGTCTGAGTGTCTGGACTTGCGAGTGCCCTGGATAAAAAAACCAAGAGCCAGGCCTTTAATGACCTCTTGGGCACGGCCATTAGCAATTTGTCTGTCTCCAGAGAGAGTGTTGACCTTGTTGAGAGGTTTACTTACCTCAGCAGGGACATTCATGTCTCTGGTGACTCTTCCTATGAAGTCAGTAGACGAATTGGGAGAGCATGGAGGGTCATGAGGTCACTGGAAAGGGGTGTGTGGTGCTACTGATATCTGTGCAAAAGGACAAAGGTCCAAGTCTTTAGAGTCCTGGTGCTTCCTGTTTGTGAGACATGGACGCTATCCAGTGATCTGAGATGATGACTGGACTCCTTTGGTACTGTGTATCTCCGGAAAATCCTTAGGTACCATTGGTTTGACTTTGTGTCGAATGAGCGGTTGCTCATGGAGTCCCGAATGAGGCACATTACCTGCATTGTGAGGGAGCGTCAGTTACAGCACTATGGCCATGTGGCGTAATTCCCCAAGGGTGATCAGCTCATAAGATCCTCATTGTTGGGGACCCGAGTGGCTGGACCAGGCTAAGGGGTCGCCCACGTAACACCTGGCTGCAGCAGATAGAGGGTCATTTCCGGAGGGTGGGATGGGGTCGCGTGTCTGCCTGGGGGGTTGCAAGCTGGGATCCCGAGTTGTTTCGACGTGTAGTGGGTACAGCAACGGGCTGTACCAGTGCATGCTCCTCAGCTTGACTTGACTTGTTATGTGTATATGACAATAAACTTGAAATTTGCTAAAAGAACACAAGACATGCTTGTTTGTTCAAATCTCATGTTGTACAGAAGTGCTTCTAACCGTACGCAGGTAATTAAGGCCTTTCGATCCCATGATTGTGCTCGTGGCTTGAGAGATTTAGATCCAGGAGCGAACACTTTGCCAATACAATGCAGTCCTGGCCTGATTTGGAATTTAAATACTGACACCTATTAATTTCAAGTAAATCGGGAAGAGAAACCCTTCACTTGTGAGTTTGTCGTGTTTTGTTTTTCATTAATGGATTATATGATCCTTGAGGTTTCACTGCTCCAGTGACTATTCAGGGCTAAGCGACACTACAGGAACTGACTTCAGAGATAAGTGATTAGGTTTTCCCACCGTCTCTAGAAAAATAAAATGTGTGGGACAGGTGAAGAAACTCTCTGTGTGCTCTGTCTGACCTCCATGTCCCACGTCCATATTTCTTTACTTACCTAGAAGAAATACAGATTAGGAAACTCTGTGTATTCTGTGATGCCTCTGTTAATTCAATAGTGGTTGTAGTCTTTATGAAAATCATAAACCTTAAAGGACAATGCAGTGTTGAGTTTGTTATGGGAAAGGCAAAGCTGGCGCCACGTCATGAACTCGCTGTACCAACACTCGAGCTGTGAGGTGCAGTGCTAGCAGCAGAAATGGCGGAGCTCATCTCATCAGAAATGGATGTTGAACTTGAGGAGACTGAATTTAACATGGACAGCAAGGTAGCATTATTAGAGATATTATCATCCATACTTTGAGGACAGAGGTACAGTGCCCTGCATAACATTTTAGACAAAGACACGTTTGTCCTTGATTTATCCCTTTGCTCCACAGTTAAAAATTGCAAGTCAAACAATTCAAATGTGATTAAAGTGCACATTGCAGACGTTCATTTAACGGGATTTGCACACATTTTGGTCACACCATGTAGAAATGACAATACCTTTTAGGACACCATCATTTTGGCACACAGCAATAGCAGATCTATTAAGGCCATCAGATTTAGTTCTTTGTCGCATATCCCTTGATGGCAGTGACTGCGTGAAGTCTGTGATTCATAGACACCACCAGGTGCTGAGGATCTTCTCTGGTGGTGCTGTGCCAAGCCTCTCGTGTAGCCATCTTCATCTCCTGTTTCTTTTGGGGTGTTTGTCCCCTAAGTTTTCTCTTCAGTTGGATTTAAATCAGGTGACTGACTTGGCCATTGAAGAATTTTCTCTTTTTTAGCTTTGATAAACTTGTGTGTTGCCTTAGCAGTCTGTTTGGCTCATTATCTTGTGAAGGGCCGTCTAATTACTTTGGAGGCATTTACTGAAACTTGATCAGATGTTTCTCTACACCTCAGAATTCACTGGGCCACTGCCATCAGCAATTCTATCATCAGTGAAGAGAAGTGTGCCAGGAACTGTGGCAGCCATACATGCCCAAGACAAAACACCCCAGCACCATGTTTAACAGATGAGGTGGTCTGCTTTGGATCTCGGACAGTTCCTTTTCATTTCCACACTTTGCTCCGGCTGTCACTCTGATGCAGGTCCATTGTTGTCTCTTCAAGACTTTTTCCCAGAATTCTGCAGGCTCTTTGAAGTCCTTTTTCCCAAACTGTAATCTGATCATCTTGTTTTCATGGCTAACTACTGGTCTGCATCTTGTAGTGTGGCCTCTGTATTTCTGTTTGTGAAGTCCTCAGCTGATAGTCGTCTCTGACACACACACCTCTGCCTCCTGAAGACTCTTTCTGAGCTGTCAGACAGGTGTTTGGGGCTTTTTCTTGACCATAGTGAGGATTCTTCTGTTATCAGTACTGGAGGTCTTCCTTGGCCTACCAGTCCCTTCGTGATTACTGAGCTCACCAGTACGTTCTTTTTCTTCATAATATTTCAGACAGTTGATTAATACAGTTAATAGTTCATAATGGCTTCTCTAACTTTCTTTGGCATAGTTGTTGTCCTCATATTGAACAGTGGCACCTATAGACTCCAAAAGGTGGAAGCAAACCAAAGTATCTTATGAAACCATGAAACACACCTGAGGAATCACAAACACCTGTAACTCCAAGTGTGCCAAACTTTATGCTGACCTGAAAGGGGTCACCATGTAGAAAAAGTATTGTGATTTCAACATGGTGGGTGTGACTGAAATGTATGCAAATCTCTTAAATTACAGTCTGCAATGTGCACTTTAATCACGTCTGAATTGATTAATTGTTGTTTTCCCAAATGCAGTACACTAAGAACACTCGATCCCTCGATAAATGAGAAAGAAATGTTCAGAGTTGAAGGTCATATTAGTGAAGTTAAACTTTCTGTCAAAGAGAAGACCCCTCTGTTATTCCCTGGAAGTCTTCATATTGTTTCTTTGTTAATGCCATTACCACGAGCAGGCTGAATATCAAGGATGTCTCTTCACTGAAGGAGCTCTGTGTGTCACTGAAATACAGATAGTTGGTGTAAAAAGAGTTATAAGCAGCGCCATATTTAATGTGTTATTTGACAGACACTGTTGTATATTTCAAACTCAGAAGATGGCTGCCTTACCTGCAGAACCTCCCTTTGCTAATGTAGAGCTTGATATGTTCAGTCCTTGGACTTTTGCTTCACATCACACCTGAGGAGGTCAAGCAGACCAGTAATGGAGGACAGTCAGATTTACCTGTGTGAGTATCAGAGTGCTAGTTGAAACCATGGACACTTGGTGTTTCATCACTGCCTTCAGATGGTTCATCTCTGTTAGAGGCTCAGCTGACAGCACCTGCTCTGATAGAGGGACTCATTTTATTGGCGCATTCAAAGAATTATAAATTACATCAGACTTTGACATTGACTGTGTTGAAGGATATTTCTCTGAACATCCAACCCTCTGCATTATTCATACATGGCAGGTGCGTATGAATGCATCATAGATGTGACCCGGAGGACACTTGACTGCACATTTTTAGGGACAGTAAGACTTACTCATGTGTCTCTGTAACTTTCATGGCTGAAGTGATGGCTAATATGAATGCTAGACCCTGATGACCCAGAGGACCCACAGCTACTCACTCCTTCCACACTGCTCACCCAAAAGGTTGTCATGTTTAAAGCTCCTCCTGGTGACTTCAATACACTGGACGTGCACAAGGGACACTGAGGACAAGTGCAGTGTTTGGCCAATGGCTTTAAGGACAAATGGAGGAAACATACAACTCAATCAATCAATCAACATTTATTTATATAGCACATTTTCATACAAAAAATGTGGCTCAAAGTGCTTTACAAAATGAAGAATAGAAAAATAGAAGACACAATAAAAAATAAACATAAGTCAACATTAATTAACATAGAATAAGTAAGGTCCGATGACCAGGGTGGACAGAAAAAACAAAAAAAAAAAACTCCAGAGGCTGGAGAAAAAAATAAAATCTGTAGGGATTCCAGACCAAGAGACCGCCCAGTCCCCTCTGGGCAATCTACCTAACATAAATGAAACAGTCCTCTTTGTATTTAGGGTTTTCATGGAAGGACTTGATGATGATGGTCACGTAGACTTCTGGCTTTTAATCCATCCATCATTGTTGGAGCATCATGATGCTTTGAGTAGGTGGAGGTGGCGCAGGCCACCACCACAAAGAAACTGGAAAAAGAAACAGAAGAGAGAGTAGGGGTCAGTACGGATTTTGGAGCCACTGTGAATAGTTATTATGATGAATTGAACATACAGAGTATCAGGATTAAGTTAAAGTGAAGTTATAAAAAGGCCATGTTACAGTAATGTGTTTTCAGCAGTGTTTTAAAGTGCTCTACTGTATCAGCCTGGTGAATTCCTATTGGCAGGCTATTCCAGATTTTAGGTGCATAACAGCAGAAGGCCGCCTCACCACTTCTTTTAAGTTTTGTTCTTGGAATTCTAAGGAGACACTCATTTGAGGATCTGAGGTTACGATTTGGAATATAAGGTGTCAGACATTCCGATATATAAGATGGAGCAGATTATTTAAGGCTTTATAAACCATAAGCAGAATTTTAAAGTCAATCCTGAATGACACAGGAAACCAGTGTAGTGACATCAAAACTGGAGAGATGTGCTCAGATTTTCTTTTCCTAGTTAGGATTCTAGCAGCTGCATTCTGCACTCGTTGCAAGTGATTTATGTCTTTTTTGGGTGGTCCTGAGAGGAGTGCGTTACAGTAATCTAGTCTACTGAAAACAAACGCGTGAATTAATTTCTCAGAAAAAATGCTGTCCTAGTGATCTGATGAATATGCGATTTAAAATTCAGATTACAGTCAACAGTTACCCCTAAGTTTTTTACTTCCGTCTTAAATTTTAATCCTAATGCATCAAGTTTATTTCTGATAACCTCATTGAATCCATTATTGCCAATTACTAAAATTTCAGTTTTCTCATTATTTAGTTTTTTAGAAAATTACTATTCATCCATTCAGAAATACCAGTAAGACATTGTGTTAGTGAATCGAGAGAGTCGGGGTCATCAGGTGCTATTGATAAGTACAGCTGTGTGTCATCAGCATAGCTGTGGTAGCTCACGTTGTAACCTGAGATAATCTGACCTAACGGAAGCATGTAGATTGAGAAGAGCAGCGGACCCAGGATAGAGCCTTGTGGAACACCATATCGGATATCATGTGTCTTTGAGTTGTAATTACCACAACTAACAAAGAATTTTCTCCCTGCCAGGTAGGATTCAAACCAATTTAAGACCCTGCCAGAGAGGCCCACCCATTGACTAAGGCGATTTCTAAGAATATTGTGATCAATGGTATCAAACGCGGCACTCAGATTGAGGAGGATGAGAACAGATAAATGGCCTCTGTCTGCATTCACCCGCATATCATTTACTACTTTAACGAGTGCAGTTTCTGTGCTGTGATTTGTTCTGAAACCTGACTGAAATTTATCAAGAATAGAAGGTTTATTGAGGTGGTCATTTAACTGCATAATGGCTGCCTTCTCTAGAATTTTACTTAAGAAGGGCAGGTTAGAGATGGGTCTAAAATTTTCAAGACCCGAGGAGTCAAGATTATTTTTCTTGAGCAGGGGTTTAACTACAGCAGTCTTAAGACAGTCTGGGAAGACCCCCGTATCTAATGATGAATTAACTATGTCCAGAATATTGTCAATTAGCACGCCTGATATTTCTTTGAAAAACCTTGTTGGTATTGGGTCAAGGACGCAGGTGGAGGGTTTTAATTGAGAGATTATACTATGTAATTCAGGTAAATCTATCCTGGTGAAAGAGTTTAATTTGTTTATAATGGAGTACCGGGGCTTTGGAGGTTCTGCAGTGTTGGGGAGATATACTATGTTATCTCTAATATCATTAATTTTTTGATTGAAAAATACAGCAATAGCCTCACAGGTTTCACTGGAAGTATTCTGAGGGCATTCCTTTGTTTTACCTGGTTTAACAGATGATCAATTGTAGAAAATAAGACTCTGGGATTACAAGCATTGTTATTTATAATCATAGAGAAATAGCAGCGCCTCTCAAGACGGACTGTGTTATTGTATTCTGTTATTTTAGCCTTCAATATCTCATAATGGATAGTTAGTTTAGTTTTCCTCCATTTACGCTCAGCTCTACGACATGTTCTTTTTAAATCAGACACTCTTTGCGTCTTCCATGGTATAACAATACTAGAAGATTTTTTAACTGTCTTTTCAGTTGTAACTATGTCAACAGCAGTTCTTATTTTAGAATTAAAGTTTTCCACCTTACTATTTACATTATCCTTACTATTATAGTTGGCACTATAAACGGACTGACTGCTTAGAATGTTTGTAAGTTTTAAAGCTGCTGATGAGTCAAAGAAGCGTTTTTAAACAAAATGCTTCTCATGAGTGTTTTCTATCTTTATTTCTATATTAAATAGTAGAAGGAAATGGTCTGATAGACGAATATCAATGACCTGCTTTATATCAACTTTAAGTCTTTTAGTAATCACTAAGTCTAACGTATGACCTGCTTTATGTGTAGGCTGATTAACGAGCGTTTCAAATCAAAAGAGTCCAGGAGGTTCATGAATTCTTTTACTTTTTGGTCACACTGATTGTCGACATGAAAGTTAAAGTCGCCGACTATTAAGAGTGTGTCATAGTTTGTAATTATATTGACATTAAGCCAGAGAATTCCTCAAGGAAAAACGTGTTATATTTAGGAGGTCTATACATGGATAATACTAGAACGTGAGAATCTCCATGAATAACAATGGCGAGATACTCAAAGGACTTAAATTTACCAAAACTGACATCTTTACATTTTAACCGGCTCGAGTAAATGTTTGCCAATCCGCCCCCCTTTTTTCCCTGGCGGTCTGCACGAGTAAAATTGTAATCCGGAGGCGCAGATTCGATTAAAACAGCCGCGCCATTTGAGTTAAGCCACGTTTCACTTGCAATAAAATCAATCTTTCTATCACTAATAAGATCGTTTATAAAAAATGTCTTGTTAGTTAAAGCTCTAACATTTAATAGAGCCATATTTAATGTTTCTGAAGGGCAGAGCTGAATTCTATGTGCGGTATTGGTATTCGGAACAAAAATTAAGTTATTTTTGTTAACACCGCTCTGTGTGTATTTTTTATGTAATCTACAATCTGTTTTTATAGTCTTAATGCATTGTTGATCTGAAGTAGTAATTTCAAGTAAATTATTGGTGTTTATGCCACACTGCCTAGATTTTTTACCTGCATTAAGATTTGTTATTAGATTATTAATGTTGTGCACTTTAACGGAAGACTATGTTAAGCCATTATGTCCTATCAAAGCAGTAGCATTACGGAAGGGGTTAAAAGTAGAAGTAGACAGTCAAGATAGACGAATTACCTTAGCGATGTTTTCAGAGAGGACCCGGGCGCCAAATCTATTCGGATGCAGTCCATCCCGCTTGAAGAAGCACGGCCTTTCCCAAAAAAGATCCCAGTTGTCTATAAACCCGATGTCTTGAGTCTCGCAGAAGCCTCTCAGCCAGTTGTTTATACCCAGCAGACGACTGTAGTATTCATTCGATCGTCTGACGAGAGGTAGTGGACCCGAGATGAAGATTTTTGCGGATGGGGTCCTCTCCTTCGTGTCTTCAACTAGTGCTGCGAAGTCAGCCTTGAGAACCTCCGACTCTCGGTGCATTATGTCGTTTACGCCGGCGTGTAGAATAATGGATCCAATTGCCCTCTTGTGCTTCTCGTAGAAGGTCGACGCCCGCCTCATCACATCTCGAACTCGAGCACCGGGAAAACAAGAAACAAAGGATTTTCGATTAGGGCACGTGATATTCAGGTTTCGTACAATCGAATCACCTACCACGATTACATCACCCGGGGTTGAAGGCAGACTGGGGACGCGGAGAGGGTTGAATCGGTTCTGGATTGGGATGCTCGCCTGTGCCAATGGAGGAGTTCTAGCCTTGAACCCCCGCCTGCAAAGCTGAAACCCGTCGAGGTCTTCATCAGCGTTGTCGTTGCTCCTACGAGGCGCAGGGGTGAAGCTTACTTGCCCTTGGACTTGAGCGGCACGAGGTGGGGTTGATGTTACGCCGACTTCAGTTGTTGAGTGTGGTTTGTCCAGCAGCTGAGCCTTCAAGTCTCTGAGGTACCTTCATCTGGACAGGAATTTCTGAATCTGTTTGTCGAGTGCCTGGAGTTCTTCGACGACGACGACGACGGCAACGCGATTCATCTCACTGTTGGCCATTGTCTCCTTCTACTTCCGCTTCGTCACCCAGGAAAGAAAGAGAGAAAGTTAGTTCACTGTGTGGACATTTGCCGTCGATGTGGAAACTACAACTGTACTCCTGCTGCACATTGCATTCAGCACTTTAGTAATTTTAATCCTGTAACTGAGCAGGAAGTCTTAACTTTAATTACTAAAATGAAGCCCACTACTTGTTCCCTGATCCAGTGCCAACAAAACTAGTAAAAAGTGCCATGGATGTTCTTGCAGCGCCTATTCTAAACATTATCAATGGTTCATTACTGCATGGCACCGTACCTGATGCACTAAAAGTGTCAGTCATTAAACCTTTACTTAAAAAGTCAGACCTAGACCCACACATACTAAATAATTATAGGCCTATTTCAAATTTACCATTTCTCTCTAAAATACTAGAAAAAGTAGTCACCAGTCAGCTTCAGTCACACCTTATGCATTACAATTTATTTGTGAAATTCCAGTCTGGTTTTCGCACTGGTCATAGTACAGTAACAGCACTAACACGGGTTGTAAATGACATTCTGATATCCTCTGATGAAGGAAACTCCACTGTAATTATGTTATTAGACTTAAGTGCAGCATTTGACACCATTGACCATTCGATTTTACTGCACAGGCTAGAAAATGATGTTGGGCTTACAGGCCCTGTGCTCGCTTGGTTTAGTTCTTATTTATCAAATCGATTCCAATATGTACAGAAAGTGCTGACAGGACTCCATCATTATACACAGAAGTTCAATATGGTGTCCCGCAGGGCTCAGTACTGGGACCTTTACTGTTTTCACTTTACATTCTTCCACTGGGATCTTTCATTAGGAAACATCATGTTAATTTTCACTCGTATGCAGATGACACCCAGTTATACCTTTCATTTACATCAAATGAAGTTTCTCCGATGTTGTCTTTAATTAGTTGTGTTAGTGAATTAAAGGCAGAATTATTTAAAAAAATAAACTCATGAAACAGGCCTGGACAAAAATGATGGTACCCCTAACTTAATATTTTGTTGCACAACCTTTTGAGGCAATCACTGCAATCAAACGATTCCTGTAACTGTCAATGAGACTTCTGCACTTCTCAGCAGGTATTTTGGCCCACTCCTCATGAGCAAACTGCTCCAGTTGTCTCAGGTTTGAAGGGTGCCTTTTCCAGACGGCATGTTTCAGCTCTTTCCAAAGATGCTCAATAGGATTGAAGTCAGGGCTCATAGAAGGCCACTTTAGAATAGTCCAATGTTTTCCTCTTAGCCATTCTTGGGTGTTTTTAGCTGTGTGTTTTGGGTCATTGTCCTGTTGCAAGACCCATGACCTGCGACTGAGACCAAGCTTTCTGACACTGGCCAGCACATTTCTCTCTAGAATCCCTTGATAGTCTTGAGATTTCATTGTACCCTGCACAGATTAAAGACACCCTGTGCCAGATGCAGCAAAGCAGCCCCAGAACATAACAGAGCCTCCTCCATGTTTCACAGAAGGGACAGTGTTCTTTTCTTGATATGCTTCATTTTTCCGTCTGTGAACATAGAGCTGATGTGCCTTGGCAAAAAGTTCAATTTTTGTCTCATCTGTCCATAGGACATTCTCCCAGAATCTTTGTGGCTTGTCCACATGTAGTTTGGCAAATTCCAGTCTGGCTTTTTTATGATTTGTTTTCAACAATGGTGTCCTCCTTGGTCGTCTCCCATGAAGTCCACTTTGGCTCAAACAACGACGGATGGTGCGATCTGACACTGATGTTCCTTGAGCTTGAAGTTCACCTTGGATCTCTTTAGAAGTTTTTCTGGGCTCTTTTGTTACCATTCTTATTATCCGTCTCTTTGATTTGTCATCAATTTTCCTCCTGCGGCCACGTCCAGGGAGGTTGGCTACAGTCCCATGGATCTTAAATTTCTGAATAATATGTGCAACTGTAGTCACAGGAACATCAAGCTGCTTTGAGATGGTCTTATAGCCTTTACCTTTGACATGCTTGTCTATAATTTTCTCCTGAGGCAACTCTTTCCTTTGCTTCCTCTGGTCCATGTTGAGTGTGGTACACACCATGTCACCAAACAACACAGTGACTACCTGGAGCCCTATATATAGGTCCACTGACTGATTACAAGATTGTAGACACCTGTGATGCTAATTAGTGGACACACCTTGGATTAACATGTCCCTTTGGTCACATTATTTTCAGTCTTTTCTAGGGGTACCATCATTTTTGTCCAAGCCTGTTTCATGAGTTTTTTTTTTTTATTAATTCTGTTGAAGCATGGTTGAAAAGCAATGTCTGACTTTTATTAGTTAAATTTCATAGAATTTTTATTTATTATTACTTTTGTCAGATTAAAGTTATTTCTGTGACCATTTTGAGTTTTTCTTTCATTGACTGAAGGGTACCAACAATTTTGTCCCTCCCTGTTGATATGAACAGGATTGGTAGTCAGTCTGCATATGCACTTCACAGGGGTGCTCCCCAGTGGCATCTTGATGTCACTGGGCCCTGTGGATAATAATGCGAACACAAGTGGTTGCTGAGTGGGTTGGCGATCGGGTAGAGGGTTCTCCTCAATAATGGCTGTGAGCATTGATTGGGCCTCTGCTGGGTCGCGGCCTGCTTAGCGACTGCTTGGACTACATAGGGAAGAAGAGAGGGGGTGCTCCCTGGTGGATACCTTTGTGTTGACCAGGCACTTCTATTTAACCTATCCAGGTATGGGTGATAAATTTGAGGTGTCTCCGTCGAGGATCAGGGGTGCTCCCCAGTGGATCTTAGTATCTACTGGGCCCTCCTCCGGGGGTAGTGACCCGAATACTGGCCAACAGTGGGTAGATGAAAGGGGGTGCTCCTCAAGGGTAATTTGATGCCCTTGGGCCTCTTTGATCTGCTATACTGACTGTTAAAGGTGCATCCTGTCCGGGGGAGGGGTCCCTACTCCCACCCATAAATGTTGGGTGGGGGGGCCCAAGGATGATTGGCCAAAACCCTAACTGGTGTTGTGCATGATGGCACTGGCTCAGTCTGCTGGTCTGGATGGACCAGTGGATCAATGACCAAAGCTCTGAAAGATTATGGAATTGACGGTATCAAAGAGCCAAGAGTTCAGCTATTACCATCTCTCTGGAGCGTG
>JANRMT010028174.1:1019584-1053278 GCA_026402145.1 Polypterus bichir lapradei
ATCTGTATTTCTTCTAGGTAAGTAAAGAAATATGGACGTGGGACATGGAGGTCAGACAGAGCACACAGAGAGTTTCTTCACCTGTCCCACACATTTTATTTTTCTAGAGACGGTGGGAAAACCTAATCACTTATCTCTGAAGTCAGTTCCTGTAATGGTGCTTAGCCCTGAATAGTCACTGGAGCAGTGAAACCTCAAGGATCATATAATCCATTAATGGAAAACAAAACACGACAAACTCACAAGTGAAGGGTTTCTCTTCCCGATTTACTTGAAATTAATAGGTGTCAGTATTTAAATTCCAAATCAGGCCAGGACTGCATTGTATTGGCAAAGTGTTCGCTCCTGGATCTAAATCTCTCAAGCCACGAGCACAATCTTGGGATCGAAAGGCCTTAATTACCTGCGTACGGTTAGAAGCACTTCTGTACAACATGAGATTTGAACAAACAAGCATGTCTTGTGTTCTTTTAGCAAATTTCAAGTTTATTGTCATATACACATAACAAGTCAAGTCAAGCTGAGGAGCATGCACTGGTACAGCCCGTTGCCGTACCCACTACACATCGAAACAACTCGGGATCCCAGCTTGCAGCCCCCCAGGCAGACACGCGACCCCGTCCCACCCTCTGGAAATGACCCTCTATCTGCTGCAGCCAGGTGTTACGTGGGTGACCCCTTAGCCTGGTCCAGCCACTCGGGTCCCCAACAATGAGGATCTTGTGAGCTGATCACCCTTCGGGAATTACGCCACATGGCTGTAGTGCTGTAACTGACGCTCCCTCACAATGCAAGTAATGTGCCTCATTCGGGACTCCATGAGCAACCACTCATTCGACACAAAGTCAAACCAATGGTACCTAAGGATTTTCTGGAGATACACAGTACCAAAGGAGTCCAGTCATCATCTCAGATCACTGGATAGCGTCCATGTCTCACAAACAGGAAGCACCAGGACTCTAAAGACTTGGACCTTTGTCCTTTTGCACAGATATCAGTAGCACCACACACCCCTTTCCAGTGACCTCATGACCCTCCATGCTCTCCCAATTCGTCTACTGACTTCATAGGAAGAGTCACCAGAGACATGAATGTCCCTGCTGAGGTAAGTAAACCTCTCAACAAGGTCAACACTCTCTCTGGAGACAGACAAATTGCTAATGGCCGTGCCCAAGAGGTCATTAAAGGCCTGGCTCTTGGTTTTTTTATCCAGGGCACTCGCAAGTCCAGACACTCAGACCCCTCACTCAGTCTCTTGAGCGCCCTGATCAGAGCCTCCATTGACTCCAAGAAGATCACAGGATCGTCAGCAAAGTCAAGGTCCGTGAATCTTTCTTCACCAACAGACACCCCACAGCCGCTGGACCACACAACCTTGCCCAACACCCAGTCCATATGAGCATTGAACAGTAGGAGCAGAACACACCACAGATGAACCCCAGAATCAACTGGGAAAAACGCGGAGGTCCTGCCTCCAATCTGCACAGCACTCACAGTACCAGTGGACAGGCCAGCCATGATATCCAGCAACCTCGAGGGGATCCCGCGAACCCTCAGGATATCCCACAGGACAGCTCGATCAACTGAGTCGAACGATTTACGAAAATCAACAAAGGCTACAAAGAAACTCTGCCGATATTCGCGTTTGCGCTCCATGAGAACCCTCAGTGCCAGGATGTGGTCAATGGTAGACTTCTTAGGCGTAAAACCAGACTGTTCTGGTCGCTGATAGGTGAGCAAGTGATCACAGATCCTATTGAGGGCAACCCTAGCAAGGATAACAGTGGAACATTATTACCAGTACAGAAATTATTGGACTCAAGAATTGCAAAATAAAATAACACTTAACATTAAAAACATAGGAGAAAAAGGTAAGAATGAAATAGTAAGGTGCGTAATAAAATATTAAATATCTATCGATCAAGGGAGTGTAGTGCATATGTATGTGGGAAGTCTAAACGTGACCAGTATTTTTAAAAATACCTGCTGCTGTCAAGTGATCAGTAATTCAGCAGTTCAGTAGCCTGATAGCTTGTGGGTAGAAACTGTCCCTGAACCTGCTGGTGTGGGTCAGGATGCATCTGTAGATGACAGGAGTGTGAAGAATCTGCGGCTGGGATGACTGGGACCAGAGAGGATGTGTTTCCCTCCTGCAGAGCCGTCGATCAATGTGAATAGTAGAGGAATTTTGTGTGGCCATACAGTCATGGGTGAACACAGCATACAACAAGGGTGGCTGAGCACACATCCCTAGGGGACACTGGCGTAGAATAGGTGACATTGCCAAGCCTTACCACTTGTGCTCTGCCTGTCATGAAGCTCAGGATCCAGTTGCACAGGGAGGCACTGATAAGCAGATCACATACAGTAGTTTCATAACCAACATGGATGGAATTGTGGTATTGAAAGAGGAGCTGTAATCGATGACCACATCCACACATACTGTATGTGTCTTTTTCTGGTCCAGGTGGGAGAGGGCCACATTCAGTGCAGTCTGTCGATCTGTTTGTCCGATAGGCGCACTGGAGTGGATCAAGTGTGGCAGGTAGAAGCTTCAACAGAGGGCAAGGATTTGAAACCATCGTCCATGTAAAAATCTTTACAAATGGCTTACTGTCCTTTCTATATTGTGCCTCACCTTTCTATGCACACCACTTGATTCTGTAAATGGCAATTGCTAAAAACAAAACCAACTAATATGTATCCAGTATGAATACATTGTAGAATTTAAATACAGTTTAATTTATTCATACTGTCTTAGTTCATGAATTTCGTCATTATTTTGGTCTCACTGCCAGACCACAGTCACCCTCCCACATATGCCATTCAAGTTTGTGTCATTAAAGTTTTTTGCACAGGTTTAGCCTCCTAATGAAGGTCATGCAGTGACTGAGTTTATCAGCTGTCTGAGGTGGTGGTCTATAGGACACCCCAGTGTGGACGCCATCAGCCCCCTTCTGTGATCACACTGTTATCTGTTTAAATCTCCTGCACTTCACTTAAACCACGTGTTACCCGCCTGCCCCTCATATGTGTGGTCATCTTTAGAAAATGGATGTATGTCTCACATTATGGGAGAAAACATGGCACTTGTGTGTTAGATGAAAGAATCTCCCTTCCATTGAATGTGTTGTGCTTCTTTAAGACTCACTGGAATCAAAGCTGGGTGGCTGCCAGACTAAAAGTGACAGGGAATCTGAAAAGAGAGACGAGTGCTGCAGTCTGAAGAGTTTATTTTGTAGCGCCTTACACAGACTGAGGTTTAGCACTGGGTCAGAGGACATCAGTTATGAGACACAAAACTACAGCAGACATGTGGGTTTTAACTGGAGGAAGTGAGAATGGCCAAGTTTACAGTCTCCATTTAGAAGTATTGAAGAGCTGTGGATATTCATGATGCTGCTTACTGATGACGGGATATGAGCCCCCCAGGGCCCTGCAGCTTTAATGGAGTTAGAATCCCAAGACTGTGGCCAGGGCAGACTGGGAAGCTGACTCAGGCCGGGAATCCCAAGTCAACCAGGCCACACAATATACATTAGTTTTACTGTACAGACACAGACTCAAAAAACCAACAAACGCCATTTTGTCTTGGAATTTTTCATGAATGAGGTGACAGTAGCTTCAGCTTTCACACATACATTTCACTCTTAAATAACAACCTCTGATAAAGTGTGGAACAACACTTCATAAATAAATAAGCCATGTTGTTCTGTAATATTTATATCAAAACAAATGTGCAGAAAGCACTGAACCACAAAACGTAGTTGTCAGTGGAATCCCCAGTGCGGAGATCAGGTTTGCAATTTCGACTTTGAGTCTGAGATCTGCACAGCTGAGCCGCTCTCAGTGTCTGGATGCTAATGCTGAATACTCTTCCACAAAGTCTGAAGTGTTGGTCAAAAAAGACCACTTTGAATTTCTTCAATAGACAAAAGACTCAAAAATGTCTCAGTGCACAGAATTCTGTCAAATATTTTATAGAGAATGCACTCAGTAAACAAAAAACTATTAAATATTTCATGTAGCCTATTCAGTCACTCTCTCGTCTTTCAGGGTTTAACTGTCAGAGCGCGAGAGACACACTTTAAAAATATTAAAATAAAGTAAAAACAAAACACGCTCATGAACAAACTTATCATGAAATAAAGAACAACAGGTATATTTAAAAACAAAAATCATTCCACTCACATACAAGTTTCATTAATAAAAAAATAAAACATTTTGTGTAGCCTATTCAGTCACTCTGAGGGAAAAAGAGAAAAAAAATAATGTTAAAAATGTGACCGTACGCTATACAAAAATAAATACACAGTAACAAATACCAAAACCCATACAATATTCAAATATAATTCAAAGTATATTATAAACTTTAAAACAATCTTCATATATAACTATAATCACAAAGGCACCAGACATATGCACCTCTCAACATGGCGCTCCTGTTTAACTGTCAGAGCGCGAGACGCACGCAAAGTCAAAACTTGACTTGAACAAAAACAGAAAACCATCCAACCAGAAAAGAAACCCTCCAACGTTAAACCGAAAGGATTTGTGCCCACTAAGAACTGCTCATTTTCCATTATAATTACATTATATAATTTCACCATCAGTTTATTTCACTGGTTGCTCTGAATGCCAGGCCAGGCAAGGCAGTAGGCCACCCACCACTGAGTCCCCGCTGATTGTAAACGTCAGTCCGGCTCTGACTGTGGCTCATTTGTGGTAAAGTCAGGAGGTTGAATTGTAAAACTAGGCCTTCAGTGTATTCAACTTCTTCACATTGGTGGGTTTTACTTCAGTCCCACCACTTGAAATTCATGTAATTCAGGCCTGTGGAGTGATGTAAGATTTTATGTGTTATATGATGTAGTGAGAAGTCAAGCAAAATGACCCCTTTAATTGACTAACAAAAAAGATTATAATATGCAATGCAACTCAGACCCCTTCTTCAGGCAACATGTCATCCAGAAACTGGAGTCCCCTGTGTTTATACAGAAACAGCATTGGCAAACCTTTAAGGGAGACATCTTAAATGTCACAAATTAATGGACTTCTTCAGGCTAAGATTCATGTAGCAAGAGAGGAGAACAATGTCTGGTCAAGATCTTTGGATAAGATGACTGTCCAGCAAAGTCTTCTGAGGTTTCTGATGAGTTTTTCCATACAATGTGTGTCTGTAGTCAGGTTGTCTGTCAGTCTGAGAGATACAAACAATCCTCATATCGGGCCCTAAAACTCTCGTCTCTATTCACACCATGTTGTAATGTGTTCAGTTTTAGTTTGACTTCCCATTGTCTTCTCTCTTGCTGTGTTCTGAGTTGCCCATAAGCCCTGTGACTTTAAAGACCTTCTCACAGTGTCCATGGCTGCTGAAGTGGGCAGCTACAGGAACATCTGTGTCACCAGGCTTGACGTGGCACCTGTGGACATTCATTCTCTGATGGAGTGTTTGTCCAGTTTCTCCCACTCAGAGTGCAGTGTCAGGACATTTCATACAGAGAATGAGGTGGACCACATTAGATGATCTGCAGGACAATGAGCCCTTTATGTGATGTTCTAATCGGCATAACTACATGGTGTGTATTATAAGCGTGAGCACACGTTTTACATCTTCCTCTTTAGACTGTAATTTGTGAGAGGACATGCAGTCTCCTCTGTAGATGATGCAGGTTCACATCCAGAAGACTTCATCATGGAGTTCAGGCCATCACAAAGATTACAGATTAGCAGAGAGCTGTGGACATTAATGGAGTCTGGCAGATAACAAAGCACAGGCCATTAGTGGCCCCATCATCAATGGAAAAATAATTGTAAAAAGAGGAAATTACTGATAAGGATTTAAAGTTACAGTCAGACACTGTTATTCAGGAACGAGGACCACCTCTGTCAGCCTGAGGAGGTCCTGTGGGACAGTTATGTGTGTGATGGCGATGGCATTAAAGAAATCAATCAGAAGTAATAATGGTGTGGAATGATGTGATGTCTATGGGGAGAGTAAAACAGGTTAGAAAATGTGTGCTCTGCGTAACGTTCAGGTGTGTTTGAGGTCTGTGCAGACACCGTAGCCATCAATGGGCTGAGTGCAGTAGGTCAGTTCTAGAACCTTCTCTGTCATTGTCAGGCTTGTGGGGTCTGGAGCTTCTCTCACTGGGATTGGTCAAAAGGCTGTAAACGGCCTGGATGAGACTCTATTTCATCTCGGGGACTTCTGTAACTCACACACACAGACACAGACACACCCTCCCATATTCATATTCATACAATGTGACAAGTTGTAATTTCCAATTAACGTAACCTAAATAAAAACCAAAACCTTTTGTAATGAACGTCTTCTTGTCTTGATCAGGTCTGGCCATTGTAATTATCATGAAATGGGACTTGCAAAGCTGGTCAGTTATGATAAATGTTAGGGAATAACAGAAGTGAAAGGCGAACTTTATTACAGGGACTGACTGTTACAAATAGCAGGTGAATGTGGCACTCTGACGATACTTTATAAGGTGACCAGATTTTCAAAATGACAAACTGGGACACTTGTGTAGCATGTATGCCCCCACATAAAGCCCATTTGTTTAATGTCTGCTCTGTCTCATCATCATCAGTGAGGTATCAGGGCACAGGAAGCTAAACACCTTCATAAATGAACACGTGAGATTCCAGGCACAGGTTGATGTAGACACAAATTCTCTAAATGGCAGTACTCTCTGGTTTTGTCTGCTTCTCATCAAAGTTAACACAAGTTCTTAATCAAGCTTTACCCATTGGAGTTTTCACAGCACTATTATACATACTGTATATTACATTGAGGGTGAACGGGGGTCTCCCCTTGGAGTTTCGTACACGCTGTCCTAAATATATCGTGAGGATGTTTGTTTTGTCACAGCAATGTTTTATTAGATAGGCAGCCCATTAAAACATTTTGATATCCTTTAGTTATTTATCATGGCGCATAGCCTGAAATCCAGACTGTCCTAATCACTGGGATGTCTGGTCACCCTAGTAAATTATAATGTCAATAAAATAGTGAATCATTACTGTAATCTGCAGATAATGGCGCTGTGAGGTTAGTTTAGAGTAAAGTAAATAGTCCTGACTGTGTCTTTAGTTACTCCACGTATAACAGCTGACGTGTCTCAGGGTACTTCATTCATATCTAGTAACCTTTTTGTTCTCCTTTCTTGTGTTTCATACTTTTAGAGTTAAGAAGATCACACTCATCCCTTAACTCCTCCACTGTAAGCTCCCTCAGCTTTCTCTCCCTGCCTCCACCTGTCAGTGGTCTACCATCATCCAGACAAACAGGAAACCGCAGGTCACGTCAAGCTCTTGTACAATCAGCACTGGTGTCCCCCACAGGTGTGTGCTCTCCGCACTGCTCTTCTCCATCTATCATAATGACTGCACCTCTAAGGAACCTGCTGTCAAACTCCTCAAATATGCGGACAACACAACCATCATTGGACTCATCAGGAATGGTGACGAGTCTGCATCCATATGGGAGGTTGATCAGCTGGCTCTTTGGTGTGCTGAGAACAATCTGGAGGTGAACATGCTGAAAACTACAGAGATGACAGTGGACTTCAGGATGGGCCCCCAATATTACCTCCACTCTTCATACCTGACAATAAGCTCTCAGTTGTGGAAACCTTCATGTTTCTCAGCTCTATAATCACCTGGGATTTGACATAAAAGATCAAAAGGGAAAGACACAGCAGCAGATGGACTTCCTGTGACAACTGAGGGAAATCAGCTGAGACAAATAGCCAGGGAGAGAACATGTTTGGGACATAATCTCCCTCAAGATGCTAGAGGGCAGCCTCCCTGGGTTGCCACAGCACCATGGAGTTCCACAAAGCATGCTGGGACTTGTAGTTTGGAGCAGCCCTGTTGAGTTCCATGGGTGCCGTCAGGGGGTGCTGCAAGTGCTGCTGGGTCCTTGGAGGAACCTCTTCTGCCACACCCGGAAATTCAGCCGGAAGAAGGTCGAGAAATACCTCGGGCATTTCTGGGTGTGCTCTTAAAGGAGCCATCTCACCACCAATCAGGGAGCCAGAGTTGGGTGGTGGAGGACAAAGCTTGTGAGGAGGAGTGGAGGCAAAGAAGGGAAAGAGAAAGAAGAACAGGAAAGGACGGTGTATTTATATACTGGTGCTTTGCACTGTGCTGTGTAATGAAGAGTGAAGGGAAGACGCTCCCCCACTGAAGAATAAGCTTGTGTGCTGCACTGAACTTGTGTCTCAGCCTATCTGTGTTGGGGTTTGGGGTGGGGTACGCCCCTGGTGGTCCACACAGTCTACTATAGGAGCTGCTCATTCAGTTGTACACAGCAATCGTCAAGTCTGTTCTAAGCTCAGCCAACATAGTGAGGCTTGGATCAGCTACTAAAAACACCACAACGGGCCACAACAAGTCTGCCAAAGACATCACTGGCACCATTCTTCCCACCGTACAAAACCTGTACAATTCCAGTGTCAGGGGGGGGGGGAGGAAGGGAAAATCATCACTGACCCTTCACATCCAGGCCACAAGCTCATCTGCCGGGTGTTCTGGACTCAACTACAGCAAAGCAAACAGATACACGGACGGTTTCTTTCAGCTGTCTATGCCTTCCTGCTAATGTGCGTATATTTTGGTATTTCCTGAACTGCTATGCACTTTGTATGCACGTGTTGACATTGTTTGTCTTGTTTTTATCTCAGGGGTGTACTAATCAATTGTGTGTATGTCTGTCGTGTAACTATACTTGGAGAGCCATCAAAAATTCAGAGTCTAATTCCTTTTGTGCCACATACTTGGCCAATAAATGTGATTCTTATTCTGAACATTTTAACTTTCTTGTTCTAAAGCATCTGGAGGTGTGAAATGCTGATGCACTGGTTCTCTTCTGCAGGCGGTCAAGTCAGCTGGGTAATACGGAGAACACCAGTGACAGCGGTCTGTACACACAATCTGCTGGTGCTTTAGTAATAGGATTTGTTTGCCATCAGTAGCAGCAATCTGAGGTGAAAAAGAGAAAAATACACAAAATATACAAGTTGGAGTAACTTCTCAATTGAAACAGTAAAATATTTGTAGTTGAGGAGGAGCTGCTGTCACTAACTGTTCTGTCTTTTCCACCCGCTGCTTCGAGAAGAACCATAAGGAAGGCATGTGACTGCGTCTACAGAGTCCAGAGTGGGCCCTTCCCTTTCAATCAGGACAAAATAAAAAGAGGCATACCTGGAGATGGGCGTTTCATTCTGGTCCTAACTCTGATGGTGGAAAGAGCTTCTGAGCTGCCTGAAATTCAAAATATCCTAATTCCTATTGTTCAGGTTAGATTGGCCAAACGTTTGCTCTTTCTGTTATCAATTGAACTTTTCTGTTTTCCTTAAATTAAGCAGGGTTGTCATGCTGGCTCCCCAATGATTATTGTGGGCCCCCTCATGTCCTTCAGGCCTCGACAATACAAACACCTAACAAACAAGACTGACAATGAGAGGCAGAAAACAAGTAAAGAGTTGACTCAGCGACAAAGGAGACTCTCAAGAGGACCTCTCCTGTACAAATGTGGATGGCTGGAATATGAAAAGCAAGAACTTTACGGACAGAAAGGGCACAATTATATTACTAATAACTGAAATCAAAATAAAAAAATAATAAAAAGTACACCTCATCATAACATGAAGTGAGCAGATCGACCTTACATTGTAACGCCAGTCTTACTTAACTGACAAATCTCAGACAGATGTCTTATCCATAATTACATCCATGTAATTATGTTGATAGTTTCTGATAACTGAGAACTATCAGCTGTCTGACAGTAAAGCATCAAAACCTGACTGGCAGTCTGGACTCGGCATCTGCAGTGAGTGATCAGAACTGTTTTTATTAATATTTAACGCGCACACTATGGAGGTGTACCTTGAACTGGGGTGCCAGATGCACAATAACCAGGCAGAGCGGCTCTATGGTGTGCGCTCCAAGTAGAGGGTTACTGCTTCACACTCCTCCATCATTTTAATGCATGACATTACCTGCATTCATGCAGCTGATGTGTAAAAACAGTCGCTTTACAATAAGCACGTAAATGTACTTAGAATGCTGTTCGCTGTAGAATGACACAATATAAAATAAAGTTTGTTTAATGTCTGTCTAGGGGACGTGTTTGAAATTTGCCTGAGGAGAAACAGGTGGACACACACATTAATTATATCTTCTTAAACCACAGGAAATGGAACTTATAAAAACCTTAAGTGTTTGGAGAAGAACAACAAATTTATGAAAACATTGTTTATTAGTTGACATTTATCTGCTAGCTATAACTGGTGGTCAGCAAGTTGTGTTGTCTGATGTAAGCATTAACCACAAACTCCAAACACAGAGGAGACCTCCATTTCTGTTATCATTAAGAACTTTGTAAAGAAGAAGTCATTAATCTAAAAGCAGCTCATTAATTAATATTTATCTGGTTACTATATTGATATATTTAACGACCACTAGATGTCAGTAACAGAGGTATGTTTTATGAGAGTTATAGACAGACAAGCGCATTTATGTCAAAGCCAGTGAAATAAAGAATTGTAGAGTTGGCATCAGCATAACACTGCGCCAGAAGAGAAAGCTACTGCATTTTGAAAATTGTTAAAAAAAAAAGCAAAAAATAAGGTTGGGTGGAGGTTGAATTGAATTTTGCTAAGTTTGACTTCATTTTATGGAATGTTATTTGTTTTTAATAAATTCCCTAAAAAAAAACAGGATGGATAGTTTCAAACAACAAGAGAAACTGAAACTGACAGGAAATGTGGATTGTAACTGGTGTGCTTTCAAGCAGCAACTTCTGCTGTACATCGCAGCTGTAGGACTTGACACGACACCAGATGCTAGGGAGATAGCATTGTTGCTAATTACAGCAGGTCCACAAACTATTGAAATATATAATATGTCTGCGTTTGAAGGTCAAGAAGATAGGGACAACTTTGAAGATGTTTTAAAAAAGTTTGATGCCCACTGCTCTCCTTGTCGTGGGTATCAGGATAAACTGCATCTGGCCCTGCAAGCGATCCTCCAACGTGCAGGGAAATCTTGGGCATTGGTGGCAGACAGGACTCCAAACTGCTCTCTGTCGGAGCAGCTCTGCTGCAGTCCCATAGGAAGGCTGCTCATATTATGAAAGGGATGGCGGAAAGCCCTCAGGAGCCTCATCCCTGAAAGTGTTGAAACCACTGGACAGCCAATGAGGTCAGGCTTGTTGGGGATCAGAACTGGTGTGGTACAAAGGCGTCGCCCGCTGCACTCTGGTCCCTGTTTGAGGCGGCCCATCCGGGTAGGCGTGTGGAACATCTTTTCTCTCTGGCATGATGATCATCTTCCTCTGCTGTTGGAGGAGCTTCATAAACTTCACATTTCAGTGGCAGCACTTGCTGTGGAGCACAGACCTGGGACTGGCCAAATCTCTGTAGGTGGGTACACCTTTTATTGGGCTGGTTGCTCTGATGGTGGCCATACTTGGGGAGTAGTTATTGCTGTGGTGAATCTGCTCCTCTTGATGGTGTCTGATGTCACTCCTTTCAATGTGTGTTTTATGAGACTCTCTGGATGCCTTGTCTGTTCTCTCTGTGTATGCTCTGACTGCTGTCTCTGTGAGGGATACATTTTATTTGCATCTTAACTCTGTTGTTGATGAATACCCATAAGGTGACACTCTTCTGGTCATGGGAGACTTCAGTGCAAACCAGTGACACTGACAGGACTGCTATGAAGATTGTCTCTGTCCCCATGGGTCTGGTGACTGTGGTGAAAGTGGTTCCATGTTCCTTGACTTTGCAAAAGGACAGGCGCTGCAAATCGCTGGATCCTGGTTCCAGCGCCCTGAGCCACATCACTGGACTTGGTACTCTAATACTGGTGATGTGGTGAAGGAGATCGATCACATCCTCGGGGACAAACGCTGGAAGCTCTTACAAAAGTGCAGGGTCTACAGAAGAGCCTAGTTTGTGAATTTTGACCACAGACTTGTTGCTACTGTGAAGATCCAGCTTAGGTCCTGTAGGCTACCACCTACTAGGAGAATGAGGCTGGACCTGGCCAGACTCCAAGATCAGGCAGATTCTAATGAGTCTGCATGCAGTTTGTGTGAGGAACTTGCAGGGTGTGACTACTGATACCAATGTAATGTGAGAGACCATCTGTGACAAACCCTGAAGGTTGCTGAGGGTTATGTCGGTGTTGCCGGTGTTTCATCTCACAGGGCACCCTGGATGTCAGGAGTCACAGAGCACGACTTGATGGCAACTCTGGCCTGTAATGGGAACTGAGAAGGACATCTGTGAGGGCTCTGAGGGCAGATAAGGAGGCGTTTGTTAAAGGAATCTTTGAGCAAGTGACATACCATCTATGGTCTAGTGACACACATCCGGCTTACAGAGGAGCCAAAACATTACCTACATCCAAATCTCATTCTCAGTCAGGGCAGGTGATGGAACTGTCTTTACGGATGATGCTACAGCTGTTTAAAGCTGATCCTCCAGCTAGGACATTGGATATCTCTGGTCCACGGTTCTTGAGGCTGATCCTCCAATTAGCTTTGAACCACTCAATCTCACTGAGATGGCACAGGTGGTGAGCAAGCAGAGGGGAGGGAAGGCTGCAGGGATCTGTGGTATCTCGGGTCAGCTTCTTCAGGTGGGTGGTAAGATTGTCCTCCTGGCACTGCAAGCAATCTTTGCTTCCATTTGGGAGACTGGCATCATCCCAACTGACAGGAAAATGGGACTTGTCATTCCTTCTGGAAAGGGAAGGGTGATCGCCTGGATTGTGGCAACTATAGGGGCATAACATGGCTCTCAGTGCCAGGTAAGGTCCTTGCTATGGTCAACCTCAATAGGATCTGTGATCACTTGCTCACCTACCAGCGACCGGAACAGTCTAAGTCAGTTTTATACTTAAGAAGTCTATCATTGACCGCTTCTTGGCACTGAGAGTTTTCATGGAGCGCGAACATGAATATTGTCAGAGTTTCTTTGCAGCCTTTGTCAATTTTTGTAAAGTGTCCAACTCAGTTGATTGAGCTGCCCTGTGGGACATCCTGAGGATTTGCGGGATCCCCTCGAGGTTGCTGAATATCATGGCCATCTTGTACACTGGTACTGTGGGTGCTGTGCAGAGTGGTGGCAGGACTTTTGCATTTTCTCCAGTTGATGTTGGATTCATCAGAGGTGTGTTCTTGCACTTAATCTGAGGGGTCTGAGAGATTCAATGATACATGATCAGATTGTTTTTGGAGTTTGTGAGAAGAAAGTCAGAGAAGGTTTGTTAAGAGAAACAGAGCTGACTTTGGAGGGAACTATTAAGATGTGCCATATAAACGAGTTCAGAGTTCAATGCAGAGGAATGACGTCAGTGTAACCTCCACTCCAGGGAGATACCTTATGACAGCAGATACTCTCTCACAAACACCCACTACAAGTAACGTCAGCTCCACTGAACAGGATTTGAAGCTCACACTGATATGATTTCTAGTGCACTAGTGATTTAAGTGTTGTGAATGGGCTGTTATTAAAAAAATGGAGAATTGTGATAACACGTAGCCTGCAACAAGATATACTTCAAAGTATTCATGAAGGTCATTTTTGGACAGAGAAAGGTAAAAAAGGGCAAGAGACGTGGTCTTGGGATAAATCAGGACATTGATGGGGTGGTAAGCAAATCTGAAACATGTCAAAAATACAGAAACAAGCAAACCAAAGAGCCTGTGTTGCTGTTAGATTCACCTACAGAACCTTAGTAAAAGGAAGGAGTGGATCTGTTTCATTTTAAAGGCAAAAACTATTTAGTAGTAATTGACTATTATTTCAACTTTCCAGAAATGACACAACTCCCAAGTACATCAAGCAGCAGGTTAAGTCTATTACACATGTAAAATCGGTTTTTACAAGACATGCTATACCAAGTACTGTGGTGAATGGCAAGGGTCCATGTTGTAAGTGTAAGGAATGGCTAGAGCTTTCAATACAGTATGGCTTCCTACATGGCACATCTAGCTCTTTGTACCCTCAGTCTAATTGAAAAGCAGAGAAAGGAGTCCACATTGTCAAGCTGCTCCTATAAAAGTCTGTTGATAGTAATTCTGATCCCTAGCTTGCTCGACTCAGCGACAGAACCTCACCTCTAAATAGTGGCCTATCACCTGCTGAACTGCTGATGAATCGAAAACTTCGTAGTACAAGACCTTTCAGTCTGCAACAGCACAAGCAGTGAGCTAAGACAAAACAAAAAGTCAAACAGCTGGAAGTGAGGCAGAATTTATTTAATGACAGATCAGCAAAATGTCTCCAGCCACGATCAAAGAATAATGTGTTTAGAGCTGAAGGTCCAAATTATTGGAGCAAGAAAGCTATTGTTCTTAAATAAGTAGTCCTGAGGTCCTACAATGTGAGGACTGAAGAAGGACAAGTACTTAGATAAAATCATCGCAGTCTTCTGAAAGCAAATGAAACTGGCCGAGAGACCAGGGAAGGTGCTAATGAATCTCATTCTGCTTCTTCTTCTCCTACTGCTGGTAATGCTAATGTGCAACCTGATTAGCTGTAACACACACACACACACATGCTTACCAAACGATCCTGTGTTAAGAAGATCCACAAGAGTTATAAGAAAGACCGATAGACTGAATCTGTGAAATAATGTCTTAGTTTATCAAAAAAACAAAAAAAGCTTCAAGTTTTTTAAATAAATTCATATCACATATTCTAATAATGGTTACACTAATATGTTTTTAAAAAAGGCTATTGCTGATATTCTGTGTTATTTATACACAAAGGGGACATATTGATATGTGTAATGACCACTAGATGTCAGTAATGGAGGTACGGTTACGACTCTTATAGATGTTAGCCGTAAGGCAGTTTAGGGAAGACTGGGGCATCCATGTTGGAGCAAGTAGAATAAAGAATTGTTTATTAGAGTAAAAGAACTGAACAGAGCAGATTCTGTAATATATTGTCCAGTCAAAGTTGAAATTTCCATTTGTATCTGAATGGCAACATATTTCCTTATATTTACATAAATATCTAACAGCTCTTCTCCAGACTTTCTCCAGGTCTCCTATGTCTATTTGGTAAGATGGAGATCAGGGCCCGTATTTATCAAACATCTCAGATTTACTCCAGGAATTGCACTTAAAGTCTGACTTAGATAACAATTTGTTTTACCCCAGAGGACATGAGAAGCATTTAAAAAGTGTCTTAGTCACGGTCCAAGTGAGAAATAGGAGGCCACGTTTGAGAATGAAAGACGGCACAATTTTACAGCACCCTTGCTACAAGTTAGCACTCATAATGTTTTGTATTTTCCTAATACTAACACTAAAGTCTTCACTACAATGATGATAATATTATTAGGATTATTAATCCAAGCAGTAGAAGAAAAAGAAGAAGGAACACATAATAAGGTAGGGCATTGCACTAAGCTGCAAGTAATTGTTAGCACCTTGCAGCATTATGAATAATATTGTAGTAACCCGGCAGCCAGCGCTGTCGGAGTAAGGCATTATGAGTAATTTATAAAAAGCTTATTGTTGTGTAATTTATTATGTCATCGGAGTATTTTTCTATTTGTTGTAATTATTGTATGGGTTCGTGCTCAACTGGTGGGGTGGGTTGGGTTATTGCCATCTGGGGATATTTAAAATGTAAATAGTTACCATCATGGAGAAGTATGGTTTTGATAATGACCTTGATAATGGCGATACAATGAGTTTTGAGCTTTGTTTGCTGAATATCTCCGCTAATAAAGAGATACAACAGGACAGAGCTGTGTATTTGCTAAGATTTATCTCAGCAATACTTGCGAGACACTCGGAGTCGTGCGGTGTATGGGGCACGAGTGCTCGTTTCTTAAGGAGCTGACCGTGGCTGCGTGCATAGCGCTGGCAGTCCGCTAGCCGACAGTTCGGGAGAGGTGCACGGCAGAGTTTGGCTCTGAAAAACTTCAAGACTCACCCACGGGTCGCTACAATATTATAACACACACTAAGATGGAAAGTTCAAGACAAACACATACCGAATGAAAATTAAGCCTGATAACGCATATATTTATTTAACAATGAATGATCCACAGCCATACTTTCAGAAGAATCACCATCATGCTGTAATGGGAGAAGGGAAACACCTCGTGAAGTAAGTGTGTAAAGTAAAGTGTGTTGATCTGCAGCTTGCTTTTACCGCACATTGAGTTGTGGGCACATCCATAAATCTGCGTATTACTTCACACATTGTGAGGACATTCAAAGTTTGGTGCAAAATTCAAGAAATGCCTGATTATAACAAACCCAAATCATCACTTTTACAAAGCTCTGTTTTCCTTGTGGCCAAACAGTATAACATTACTAATTCTTTCACTTCAGCTGACAGTACATGGCTTCTCCACGTAGAAAATCAATTAACATACAAGAACATTATAATGTTATAAATATTATTCCATCTCAGTCAAATTGAGATATTATGACAACTTCATTTTTGTGCAGCCTTTCCAAACATTCTGCCTTTTCTGCGACACGCTTGCTGATCTCTGACTAAACCTCATCGTCTGGCAGCTCCTAGCAAGTAATGACAGCTCACATCTCTCCTGAATCCTGGTGATGTTAGCTGTAGTTTCTTAGATTAGGAATATCGATCAAATGCTTTCACTCCTAAGAGAAGGACCACATTTCCATCACCCTGAGATTTTTGAGGACTCTTTTCTTTCTCATGGACCCTTGATAAATACAGACATGGAACTTCATGCAATATTCCAGGGAAGACCTCACCAGTGTGCTATACACTTTAGATTGATCCTCTGTACAAATTATGTGGATGAGGATCAGGAATTTAAAATTCAGAAGGTAATGGACTACAAACATTGGGGTCTGCTCTGTATTAATGTACTTCATTGGATACATTCTGGGTCAGAGGATCATTTCTGGGTCTTGGTAAGGGACAATCCTTGGGTGTTGCATAAATTCTATTGATTTCTATTTTCTGGAAAACCAACTGTATATGTGGGCAGTGGGGTTGGAGCCTGTGCCTTAAAGGGGGGCTCTATTAAAAGTGCGTTTTAGCATCTACTCTGAGTTTTAATTAGTGTTAACAACATATTTAAAGTGATATGCCATCACTGTTGCGTTTCTTGCTTTTGTAGAAGGTGACACAGGTTTCTGGTATTTTTCATGAAGATGACCATGTTGTGGATGGCACTAATGACAGACTGAGGAGATCGTTCCTCCCCCACACTATGCGACTCTTCAATTCCACCCAGAGGAGTAAATGCTAACATTACTCAAACTTATTGTCTGCTTTTACCTGCATTTTTATTACTATTTAATTTAATATTGTTTATTTGTATCAGTATACTGCTGCTGGATTATGTGAATTTCCCCTTGGGATTAATAAAGTATCTATCTATCTATCTATCTATCTATCTATCTATCTATCTATCTATCTATCTATCTATCTATCTATCTATCTATCTATCTATCTATCTAATGCCCGTTGCTGCCTTGACTATCAGTAACTATGGTGCAGACATTCACAGACAGGGGTGTAATGCCAGGATGAGGATCTTTGAAAGTAAAGTCAAAAACTGAAAATAAAGAGATGGACCAGAAAACAAGAAGTGTGGAGTGGTGGCTCTGAGGCTAGGGATCTGCACTGGCAATCGGAAGGTTGCCGGTTCAAATCCTGTAAATGCCAATAGGGACTCTGCTCGGTTGGGCCATTGAGCAAGGCCCTTAACCTGCAATTGATGAGTGCTTTGAGTAGTAAGAGAAACGCTATATAAATGCAAAGAATTATTAAGTAGTCTTAATGTGACCAAAAACCAAAACTTATATGGCACTTTTGCACACCAAGAAACAAAACGTAGAAATTGGAGTCAAATAATATTGCCACAAAATTATAAGCATGAGAGTACAAAAAATGAAGAAGAAATATCTGCAAACTCAGATGAAAGTATGGCTGCCAGCACTGACCTTTAAACTCATTGCATTAATGATGTCAAATGTCACGACCTCTGTGACCACACCCACAGCAACCAGGAGTCGTGATTGGATTTGTGAAATTACAGCACACAAAATGAAGTTAATGGTGCCAGAAATGGTGCACAATATTTTTTACCAAATTGAAATAACCGAGATATTCAAAATCTTGACAGTCAGAAACCTCAATCAGACATATAAAGGTGAGACAAAGCTCTAAATGAAGGAGGCACTTGTACACAAGCTTCAAACATTCACCTGCAAAATGACAAACGCTGCAGACCCCTTGCTTGTGTCGTAGCACTAATGTTTCACTCCACTAAATTATTCTGGTTGTGTCTGAATTAACTGACTCACTAAAAAGATTTCTTGTAAAAAGGATTACCTGTCAGCATTTCTTTGTGTTTTCACCAGTGCCTGTTTAAAGAACTATTTATTGTCCCCTAAATAAAGGAAAACCAGAACAAAGAAGTTAGTTATCTAAAACACAAACACAAAGTAAACAAAGCAAAATAAAATTGTGCTTTTAGGCAAATAATAATTGAGGATCCTGATTTACCCAAGAAAAATAAACATTTTGTAGCATATAATTGAGAATTCTTTTGGAATCCCAGAAAACAGTAAACCCCAACTCTAATTTAAATACTGGCACAGTATGACAGCACAACAATGACAAAGTGTCACACGCACCTAATAACAAGCCACCAGATGTAGACACAGCGCTTTCACAAAAATATAACTATTAAATATGTACACAATAAAAAAAATAGGGGTACAAAATAATAAACCAAAGTAAACTCTGCATGCTACAAAACCACATTTTAGATTTGATGTGATAAACGTTATCAAGCACAAAGGGAAATTTAGATGCATAAAGCAGAATTAAGGTAAAAAAACAAAGATACAGACTTACAGGACAAATAATACAATAAACAAATAAACAAACAAATAAATAAATTAACTTCCAGAGTGTAGGCATTTAGTTTCGGACATCGGGAGGAAGCGTTGCATTGCCTCATCGCAGCAGGCAGAACAGACCCCAGTGATTCTTCTTAGCACACTGCAGAGGACTGAGCCTGAGCGCCTCCTGGTCACCACCAAACAACACTGACCAAGAAGCCAAGAAGTGCCAAAAACAAGAACGTTAAGCAAGTTTGGAAACAGAAGGGGAGAAGCTTCAAAACCAGAACAAGATTAGAAACACATAAAGTAAGGGTTTTGTTTTTAGTGTTAATCCAAATCATGGTAGTGAGTGGAGCATTGTGTCTTTACTTAAACCATCACATTGATGGAGTCAACAGCAAAGTCACCCGTCTTAGTGACACGCATCATGTCCTTAACAGCCACATACCAGCACAGATACCAGAACTTCCAAACTTGTGGTGCCCAAAAAAACAAACACAGAAAGTGATGGTGCACATGAGAAACAGAATGGTGACAAGATGGCAATCAAGCAAAAAATAATAACATTTACATAATTGTTAATAAAAATGAATTTGTTAAAAAAATTAATTTTAGGGAAATATCATTTTATTCCCCATATGAAAACAGCTGAAAAAGTTCCCATGATGGGAGGATTGTCTTACGACACTTTAATGGGTTCTTTTATGATCATCGTTGTTTCGTTGAGGGGCGATGGAGCCATTTTTCTGGGTATCTTCAGTCCATCCATAGGTGAGCTTCAAATTCCATCCTGTTGTGATATTATATTTCTTAATAGTTTTTATGCTCTGATTGTCACCATTTGGTTTGATCTTACACTTGTTTAGGGGTTTCTTGCATCAGAGAATTAATTTCTGATAGGTACTTATTAAATATTCAATTATCCTTTGCATTGTATGTTTTTATGCCATTTTGGTTTGTTACTGCTGCCGACATTTTCTTAGGACAGTGTCCTGTGTTTTCAGGAGTGTCCTCAGATGTCATGACCTGTGCTAATCAACATGATGGGTTTAATGTTTGGCTGAACGTTCACTTCACTATATGAACTGTGGATTAAAAACCCGATCAGATGTTCTCTAAAATGTACCTTTGGTTGTCTTTTTAGATCTTTTAAGATCTTTGCTTCATAATTTTGACTACAACTTGTCCTCACGCTTTGGCTTTTTGCTTGGTTACTTTTGATCTCCTGACTTTGACTCATCTTCCAGTTTACGTTCATCTCCTGGTTTGTCTGTTAAACGTTTCTTGTCAGTGTGCTGACAGACCATGCAGGACTATGTCACATATTGCATACTTTTAGGACATCCCTTAGATCCAAACATTTCTTACAGCTTTAAAAAATATTTAGTACAACAAAAGCAAGAATTAAGATTATCATTAGGAATTTCTCCAGCTCAGAATAATTTTTGTTTTAAGATCATTATTTATTTCTGGACATTTTGAGCATCAGGGATTCTCCCAATATGATTGGTTTTGTTACATTTGGTCTTTGGCAGGATGTTGTTATTGTTACATTCTTGTTTCCATTGTTATAAATGGAGGTTATGAATCTAGTGCAGGGTTTTAAAGTACAACAACGTGAAGTGATTTGGCTTTGTCAAGGTTTTGATGTTTATTTCTGCCCCCTGATCCGTATTGACTACATATACAGTATATCTTGGTTTGGTTGCCTACTTTGTCATTTCCTTGTTATTGACTTTTGCTTCATCTTAAGATCTTGCTGTCTTCCAGTCTCTATAATAAAATAAATCTGCCTCACCCTGATACAGACAGATCAGAAGTTTTTCACATTTTTTAAATTCTGTCATTTTCCCCCGTACCCTTGTATGTTCTTGTTTCAGTTGTGACAGACAGAAGGCACTCTCATCCTCTTGAACCCTCGGACAATACGTCAGACACCAGATAAAAGTCCAAAAGTTGACTTTATTAATAAACAACAGTGCACAAAGCACCCTCCTCTCCACAATACTCATTAATAAACCCAATACTCCACAATAATCAATCCTCCACACTCCCAGATGCGTTGCCACCCTTCCACCCAGCTCAGCTCCACACTCTGGTGTTTTTCCCAGTCTTTTATAGTCCCTGACCCGGAAGTGTTTCCAACCCCTCAGTCCATGTGACCTCCTATCACTTCCGGGTCAGATAAAAAGTCCTCTTCTTCATCCCGGAAGTACGTCATTCCCTCTGTCGCCTTGACTAAGGTGTACTTCCGGGTTATATGTGAATCCACAGTCTCTTCCTGCAGCATCCCCTGGAGGACCCCATGGTATCCAGCAGGGCTGTGATGAAAAACTCCACTGTCCATAAGGCCCTGCTGGAACTCGGGGTACCTCTATGTTGCATGCAGGGCTCCATCTGGCGGCCTGGGGGTATTGGCCGGGATGAAAGGCTGCCCATGTCCCACATAGTATTATTGCATTGTTACTACTATTCAGTCATTTTGCCCCAGTCCCTTAACCTATAGCTATGTGTTTATGGCCTTCAAGTGTGAAACTCCATACAACTCTCCCTAATTCATAGGTCAAGTGTCCATTCTTCAATTCAAAAGCTCAAACAGCATTTATTGAACAATATATTGTTAAAAAAGTGCATGTATTTTGCATATTATGAGTGTGTAACTGAATCATTGACAACTGGATTAAAGAACATGAGATCTTTGTATTTGTGGACTCTTTGACATTGTTTTCTGTTGTACAGCTTTGACCACCAAAGACCGCAATTCTGTCATAGATTGTTTTTTATTTCCATTCTCCATGAAAACATGAAATTAAAATTTTTCTCAGTCATCACTATGAAACACATGGAGTAAGCATAATTTAAAAATCTCCTTTTTCAGTGGAGCACTTGCTAAACAATTCATCCTGTATTTGAAAGAAACCCTAGCAGATATTTTCACAATCTTCATCAAAATCTTTCAGACAGACAGTCAGAACTTGAAATTGACTTTAGTAACATACAGCATGTCTCACCGACTTGAATTGTCCTAACTCTTGATGAGTGTACCATTGAGACTCCACATTCTGCTCTACATGATATCTTCATCAGGTGGCACTTGGTCAAACCTCTCAGGATATTTATGGACTCCAGCCAACCCACTAATGAACTGTTAAAGACGCTGAAGTCAAGCAGACAACTCTGTAGTCAGAAAACTCAGCCTGTAAGATTCGGTAGGAGCGTCTGCCCATATGCCATCAGACTGTTAAATTCACAGCATTATTAAATTGTGGGATTGCTGTTGTTGAATTAGATTTCAGAACTCTCCACCTCTAGACAAAGCTACAGTGCAACTTCTAGAAGCCTGATAATGGCTGCCAGTGAAATGCTGTGAGGCATGGAGGACACCAGAGAGTCAGAGCGTGACAACAAGGCACCTTGAGCTTCAGCTGAATGGAAACTTCACATTTAATACAGCAGATATAAAATAACAGCAGCACTAAAGCTGAATCAGGGTTAGAGATGAAGACTATGCACATGTTCTCATACATTCTCATTGTTATCAATGAAGTTCACCAATTTAGGTGTCAGTCCATCTGATGGGCCTATCCTGTGCTGACAACAAATGCCTGCCATGTTTAGATGTCTTACTAATCTGTTTGTGCCAGTAAAGTGTGTCATTCTGTGGATTCTGATTTTCTTAGAAACGTTGAGTATGACCCTTACAACATGTTTGGGCCTACCAGGCCTAACCAGCATCCTCCCCCACCATCGAAGCCAACTCAACACCAGGTGGTGATCACAAACGTGTTGTGAGGGTCTGCTGGGAACAGCTGGCAGAGTCCCCTGTCAGAAGTAGCTTCAACTCCACCTTCGGCAGAACTTCAACCACGTACCGAGGGAGGTGGGGGACATTGACTCCGAATGGGCCATGTTCCGTGCCTCTATTGCTGAGGTGGCTGACCGGTGCTGTGGCTGTAAGGTGGTCGGTGCCTGCCGTGGCGGCAATCCCCGAACCCATTGGTGGACACCGGCGGTGAGGGATGCCGTCAAGCTGAAGAAGGAGTCCTTCCGGACCCTTTTGTCCTGTGGGACTCTGGAGGCAGCTGATAGGTACCAACAGGCCAAGTGGAATGCGGCTTTGGTGGTTGCTGAGGCAAAAACTTGGGCATGGGAGGAGTTTGGGGAGGCCATGAAGAACGACTTTCGGATGGCTTCGAGGAGATTCTGGTCCACCGTCCGGCGTCTCAGGAGGGGGAAGAGGTGCAGTGTCAACACCGTATATGGTGGGGATGGTGCGCTGCTGACCTCGACTCGGGACGTTGTGGGTCGGTGGGGGGAGTACTTCGAAGACCTCCTCAATCCCACTAACATGCCTTCCAATGAGGAAGCAGAGCCTGGGGACTCAGAGGTGGGCTCCCCCATCTCTGGGACTGAGGTCACCGAGGTGGTCAAAAAACTCCTTGGTGGCAGGGCCCCGGGGGTGGATGAGATACGCCCGGAGTTCCTCAAGGCTCTGGATGTTGTAGGACTGTCTTGGTTGACACGTCTCTGCAACATCGCATGGACATCGGGGACAGTGCCTCTGGATTGGCAGACCGTGGTGGTGGTCCCCCTCTTTAAAAAGGGGGACCGGAGGGTGTGTTCCAACTACAGAGGGATCACACTCCTCAGCCTCCCTGGAAAAGTCTATTCGGGGGTTCTGGAGAGGAGGGTCCGTCGGATAGTCGAATCTCGGATTCAAGAGGAACAGTGTGGTTTCCGTCCTGGTCGCGGAACAGTGGACCAGCTCTACACCCTTAGCAGATTCCTGGAGTGTGCATGGGAGTTTGTACAACCAGTCTACATGTGTTTTGTGGACTTGGAAAAGGCGTTTGACCGTGTCCCTCGGGGAATCCTGTGGGGGGTGCTCCGGGTGTATGGGGTACCGGACCCCCTGATAAGGGCTGTTCGGTCCCTGTACAACCGGGTTCAGAGCCTGGTCTGCATTGCCAGCAGTAAGTCGAGCCCGTTTCCAGTGAGAGTTGGACTCCGCCAGGGCTGCCCTTTGTCACCGATTCTGTTCATAACTTTTATGGACAGAATTTCTAGGCGCAGCCAGGGTGTTGAGGGGGTCCGGTTTGGTGGACTCAGGATTGGGTCACTGCTTTTTGCAGATGATGTTGTCCTGTTTGCTTCATCAGGCTGTGATTTTCAGCTCTCTCTGAATCAGTTCGCAGCTGAGTGTGAAGCGGCTGGGATGAGAATCAGCACCTCCTAATCCGAGACCATGGTCCTCAGCCGGAAAAGGGTGGAGTGCCCTCTCAGGGTTGGGGGAGAGATCCTGCCCCAAGTGGACGAGTTCAAGTATCTCGGGGTCTTGTTCACAAGTGAGGGAAGAATGGACCGTGAGATCAACAGGCGGATCAGTGAGGCGTCCTCAGTGATGCGGGCTCTGCATCGGTCTGTCGTGGTGAAAAAGGAGCTGAGCCGTAAGGCAAAGCTCTCAATTTACCAGTCGATCTACGCTCCTACCCTCACCTATGGTCATGAGCTATGGGTAGTGACCGAAAGAACGAGATCGCGAATACAAGCAGCTGAAATGAGTTTCTCCGCAGGGTGTCTGGGCTTTCCCTTAAAGATAGGGTGAGAAGCTCAGAGTAGAGCCGCTGCTCCTCCACATCGAGAGGAGTCAGACGAGGTGGCTCGGGCATTTGATCAGGATGCCTCCTGGACGCCTCCCTGGTGAGGTGTTCCGGGCACGTCCAACCGGGTTGAGGCCCCGGGGAAGACCAATGGCACGCTGGAGGGACTATGTCTCCTGGCTGGCCTGGGAACGCCTCTGGATTCCCCTGGAAGAGCTAGTAGGTGGTCGGGGAGAGGGAAGTCTGGGCATCTCTGCTCAAGCTGCTGCCCCCACGACCCGACCTCAGATAAGCGGAAGAGGATGGATGGATGGATGGACGTTGAGTATGATTTCACTGCTTAGATGTGAGCCCAGACAAATCAAGCCCACCACTTTTTGAGATGTTGTTCACCAGCAGGTGATCAGATTCTTTTGTTTTTTGTTACGTAGCATGTCACTAATGTGTTTTGTTCTTCCAGTTTTCAGAGGAAGCCCACATGATATCCAGCTGGCTTTAGAGTTAATCAAATTATTCCAGGCTGTACGTTGTAAATCAAGTGCATACCCTGACTCCATTTTGATTTTTTCTGGTCTCCTCTCCTTCCCTGGGCTGACATGATCCTCGTACCACAACTCTGCATCTAATCTGAGCAAGAAGTGATAAGTGTGTGCCCTGCTTTGTTAAACAATCTAAAAAAGATCATAAAAAGCATGGAATTCCCATGAGATCTGATAAAAGCTGAAAGTCCTATTGTCAGGTCACACAGCAGAGAAGGCCATTTTATTTTAATGTGGTTCTGTCACTTTAAGACTCAGGTGTGTCAAAGTTGGCAGGCTGCTGTTTAAAAACGAAAGAGAAATTAATCAGAGGAGGAACACAAAGTCACAGTCTGAGATTTGAAGACTTTATTTTATTACACGCCATCTTCTCCTTCTACAGACTTATAAGACATTAAGAACATGAAAGACTGACATATTGTCCATAAAGTTCACAGAACCCTAATGAAGGACAAATCCTTGTGATGTGCGACCTCTAAACAGGGAAAGAGAAGGGAAAATAAAGTGAAATCAGGTAAGTGGAGACGTTACAGACGTTTATTACATTGCTGTTAGATGATGAAAATGAATCTTTAGTTTGTGAGTGATACAAGATCTAATTTTCAGTAACGTGTAACTGTCTTGTGCTACATAAGTTTGCCTTCAGGTTGTGCAGATTAATTGTGCGTTTAGTGAAGGAGCCATGAGCAGAGCAGAAGGCCTTCATATGAGATCAGGGTGCTGTCATGAATTAGCTTGTCCACCCTGAGTTTTCACCAGTAAAAGTAACTCGAGTCAAGACCACCACAACAAACATTAATGAACATTATGAACATTGATCAGGATTTTACAGATGTAGGTTAGCCTCAGCTCCACCACAGGTTCCTTCAGCTCCTTCAATTCAAAAGCATAAGAACTGAACATCTCCAGCATATTCCCAGTACTACAAATTTAGGTGATGTCATTCAAAAGGTATTGTGAGATTTGATTGTGCCATATGGTGATAATCATACTGATGAAGGGTGAAACAGGAGTGCAGACAGTTTAGGGTATCATCAGTGAGTGTCAGGGTGAAAGTAGAAATAAGCAGAGAACAACTGGGCTGTCAGGCTCTCCTTGTTGGTTTGATTACTGGATCTACTGGCACAACTGAGAGTCTTGTGTTTCATGAAATGGTGGGCGGTGAAGACACATCAGGAGTACACATGAGAGAAAGTTAAAAATGAATGAATTAGTTAATGAAGTCCTGCACTTTAGTTCAGTATCAAGTGGCACTGTTAACATATTAAACATGTACATCACGTATACACTAACATCCTGTGTAAAAGGAAAAAAAAAATAACATTAAATCAACAAAGATATGAGCAGGCTTACTGTTAGTCTCATTTCTGTGACCAAAGAATCCACTGGATTGGCTGAAAAATGAATGTTAAATGAGAAATGGAAACCACTAAGAAGGAGAACCAATTTTTTCAGTCTGATGTGGCTGTGTGATCTGATGCTGGAGATGTCGAGTGTTGAAGGCCTGTCTGAGTTTATCATAAGTATAGCCGTGTAGAGAGGAGTTGTGTCCTCACTAAAGAAGAGGCAGTTGGAGCTCTGGGAACTCTAAATCAATGAGAGACCACATGGAGTGTGACAGATACGAGAGGAGACCTTTAGTGAGAGGGCGTATTAAATTATGTGATGTGGCAGAATAAGTAAAAGTTTCAGGATTGTCACTTCTGCGGAAAATGAAATGTCTGTGACTTTTCAACAATTAAATGGCGACCAACCCAACGTAGATCTTTACAGTAAATGAACTGTAACTTGATTTTAGACTCTCATTTTAAAAGCTTTCATTTCTGTCTGGATTGGTTAAGATTTCAATACCATTTTGAATAACTGTTTTGTGTCATTGTCATCTCTTGACTATTGGTGACATGTCTCTGGATGTCACAGTTCTTCTGTTGTAAAAAATTGGTGTCTAGATTGAAAATGATACTTTTATAGATTGTAGAAATGCCTTTGAAAAATATATTGTAGGAAGGGGAAAGTGTTTAAGCACCATTTGTTTTTCAGTTTTCAGAACGTTTTTCATTTCACCTCACATTTTGTCTTTCCCCTTTTTTTGGTTCTGCTTGCCTCAGTTCTTCATTTAGGAATAAAGTCCTCCTACATTCATAACTGCTTTGGTTTCTTCTTTCACCTCCTGGTCAACTCTCCTAAGTAAGTCTCATACGTTATAGTACTCACCTCTCTATAAAGATAACAAAAGAAAAAAAGAACAAAATTCAGTTTGAGGTTGATGACCACTGGATGGGCTGGTATGCAGTTATGTTGAGGGGCTCCAATAAGGCAAAGGTGGATGTGACAGACCACAGCTGTACCACCGATGTCTGCCAGTTTGATGACAGAGTGTCATTCCTGTGCCATTGTGGTAGAAATGATTAAAACCAAACTAGATAAGTGAAGAACTGGGAGCTCACTGGGATGAGAGAGTGTGCTTATTGTAAAGATCAATGAGGTCATGAATGAAATAATAAAATAAAAGAGCTGAGAGTCGAGTGGAAAAGCTTCATGTCAACCAAAGAGCACAGGCAGTAAATCAAGCAAAGAATGTCAGTTAAAGCCCCGGGGTTATTAACACGTAAACACAAATGATATAAATGGTGGTCTCTGCTCCTGTCATTTGACGTGTAGATGACGCAGTTTTATCTGTGAGTTGTTTTACACACCAGTCTGTCAGAGGAGCTGACTTCACAGGTACAATGAGCTCTTCTTTGTGTTTCAGCCATGAACCTTCAGGTGCGATGGACTCTTCTTATCTTATTGTTTCTACACAACACAGATATCTCCTGGGCAGGTATGGATGGCTGGTTATATTTTATTAATGTTTGATTGTAATGAATATTTTGTTGTATTTACTCACTCAGTGGTGGCTCTGAGGATCTGTGCTGGTATCCTGAAGGTTGCCGGTTCGAATCCCTGTCACTGCCAGAAGAGATCCTACTCTGCTGGGCCCTTGAGCAAGGCCCTTAACCTTCAATTGCTCCAGGGTGCTTGCTGTACAATGGCTAACCCTGTGCTCTGACCCCAAGGGGTATGTGAAAACTAACAAATTTGTAATGCAAGAAATTGTATAAGGTGAAATAAAGAACAAAAAAAAAAAACAAGTATCCTCCTAGCACTGTTCACAGAACCTTGTCTTTCTGTAGAAATATATTTATACTGTGTTTTGTCAAAACAAAAAAGGAGAGTTGAATTGTATTTCTTTTTATAGCTTATAGTAGTTTAAATCTAGAAAAGCAATTTCAGGACAATTTATTCTTCAAGAAGTCAGAAGGAAAAAATGAAGTCCACAGCACCTATGAATTTAATGGTAGATGATAAGGCAGCATTTATTGTATATATACCCTAACATGGTTTTCATTAACTTTTGTCATTTTTTCTAATTTACAAATCACATCCTGGTCGTTACTCCACTCCTGTGGTTTCCTTTCCAGACAGCTTCATCGTTGTCGGTCCTTCTAAGCCCATCGTCACTTATGTCGGTGAAGATGTGGTCCTGCCAGCCTCCCTCTCACCAGCTCTTAATGCTGAGGCCTTTGAAGTCATGTGGGTTACAACTGACTTCTCCTCACCAGTGTTTTTATTCCAGGAGAACAGAATCAAAAAACAAATTGAGAGAAGAAAAGCAATGGTCCTAGACAATCTGAAGTTTGGCAATGTATCTCTAATAATCAGAAATGTCCGTGTTTCCGATGAAGATCTCTACAAATGCTTTGTTTTCTCTGGAGAAACAGAAGAACAGACTGAGGTCTCACTCACTGTTGAAGGTCAGTGTGCATTTGGGATTTACAATTTTGGTTTCTAGTTGTATTATGGGATGGCACAGTGAGTCAGTGGCCAGTGTGTTCCGTGATGAGATGAGGAGGATATTAATAATAATAATGAAACAATGTATTTAGGTCGAACATTCCTCATTCTCAAAGCTCTTCACAGAAATACAGAAAGAAAAATGGGGCATATATGATATTGGAAAAAAAAACACTAAATAAAGATAAATACAGGATATACAAAAGATTGAAATCAAATAAAAGTTGATAAACCAGAATAAAATACAAAAATACCAAAAACTACAAGTAAACCTTGAATAAATAAGCTAATATGTGATACAAATAAACAACATTTTGGGATAGTTCTACAGCCTCTGAAACTATATAAAGGAAATAGAGTGTATAACTATCCATCCATCCATCCATTGATTATCCAACCCACTATATCCTAACTACAGGGTCACGGGGGTCTGCTGGAGCCAATCCCAGCCAGCACAGGGCGCAAGGCAGGAAACAAACCCCGGGCAGGACGCCAGCGCACCACAGGTCACATCCACACACCAAGCACACACTGGGAACAATTTAGGATCGCCAATGCACCTAACCTGCATGTCTTTGGACTGTGGGAGGAAACCGGAGCACCCGGAGGAAAACCCATGCAGACACGGGGAGAACATGCAAACTCCACGCAGGGAGGACCCAGGAAGTGAACCCGGGTTTCCTAACTGTGAGGCAGCAGTGTCACCACTGTGCCACCATGCTGCTGGTGTATAACTAATATGGTGAGCGGCTGAGGGTGGTACGCAGCCGGGACGCCCAGAAGGACCGGAGGAGGGATTATGTCTCCTCACAGACAGAATACCAAAGAACTGGAATCCAGAAATCAAAGACGCTGCTCTTCCTGTTTATGGGAGTGTTGAGCTGAAAAACTCTTCTGATCTGTCCTGTGTGGATTTCCATATTTTAATAGCTGGCCTCTTTATTTATTAATGTGTGAAGACATTCAAAGGAATGTCCTCATAGTCTCCAAATCTGACCCCTAACCTCAGTTGGCTCCATTCTTTATCAAACACCCCAAACATTTCAAACTGACACTCTGTCAAGTTTAATTAAATATTAGCAATAAACAAAATAATCTGACAAACACAATAAAATTGAAGCCTACATTCCAAACTCAGAATGTGTTCATTGTAATCAAATGATTTTAGTTTATCAGTTTATTTATAAGCGTAGGCCATGTTAGCTGATGTTAAAGTGTTTCTTCTTCTTCTCTTCACTGATCTTCCACTCTTTTGTGTTTCATTAGTTTTAGGTGCTCAGCCCTCCATTTCTATGAGCTCCACTGAAGGCCAGAAGACCCAACTGGAGTGCAGCGCTGAGAAGTGGAACCCCCAACCAGAAGTCACCTGGAGGGACATTAATGGGGCAGACGTGACGTCACAGTCCACAATAAAGTCAGAGAGGGACTCGGAGGGTCTTCTGAGAGTGAGCAGCGCCCTCCCGGTGAAGGAGGAGTACAACGTGTTCAGCTGTCTGATGAGAAGTAAAGCACCAAAGCCAGACTGGCACTCCGGACTTGGCATCTACAGTACGTCATTGAATAGTGTGGTATTAGCTGCATATCATTTGGTAAATGCTCCATTTTTACACAAAAGTTTACAAATTTTACAAATTTGTAGATCAACCTAAAACGCTAGGCTTCCGTTTAATGAATTTGTGGAAAATTTGGAAAATACTTCAGATAAAAAATCTGTAGTAAATCACATTTTAATTATGGTGAGCATTTGGAATTACGCTGGTAAAGGACAACCACTAAAGTGTCTTTCCTGTCATAAGTCCCATTTTCCTTTACTATTGTGACATATTTTATAATAATATTATTAAAATGGTAGAACAAGTAAACAGTGCCGACCCCTTTGATTTATCTCTGGTTGGGGACATGCTGCCTGAGGGTCTGTTACAATGTGATGGAGAGGGTGACACACAGTGACAGGTTGGAGTCCTCTGGTCATGGCTTTGTAGTTGTGACCCACAATCCTGAGCCCTGACTCCCTGTGTGACCCTGAGTGAGTCACTCCACATTCTACTTCTCAGAAACATAAACCATAACATTAACAAACAGGCTTAATACAGTTCAGGGTAGTGCGTGATGGAGCCGACTCCAGCAGCACTGGGCACAGGGCCCACTCACACACACACAGGGCTAATTCAGAATGGACACAACAGGCATGTCTTGGGGTTGTAGGAGGCTCCTCTTAAATGTGTGCTTTTCAAATTCAACTTACTAATCAATTTTGTGTTAAATGATGTGCCATATACAAGAAAAAGGAAAAGATCCATAAGTGGAAATGAAATATAGATAAGAGATGGAACAGTCAGATACCACCACACACACGCATGAATAAATCTACAGTGTCAGGTACAGTTGGCTAGCAGTGTGACTTCAAAACAAGGCAGTCTGTCTGTCTGCAAAAAATTCAACTGTGTCTCAGTCTAGGAGTGGACCCCTAAATCTGTGCCCATGATTCAAGAAATGAAAAGTAAACGTGTAGATTAAAAGACGTAGGAGACAAACACTGGAGGAGAACGACACTGAGGGGACATTAATGGAGGTGAGATACTGGATAATTAATGATGGATAACGAGAGGACTGATGGACACGCTGATGACATGGCTGTGAAGGTGTGTTTGGTCCCAGGCTCCAGCTACAGGAGCACATCATCTGTGGTGTAAATGCAGGGTCTCATGATGCTCCCTTTAGCATGAAGGAGTCCCACTTGATGGATTCTTCTGTGTGTTCCTCACCTGAACCTCATTCCTGTCTCACAGACTCACACGTCTTCCCCTCATTTTGCAGGTTTCTCCCCAGGGGTCTCTGGTTGGTTGGTGGCTTTCTGCGTCTTGTTGGTTCTTTGCTTAGTGGTGACTCCCCTGCTGGTCATTCAATGGAGAAGAATGAGAGGTGAGGACAGAAGATCTCACATCGACATCAGAACAGACTGACTGCTCAGTAAATGGTAAAGTTATTCATAAATAATTCATCTTTATTTTCTTTTTCTCTTCCCTAGAAACAAACACCAGATATGATTCAATAGGTGAGTACAGTTTGATTTCAGTTACTTTGTGGCTTTTACTGTTATCGGTGAATCCTGAGACGTGTCAGTCAGTTTGTGTTTTGATCACACAATTCACAGTTAGCGGCTGTAGGAGTCCACACTGGAAATCCACTGACAATGGAAGGACATGCAGACTGTCCACTGGGGACATCATACCAGGAGCTGACCTGGAGTTTGAGTGCTGTGGGCTGACAAACCTAACGTCACGTGTGCGCTGAGTGCCAAATGGCTCCTCCATTACACATTTAGTCGTCTCTCTAGTCGTGAGTCAGCACAGGGCTGTAGATATGAGACACTCTGATCAAGGACTGGTCTGATGAGCTCGACTTGTGCTGATTTACCTCTTTCTACTTGGCCACTGCTCATCTGTCTCCTGTGATGGTGAGGTGGCTTCTCAGGGGTCTTCAGAATCCATGAATATCTGAGCAGTTCAATTAGTGAAGGCCTTGGTGTGACTGAATAAACGTGAACTGGTCAGGAAATTCAAAATGGGAGATCAGGGCGGCCAGCCTGAATGTGAAGAGGAGACGATTTGAAAATGGTCAGCATTGAGCCAATGTGGCCCACCACGTTCAGTGAAGTCTTCTTTGTCTCCTTTGTGTTGGTGCTTCATGTGTGAATAGGGAAGGAAACCAAAAACAATAAAAAATAAACAGCTTTTTAAATTTATTTTATGATTTTGAATCTAAAATTCATTCATCTGTTTTCTGATTCCAATTAACGGTAGCAGAGAGTTGACACACGACAGTAGAAATCCATTTGTAAGGTGCCAGTCTGTGACTCACACACACACCACACACATACACACTAATATTCTTAACTTATTTACTGTTCATCTTTAAAATGGACAGCGGAGAAAACCATGTTGATATTGGAGAAGCATGCAGGCTCAACCCACACACTGACTGGGCTTGGGATCAGTGCCAACCTCTGTGCCAACATGTTCACTTAATAATAATAATAATAATGAATAATAATAATAATAATAATAATAGCACATTTTATTTGTAACGTGCTTTTCTTGAACCAGAGTGCATGTAAGAACCAATCTTAGAAAGTTAAAGCTCTGAGTTAGATGTTTGCTTAAATTGAATAAGATATAAATGTCTTTTATAGTCATAGCTTATGGTATGGTCTTTCCCCCTATAACTTAGCAAGAGATAGAACCTTCTTACTATAACTGAATAACAGTGTGATAATAAGCTGTTTTGGTTTGGAACAGGTCCCTGTAAAGAAGGACTTGAAAGACCCATTTTTAGCTTAGAAATGGGATAAGCATACAGTTTTCTGACCGTTTTGAAATGGTTCAGAAATGTTAAGTAAATAGTAACGATTTGAGATGTAACAAGCTTAAGCTTAGAATTTAACTTTTCTTAGCATTATTTTTTCCCTTTTTGATGTTTTAATTTTCATTTAATTGTGTGAACTGTTTTACTTTAAAACTTAACTAAACCTTTAAAAATGAACATATTTTGTCTGTGGAATCATTTCTGCGCGTCAGGCTTTTGTGGAATCCCATTTTTTTGGAGTTGAAGCTGCAGAACTTTGGTAATTTTGGGAAAACGCAGCTACAGTGCAATAAGGCATAGCAAGAAAAGAAGAATAAAAAGTATAAAGTAAGCAGTAAATAACAAAGTAAAAACCAATTTGTGACATCCAGTAATAAATCCAAACAACGTAGGAGAGTCAAACAGAATGTCATTAGATTCTGTAAATCAAGTTCTCATCCTCCATGACTTGACGT
>JANRMT010028174.1:1063523-1077742 GCA_026402145.1 Polypterus bichir lapradei
GTGTATAACTAGATATGCTAAAACATAACAGGTAAGTAATAAACAGAACAAGATTATAAACATAACATACATAAGGACACAAACAATGAAATATACACAATTATAATATTTAAAAATCACCAGAAGATCACAGATGGTAAACTACACATAAAGTGGGTTAAGACCCTGGCTAAAACGTGACACTGCATGTCATCAGGTGGGACATCAAGTGGGACAGCAGGTCACCTGAGAAGCATTGAAAGCTCCTGCCCTCCCAGCACAGACAGCATGCCAAGGAATTGGAGTCCAGAGATCAAAGGTGCTGCTCCTCTGGTTTGTAGGACTGTTGAGGTGATAAACTCCTCAGGTCCAGGCCAGTAATATTTCAATAGCTGGTCTCTTTATTTATGAGTGTGAAGACATTCAAAGAAATGTCCTCAAAGTCTCAAAACCTGCCAACTTACCTCAGTTGGTCCCAAGCATTTGCAAACTGACGCTCTGCCAAGTTTCATTAAATATAAACAATAAATAAAATGATCAGAAACGAGTCAAACAAAATAAAATCAAAGCCTACACTCCAAACAAAAACAACCAAATTCCTTTATTTGAGCAGTTCATTCCTAACCGTATGTCATGTTAGCTGATGTTAAAGTGTTTCTTCTTCTCTTCACTGATCTTCCACTCTTTTGTGTTTCATTAGTTTTAGGTGCCCAGCCCTCCATTTCTATGAGCTCCACTGAAGGCCAGAAGACCCAACTGGAGTGCAGTGCTGAGAAGTGGAACCCCCAACCAGAAGTCACCTGGAGGGAGATGAATGGAGCAGACGTGACAAAACAGTCCACAATAAAATCAGAGCGGGACTCCGAGGGTCTTCTGAGAGTGAGCAGCGTCCTCCCGGTGAAGGAGGAGTACAACGTGTTTAGCTGTCTGATGAGAAGTAAAGCACCAAAGCCAGACTGGCACTCCGGACTTGGCATCTACAGTACGTCATTGAATAGTGTGGCACTAGCAGCATCGCCACTTGTTTTTTACACAGAATGTGGCACTAAAGCACATATTTGTAGATCAGCTTAAAAAGCTAGGCTCCCATTTACTAATTACCTGTAACATCAATGTAGTAAATAATTTAGTGTTAAACGATGTGCCATATGAACATTAAAAGAAAAGATCCATAAGTGGAAATGAAATATGAATAAGAGTTGGAAGTTTGAAATACAGGAATTCACATCACCACACCCACGTGAACAAATCTACAATGTCAGGTACAGTTGGCTAGCAGTGTGACTTTGAAACAAGGCCATCGTGAAAATAGAAAAATAGAAAATTCAGTTGTGACTCAGTCTAGGAGTGGACCCCCATATATATCTGTGTCACGTGATTCAAAGAAATGAAAAGTAAATGTAGATTAAAAGACGTAGGAGACAAACACTGGAGGAGGACGACATTGAGTGGACATTAATGGAGGTGAAATACTGGATAATTGATGATGGATAACGAGAGGGCTAATGGACACGCTGATGACATGGTTGTGAAGGTGTGTTTGGTCCCAGGCTCCAGCTACAGGAGCACTTCATCTGTGGTGTAAATGCAGGGTCTCATGATGCTCCCCTTAGCATGAAGGAGTCCAACTTGATGGATTCTTATGTACAGTATTTTCCTCACCTGAACCTCATTCCTGTCTCACAGACTGACACGTCTTCTCCTCATTTTGCAGGTTTCTCCCCAGGGGTCTCTGGCTGGTTGGTGGCTTTCTGCGTCTTGTTGGTTCTTTGCTTAGTGGTGACTCCCCTGCTGGTCATTCAATGGAGAAGAATGAAAGGTGAGGACAGAAGATCTCACATCGACATCAGAACAGACAGAATGCTCAGTAAATGGTAAAGTTATTCATAAATAATTCATCTTTATATTCTTTTTTGTCTTCCCTAGAAACAAACACCAGATATGAATCAATAGGTGAGTACAGTTTGATTTCAGTTACTTTGTGGCTTTTACTGTCATTGGTGATTTCTGAGACGTGTCAGTCAGTTTGTATTTTGATCACACAATTCACAGTTAGTGGCTGTAGGAGTCCACATTGGAAATCCACTGACAATGGAAGGACATGCAGACTGTCTACTGGAGACATCATACCAGGAGCTGACCTGGAGTTTGAGTGCTGTGGGCTGACAAACCTAATGTCACATGTACGCTGAGTGCCAAATGGCTCCTCCATTACACATTTAATCTTCTCTCTAGTCGTGAGTCAGCACAGGGCTGTAGAAATGAGACACTCTGATCAAGGACTGGTCTGATGAGCTTAACTTGTGCTGATTTACCTCTTTCTACTTGGCCACTGCTCATCTGTCATGGTGAGGTGGCTTCTCAGAGGTCTTCAGAGTCCATGGATTTCTGAGCAGTTTAATTAGTGAAGGCCTTGGTGTGACTGAATAAACGTGAACTGGTCAGGAAATTCTCAGACGGGAGATCAGGCCGGCCAGCCTGAATGTGAAGAGGAGACGATTTGACGATTTAACCCACCACGTTCAGTGAAGTCTCCTTTGTCTCCTTTGTGTTGGTGCTTCATGTGTGAATATGGAAGGAAACAAAAACAATAAAAAATAAACAGCTTTTTAAATGCATTTTATGAGTTTGAATCTAAAATTCATTCATCTGTTTTCTGATTCCAATTAACGGTAGTAGAGAGTTGACACACGACAGTAGAAATCCATTTGTAAGGTGCCTGTCTGTGACTCACACACACTCACACACATGCACACTCACACACACACACACACTAATACTCTTAACATATTTATTGTTCTTCTTTGGAATGAACAGCAGAGAAAGCCACACAGACAGAAGAGCAGCATACACACTGACTGGGCTGGGCAGCAGTGCCAACCTCTGTGCCAGCATGTTCACTTAATAATAATAATAGCACATTTTATTTGTAACACACTTTTCTTGAACCAGAGTGCAATAAGGCATAGCAAGAAAAGAAGAATAAAAAGTATAAAGTAAGCAGAAAATAACAAAGTAAAAAACAATTTGTGACATCCAGTAATAAATCCAAACAAAGTAGGAGAGTCAAACAGAATGTCATTAGATTCTGCAAATAAAGTTCTCATCTTCCATGACTTGAAGTTTCCTCCTGCAGGGACAAAGAGCCAGCAGAATGGAGGGTCTGACGAGGCCACAGATGTGCCTTTGACTTCTTTATGTGTTAGAATGAGAGTTTTAAATGTGACGTGTTTGTGAGCAGAGAGCCAGTGCAGTGACGCCAGTACACGGGTGATGTGACAGTTCAGTGACGTATGGGTACGAGTCTGAGCAGCACAGTTTTGCACACACTGGAGCTTCTTAAGAGAATTTGCTGGTAGACCAAAGAGAAGAGCATTGCAATAATCTAAATGATGAAGGGCCTTAGATGAAGACATGAATACTCTTTTCAGAAGCAGATAGTAACAGAAATATTCAGGGTCCAGCAATCTTGTGCTGATGAAACAAATACATTTTGGTAATGTTGTTAATGTGTGCATCAAACGTGAGCTGACTGTCATAAATAACTCCAAGGTTACAGACATTAATGGTAGGTGATAACAGAACTCTATCAACAGATGAACTCAAATTATTAATTTTTTGTACAGAAGAAGAAGGACCCTTTAAAAGAACCTCAGTCATTAAGCAATTTGATTGAAGGAACGTCTGTTGCACCCTTGACTTTGTTTCATGGAGTCAGTTTGTGAGGAGGGTAGTGGTGGAAGTTTACCCCAATATGGATTTGAGTGTCATCTGCGTAACAATGATATCCTAAATCATACATCTCTGTAATTTCCCCTAAAGTAGGGTGACCAGATGGGTTCGGCTATAAAGGAGGACACCGACAGTCAAAAAGGAGGACAGAAATTACCAGATATATTTTCCAACTTCCAATCAACCGCTAACCGCTGTCCGTTGCGCCGTCGGCCGGAAATATAATATAAAACAGAATATAGAATATAAAACAGTATTGCCGCTACTTGATGTTACAATTATTGATAATGTGATAACGTAATGTCATGCAGTGACACGGATGAATGGAGAATGGCCGAAGGATGCTTATTCTCGGTATATATCATATGCAATTAGTCCAAAACAGTCAACTCTGTTCGTGATTCTCTGAAAGGAGGACATTTAAATGAATTTTTGGAATGCCTGGAGGACGGAGGAAACCATGTTAAAAAAGAGGACATGTCCTCCTTTTGGAGGACGTCTGGTCACCCTACCCTAAAGGTTACATATAAATATGGTATCGTATGTAACATATGTCGCCTGAAAAGTCTTCACTTGTGACAATGTCCCTAGTCAACCTCAGAAGCAGACATATTGCTGTATATTTTGTGGCCACTAGGGGTGCCCCAGAGCTCTGAACACCAGATACAACCACGTCAGACACCGACGGAGGATAACATAACATGTTTTATTACATGACAACACCTCAAAACTCTTACTTTAAACAATACGTCAAATAAGTGCTTTATTGTCTCCCTCTGCTCCTCCTTAGTGAGTGTCATCCTCTTCCTCCCAACACTGACTCTCCAAGTGAAGGGAGACGCTTGCTTTTATGTTGGACCCTGGTGTACTTCTGGTGTCATGACATTGCATTCTGAAAGCACTTTTGCCACATATGGGGGTCACATGAAGCAGGTGCTGTAGGCTCTTTTATGGAAGTGCCCTCTGGTGGCAGACACAGACCCTGGCAGGATTGCCCTTCTGAACTACAAGTCATATGAACTGAGCCAGTGGATCACTGCCATCTCTCATATTGTAGGCTGTATTGTCCTTGATATTTCATCCAGTCCATTTGTTAAATTTCCACCACGCGTAGGACAAGAACCAAAAGCCATCCTGGGCAGGTTGCACAGCCTTTCATTGTGGCCTCCCAGCTGGACAAAGTATCAGCCTTCACCCCGGTTGGGACGCCACTCCATCCGTTATGATGTTCACAATATACAGTATATATAAATATTCATCTAAGGTGTCCTGCATCCATGGGGAGACTGGTGTTGTCAGTCCCACTTCTCTTCTCAAATGTTCACTTTGTTCTTCCCTTTTTGTCTACAGTTGGATTCCTTCCTATATGTTTCCTGCACAAGGAAATTGGTAAGAAAAGATTTTTCTTTTTTGTATTAAAATGCAAAATAAAACTGTTAAAGATTTAAATGGAGGGAGGGAGTTTAGTAATTCAAGGGATACAATAAGAATGTGAAACATTAGTACTAGAAATGACAAGTCTAAGTAGAGACACTTTGTGTCTAAGTAGAAACATTATGGAGTCTAAGGATGCTCTAAGGATGCTGATAATATTATTATGAATATGATTTGTATTGGATTCCATGTCTGAGAGTGAATCAGTATTTTATAATTGTTTGAACGTTCTTAGCTTACACACACACTGAGGTGCCCACTGTGCTGTCCTCTCGTATCTTATTTACGCCACTCAGTAAGGTGCCTTGTGTTTTCTTCTCATCTTCTTCTTTTATTTTAGTCCACTCTTCTTATCGTTGGTCCATCTATCAGATTAATGCAGTTTGAGGGTCCTGGGACTCAGACCCTACCTCAGTAGTACTGGACACAACACAAGAGTCCTCCTTATCCTTTGTTTGCTGTTCTTTTTATTCTAAAGCTCCGTCTGTTGCACTCAGTCTGATTATTAAACATTTGGACTTCTGTCCTCACATTTGGATTCAGCACATTGTTTTAACTGTGAACCCCTAAGAGTGAGCAGGACCCCGTGAAGTGGGCATCACATGTCATCTGATAGTTCAGTCCTCCACTGTCACTCTGGTTTCTCAGTTCACACAACAGTTTGTTTCAGGTCGCTGACACTCAGACAGTTGGCACTGAGGAGCCATTTAAACTGACAATGAAGAAGACAAATAGCAAGACCATAGGAGACAAACTGGTAAAGACGAGGGTCTTCTGGCACGTGTCTTATTGTATTGCAGTCACACTAATTTACACCTGCAGTGTTCATTTCTGTGTTTCTGTGGTCAGGAGGGCACGGTCAGAAGTCTCACTGCTAGGACCTCCTCTCCTAATAACCATAAATAATTCTGTTCCTTCTTCATCACACGTCATGCAGATTCAAAGCCAAAGGCCAGTAGGCTGTTAATTCTGCAAATCCATTTTCAGTCTGTGCTTGGCACTCCAGCTATTGTCATGTCCATTGTTCTGCTGTCTATTAAGAAGGGGTCTTTATGAAAGGAAATTTGAAATACAAAGATATTTTAAGATTCCAGAAGAGGAAAATGAAAGTAAATTAAAGTTACGAGTGAGAACTGAAGAGATGATGTTTTAAGTTGACCCACCTGATTATTCACTCAGTAACACAGCTCTCTTCTTCTGCAGAAATGTCACAACGCGTCACGAATGCAGGTACAATATTCGAACTGGGGGTCACTGGGGGTCTTTCAAGTCTCACTCTTTATTGGACTCATTAAGTTTATTTATTTATTATTTTACAGAATGGAGGAGAATATGCAGCTCAGCAGGTACGGTTGATAAGCTGGTCATGAAATTCTCATTTTCTGTGTCTGTAGTCTTTGTGTCTTCATGTTAAACGTGTCACCTTTATGATCATGACAAGCAGCACCTTGTGAGCTCTGTGACTTTCCTCCAGGTCTCAGTAAATGGCTGAGATCCCTCTGTGTGGGTGACATGGTGACACAGTGGTAGCGCTGCTGTCTCGCAGTAAGGACACTGGGGTTCACATCCTGGGGGCTCCTTGTGTGGAGTTTGAATTTTCTGCCTGTGACTGTGTGGGTTTCTTCCGTGTTCTCCAAAGACATGAAGGTTTGGTGGTCCGGTGACGCTCAGTTAACCCTGATGTGTGTCTGAGTGTTTGCCCGCTGATAGACTGGCGTCCCGTCCATGGGTTGTTCCTGCCTTGCCCTGATGCCTGCTGTGATTGGCTCCATCTGCTCCTCGACTCTGCCCTGGTTAAGCAGTTTATGAAAACGGGTGGCTGCTTATTCTGTGTGTTTAAAGGCAGATGAGCTGCTAGTTAAGGAACAGGAAGACCTCAGCCTCTACTGCCCCCTGGTGGTCTCTTTGAATATTGGCAGTTAATTTATTCTCACTGCGGTGGGCTGGCACCCTGCCCGGGGTTTGTTTCCTGCGTTGCGCCCTGTGTTGGCTGGGATTGGCTCCAGCAGACCCCCATGACCCTTTAGTTTGGATATAGCGGGTTGGATACTGGATGAATTTATTCTCATGAATTTCCCTAAATAATCCACTGTCATAAATTGCTGGATTCTCTTTGGCAGGCGGTCATTTTTTGTGTTCCATGAACATCAGACAAGTCAGCAAAGACAGAACTAAAGATCGGACCATCCTCGTGCAGTTACATGTGTCTGGATAAAAGACTTTCTTACCAAGCGGTTTCAGACTGTGAGAATTGGTTCCCACCACTCCTCCATTCATACACTGAACACCGGTACCCCACAAGGCTGTGTGCTGAGCCCCCTCCTGTATTGTCTCTACACCCACGACTGCAGTCCGGCCCACAACAACAACCTCATCGTCAAGTTTGCTGATGACACCACAGTGGTCGGACTCATCTCAAAGTGAGACGAGGCAGCTTATAGGGAGAAGGTCCTGAAGTTGGCAGCCTGGTGTTCAAAGAACAATCTGGCTCTGAACACCAGGAAAACCAAGGAGATCATTGTTGACTTCAGGAGGCACAGCACCAACTTAGCCGCCATTTACATCAACGGCGAGTGTGTGGAGAGGGTCCATACCTTCTGGTTTCTAGGCGTCCTTATCTCCAGTGACATCTCCAGGACAGACAACATCACAGCAGTCATCAAGAAGGCTCAGCAGCAGTTACACTTCCTGAGGGTCCTCAGAAGCACAACCTGGACTCCAACCTGCTACTGACCTTCTACCGCTCGTCCATCGAGAGCCTGCTGACGTATTGTATCACAGTATGGTATGGCAGCTGCTCCATGGCAGACAGGGAGAGGCTTCAGAGAGTAGTAAAGGCAGCACAGAAGATCATCGGCTGCCCTCTCCCCTCCCTAATGGACATTTACACCTCCCACTGCCTCAGGAGAGCAAAAAACATCATCAAGGACAGCTGCCACCCTTGCCCTGATCTGTTTGACCTGCTGCTCTCAGGGAGGCGCTACAGGGGAATTGCAACAAGGACAAACAGACTCAAGAACAGTTTTTTCCCAAAAGCCATAATGATTCTATAGTCACACGTGCACTGACTACACACGTGATGTGTAATTCAGGTGGCACACAGACTTGCAGTTACTTAAAATGTCTCTAGTTAAGGCATCGTTGGTGCTCAGCTTTCAGTCACATGTCTGTTCAATATGGCTGCTGAGCTGTGCTCTTCATTGTGTTGTCTTCATCATCACAGGTTAGCAAGAGAGATGCTTCTTCATCATATGTTGGTTAGAGAGATGCTTCTTTCAGATGTTAGTAAGAGAGAGAGAATGTGGTTGAGCAAGTACATTTATAGATGTTCTCTCCAATTCCTCCAGCCAATCCAGACAGCCATATCTCAGACCAATGGGTGGAATAGATCATCTTATCTCCTGCCCCAAAACCATATGTTAAACATCCTGGCTTCCTTGCAAGGGGTTCAAAGACTTTAGCAGAGAAATACTTATCAAAATGGTTTAAGACACAACCCCCCAAATCCTTTCATAAAATTACAAAGAGACAGTCGTAAAAGGGGGGGGGGGGGGGTTAGGGGGCAAACACGAATACCTCTCACGAAAGTTACATTGGTTTGCCTAAATTATAAATAAAGACATACAAAACATTTATCAAGTTATATGCAAAATCTCACATCACAACACTGTGCAATATTTAAATGATGTGCAATAACCCAACAGTGCAATAGTTATTATTCTTCCATATGTATATAGCGTCTCAGAACTTTTTTGCAACTTTTTTGCAACTTTTTGTTTATTTACTTGTTGGGTTCTACATACACAGTATGTCTGCACAGGATGAGCTGCTTTTAATGTCATTGTACAGTACATGTGTATAGTGACAATAAAAGGCATTCTATTCTATTCTAACTCCTTAGATGTCTTCCTTGGTACAAAGGATGCCCGTTTCTCTTGTAGACTTTATTCTCAAAAGGTCATTTTGATTCGGTGGTCTCATATCGATTAGCACTACTTGTCATTGTCACTACTTAAAGACTCCATGATGTCCCATCTGTCACGTAGGACCCTCTTGTGTTTCAGTGCAGACCCTTTCTCAGGCCCACCGTGAATTTTCTACATTTCCAGCACGTCGATGTTGAAGTATTTATGAGATGACAACACTGAGGACACACTTGAGGTTTTCACTCACAACGTTTGCTCTTTTTAAAGTAAACTGAGTGCTGTTGAGTCCTCACAGGGCCCGCTGTCCATTCTTAGACCCTTCAGTGTATTCTGTCCTGCTGTCCTGTCCTTTGTCATCACTATCAGTGTTGTCACCTTGTATCTCCTCTCGTCCCCCTCTCCTTATTAAAGCCCCCCTCACCTGTACTGACAAGTCACATGGTGTCCCTGCTGACTGATGACTTGTGACACTTCATCCTCATCACTGACAGGCGGCCATCTTGTGTTGTTAGATTCAGTGTCATAAATTCAGTGCCCCCCGTTGTCACTTCTGACAAGGAACCAAGAAACAAAGTGGGGGGTCTGCTAAATAAAAGGCCACAAATGCAGTGTAAGGACGAGAAAAGTGACAGAATCACCGACAGAGCAGAGCAGAGTAAAATGAATCAAAGTGGACAGGAATGACAGGAACAGGAGGGAAACAGACCAGGGGGGACATGAGACCCTCAGGTTAGTAACGACAAGTCTGAGAGCTGCTGGTGAGTCTGTGAACGAGTGCCAGGCCTCACTGGTGGTCTTCTTGTTTGTGTCTTTACCAAATCCTCGCTGTGTGATTCGTCTTTTGTTGAGTTCACAGTGTGGTGATCAGGCTCTTTAGGGTTAAATGAAGATAAAATGGCAGACAGGCCAGTGGAGGAGGTCAGAGGTGCGACTACACAGGGGGGCCGAGCAGTGACACAGAGACACACGAGGGGCTTGGTGGGCATTGGTTTGTAAAAATAAAAACTCAAACGTGAGAACTGAATACGAGCTGTTTGTCATCTTTGTCTTTTTAATGTTCAGGTCCTTCAAGGAGTGTAAATGTGTTGCTGTCTTCCTCAAGTCCCCTGATTTCCTGACGTCTTCCTCTTTTCTTCTTTCTTCTCCTCAGCTGATGTCACTTTTGACCCTGAGACTGCAAATCCACATCTTATTGTGTCTGAAGACGGGAAAGAAGTGAGACATACAGACACATGGCAGAGAGTGACGGACAATCCAAAGAGGTTTGACCGCAACCTTGATGTCCTGGCCAGAGGAGGATTCACGTCAGGGAGACACTACTGGGAGGTGGAGGTCGGGGGAAAGACTGCGTGGATTTTAGGAGTCGCCAGAGAGTCGGTCAACAGAAAGGAGGATGATCCCCTGAGCCCATATTATGGATACTGGACAGTAAGGCTGAAGAACGAGGAAGAGTACAAGGCTCTCGATTACAGTCCTGTCATTCTACCCCTGAGAGTGAAGCCCCAGACAGTGGGGGTGTTTCTGGACTATGATGAAGGTCAGGTCTCCTTTTACAATGCCCAGTCCCGCTCTCACCTGTACACCTTCACAGACTCTTTCACCGAGCCCCTCTATTCGTACTTCAGTCCTTTTCTTAATGACGGTGGTAAAAACGCGGCCCCTCTGGTCATTTGCCCCCTGCGCACACACTGACCCCTCTGTATTAATGTCATCTGTCCATCTCTGTGTCAGGTCAGAGCAGCACAAAGCCGATGGAGACTTTCTTTAACATTCAGACCACCAAACTCAAATTCCCCCTGAGGTGTCCTGCTGTTTGCTGCTCGTCTGATTTTCATTTTCAGGATTTCTGTGTTTAATGAGACATCAGGACTGAACACTTGGGATTTTTAAATGGGGTCGGATCAAAGCGTCAGCTCCATAATCAAATGTGAATCTTTATAATTTGATCTGAGGGTCTGAGAATGAACAGAAATCCTGAGTGTGCGTCTTTAATTTGACATTCAAAGAGGAATTCAACAAAGATGGTTGTGTACTCCACAGCACTGGATTTGTTTTCTTCAGTCTTTGTGTGACGTCACTTGCTGGTGGTCAGTCCTGATAACCCTGAGGTGCCACTTTGTGACATTAAAAGACTGAGAGGACATCCATCCATTTTGTAACTCGCTTATCTAATTCAGGGTCACAGGTGGCTGAGCAAATGGGGGGGAGGGGGGGGGCAACACGGATAAGAGCCAACCTATGACACCAGAGCTGAAGGCCGGACCACCAATCACTGTGCTACTACGAGACCACAATTCAGACAAACATGAATTCCTATCTAGCGTTATATACTTCTATTGTTAAAAGTGGACTGAAATACACAACACTGTAAGTCTGCTGAGAAGTTCATCAACACTGAGATGAGTTTGTGATGAAATAAAACAGAAAGGGGCATCAAATGAAAATAAAGAAAGGCAGAAATTACAAAAATAAATCATCGACATCAGTGAGGTGACACAGAGCTGTCCTCTTTAATAAAATGGCTTCTTGTGAACTTCTCTGAGGGTCCACCTCACAGTCCTGAACCTCCGGCAGACTCAACATCATTTCAGTGACACACACAGGTGGTCTGCTGCAGTGCTGGAGTTGGAGTGTGTTACAGAAATGACAATAAGAAGTTTAAATCATGAACAGAGTGCTAGACATGATGAAAAGAACTGAAGAAACAGAATTAAAAAATGGACGACTTCACAGAAATCAGCACAATTAAAAATGACAACAGAATACAGAATTGTGTGTGAATGGCACCTCTTGTGGTCATTAAGTGTAATTAAAATAATTCAAAATGGACCCAAATTCATTAATCCAGTCCTCGTCTGAATCAGTTTATTTATTGTGCAGTTGAGTGTGAAGGCGTATGTGAGACTCAAAAATGTCACTTTGTCTGTCATTTATAAATGAACTCAAATAGAGTCAGGCACAGAGCTGCAAGTGTGTTTGTCTGGTGTTACCAGTTACCAGGGGATGTGCGACTGGGAGAACTGGGAGAAATGTCATGTGACACCAGGAGAACAAGTTAACTCCACAGAGACGCTGAGTATGCTGGGATTTGAAGTCCGGAGCTGTGAGGCACTGGACCACTTGGGGGTTTAATATTAATAATAATAATCTATACTAATAAAAGGCAAAGCCCTCACTCACTGACTGACTGACTGACTGACTGACTGACTGACTGACTGATTGACTGACTGACTCACTGACTGACTGACTGACTGACTGACTCACTGACTGACTGACTGACTGACTCACTGACTGACTGACTGACTGACTGACTGACTCATCACTAATTCTCCAACTTCCCGTGTAGGTAGAAGGCTGAAATTTGGCAGGCTTATTCCTTACAGCTTCCTTACAAAAGTTGGGCAGGTTTCATTTCGAAATTCTACGCGTAATGGTCATAACTGGAAGGTATTTTTCTCCATTTACTGTAATGGAGTTGAGCTTGACCGCCGTGGGGGCGGAGTTTCATGTGACATCATTACGCCGCCCATGTAATCACGTGAACTGACTGTCAACGCACTATGTAGAAAACCAGGAAGAGCTCCAAAATACGCTGAACAAAACATGCATTATATAATTGAGAAGGCAGCAAAACATTAAGAAGCGAGCGAGTGACATACTACCATATTCATCAGTACAGCTACTTCGGAAACAAAGCGAGGTATAAACCTAAACTTTAAATTAACTTAATAGACAGGCTGCCGCTGGTGCTTTTCGTGCCCACGGGTAATGCGGGATACAAGTTTAATGAGAGGACGCAGGATATAAACGAGAGTTTTGATCACTTTGTAACTAAGTTAAAATTGCAGGTGAAGGGGTGTGCTTATGCAAATTCCGAGAGACTGTGTTTGTGGGGGATTGACAGTTAAGGCGGGTGGGGGAGTCACGTCATCATCTCCCCTCCCATTTACCTCATTTCGCTCTGAGCTGAGCTCCGCGGCTAACGCCGTCTTCCGAAGCAACTTCGTCACACTGCCACCAAATACTCACAGAGAAATCCACAAGTTAATACACACTCTGTCTCTAGACTTTCTCCACACTGAATCCTCCAGGCACTACTTACAAAAGGTTACATTGACAATCGTGTTACGTTATTTTTAAAATGTTTAATTTTCTTAGCACAAGCACAGCTGAGAAGCTTCGATGCATGTGCTCCATAACGCGTTAAAAAATAATGCATTTAATCACACTTTGCATTACAATCAAAGGGGAACTTTTGTCAATGCATGATTTCCTGGTACACCGATAACATTGATCAGCGCATCCCAATTCATTTTAGCCTCGCACCACCTTGGTTTGAGAAGAAGTATGAAAAAATATGAGGTTAACACACAAAAACAGATCACCAATTCAAGCTTTATGAATAATCGATTCGCCATCAATAATTGTTTTGGTAAAGCCATACTCAGTGTAATCCTCCTTCCATTTTATAATTTTTCCGCCACTAGCCATGATTAAATGAACGGTAAAAAAGTAAGAGCGAAGCGAGGGTGACTTATTTAGGCAGGCATATATATGACAGCAACACTCATGACAATCATGTTATGTTATTATTAAAATGTTTCCTTTTCTTTTTCATTACTTCTTTAACCCATTACTTCTCCGCTGCGAGGCGCGGGTATTTTGTATATGAATGACCTCCAAAGAGCGCGGAGACTTTTGATCATGTGAACGTGTCTGCAAAAACTGGCGTCTCCTGTCCAGCAAAAGTCGAGCAGCCGGCGCGCGCGCATAGCTGTGCCGGCCTTTCACACGCTGACTGCGCTTCTGCGGCAAAATAATATTAAGGCGCTTCGCACTTTATTTTGCACGTATACGATTATGAGGTCGTCAGCTCTTATGAAGACACGCACAGGAGTGAAGGACTGACAGTGCCATCACAGCCGATTAATAGCTGGGACGTCTCACCAGTCTACACAAGACCACCGCGACTGTCCCCAAAAGGCGCTCATATCGTCACCGAACACATCTCTCTATACTATATAAAAGAAAAAGGCAACTTTCCTTTCTTTACACCTTTTTTCCTTTTATCCCAAACCAAAGCCTTTCTCTCTTAACACTGCAGAGGACACAAAACTAATTTTCTTTAATTGCTGGTAAGGCACATTA
>JANRMT010028174.1:1080380-1100457 GCA_026402145.1 Polypterus bichir lapradei
ATATATATATATACACATATATTTATATATACCTGTGTGTATGTTTGTATGTATGTGTATACACACACACACACACACACAAACACATACATACATACACACACAAATTATATATATGTGTGTGTCTGTGTATGTATGTATGTATATGTGTGTGTATATATGATGTAGATAGGTATGCATATATATATATATATATATATGTATATGTAGATATGTATATAGATATGTATTTTGCTATATATATATATATATATATATACACACAACAATTACATTAACAATCAAGTTACGTTATTTTTTAAATTTTTCCTTTTCTTTTTCATACCTTCTTTAACACACTACTTCTCCGCTGCGAAGCGCGGGTATTCTGCTAGTATATATATATATATATGACAGCAACACTCATCACTCACAACAGTGACAAAACAATTACATTGACAATCATGTTACGTTATTTTCAAAATGTTTCCTTTTCTTTTTCATTGCTTCTTTAACACACTACTTCTCCGCTGCGAAGCGCGGGTATTTTGCTAGTAATAATAATAAAGTTACATTTGTTGAACAGAAGCCTCTATAAATACACGTTGGCCTGCAGCATGAAAGTTGACATCACTGATGAAGATTTGCTGAGTGACTTTGGAGTTGCCATCAGCATGATCTTCATGCTCTTCCTCTCACTAACCACAGTCACTGCTCTCGTCTGCACACCACACACATGTCAGGGTCTTACTGTTTGTATCTTTGACTTTCTCACATGTTAATGAAACTCTAAACGTGATGTTTCATGTTTGTCAAGCAGACAAGTCAGAGTTTCCTGTAATCTGCACACTTGTCAGTAAACCTGAACTTGAATGTTTGCCCGTCTTTGCCTTTCTTGGTGGAATATTTTGGAAGAAGAAGCTGTCAGTTTAACATGAATGAATAAAACCTTTGCTGTATGTTGAATTTTCACACCCAGATAGTGAAATACGTGACATAGAAAATGAAGAGCAGCAGAACAAAGTGTGACAGGTGAGGTGTGACTTTGAGGAAGGCCACCCAGATATGCCATTAGATGGAACTTCATGCACTTGTTCGTGTAGATGAAGAAAACTTGAAAAGTTATGTCAAGACTTAAGCTACTTGATCTTTTAAGTAATTTCAATGACGTGTGTCTGAGGAAATATTTTATTTTTATCCTTAAAGAATTAAAAGATCAGATTTATGTGACTTTCATGTTTAAAAAGATGCCTGAATAAATACAAAACGAAAATTGTTGGATTTAAAATTTCACTGTTAATTCTGTTCATGTCCGCACATTAATTCATTTAAACATCAGTCCCACTGATTTGTGTGGCTGTCTGTTTTTATCCATTCATCCATTATCCAACCCTCCATATCCTAACTACAGGGTCACAGGGATGTGCTGGAGCCAATCCCAGCCAACACAGGGCACAAGGCAGGAAACAATCCCTGGGCAGGGTGCCAGCCCACCACAGGTCTGTTTTTATGTTTTTCTTTATTTGTATTCCTAATATTAAAGACTGCATTCATCACTAAATAAAATAACTATTGTGTTAAGTCGTCAGGATGTAAAATGAAAATACTCAGAGTCCAAAGATTAAACATTTAATCCAACAATAGAAAGCCGCTAACAAGACTAAAACTTCCCGTTTCTATTCCTTTCCTTTTCTGTTTTTCCACAGCCCGCTATCCCCACCTAGTGGCACAAGGACAGAACACAACGTACTGTAAACACATTTAGATTTTTTTTTTTTTCTTTTTTTTTTTTTTTTATTAATTTTATTACAATCCATACAAAGCAATCAAGTTTTTACAAAGAGAAAAATTAAGAACAGATCGATCCCCACCCCTGAGAGAGAGAGCAAGCCAAACGGCGTTAAATTTAAGGCTTGGAGACATACCTAAGTTAATAAATTCTCTGTGCCTTTTGAACTTATTTTAAAATATTACTGATTAGATCCTGCCATGTTTTGAAAAAAGTCTGTACGGATCCTCTGACTGAGTATTTGATTTTTTCCAACTTCAAATAATATAACACATCGGTTTCCCACTGACTTAAAAGAGGAGAGTTTGGGTTCTTCCAGTTTATGAGAATAAGTCTACGTGCCAAAAGTGTAGTGAATGCAATCACAATTTGTTTGTCTTCCTCCGCTTTAAACCCATCTGGAAGAACACCAAACACAGCTGTTAATGGGTTTGGAGGGATTGTAAGTCCAAGGCTATCTGAAAGGTAATTAAAAATGTTTGTCCAGAATAATGTTAATTTGGTGCAGGACCAGAACATGTGACCTAGTGAGGCTGGGACTTGGTTACAACGTTCGCAGGTTGGATCATGCCCTGGGAACATTTTGGAGAGTTTTAGTCGAGACAGATGTGCTCGATATATAATTTTGAGTTGTATGATTGTATGCTTTGCACATATGGAGCTCGAGTGAATTCTCTGCATTGCTACTTTCCACTCCTTTTCTGATATATTAATTGAAAGATCTTTTTCCCAGTGTCCTCTTGGATCTTTAAAAGGGAGGGATTGTAAAATGATTTTATATATTGTAGAGATGGAGTCTAAATCCTTGAGATTGAGCAATATTTTTTCCAGCATGGATGAGGGTGCAAGATGAGGAAAATCTGGAAGGTTTTGTTTAACAAAGTTTCTGATTTGAAGATAGTGAAAGAAATGTGTAGCTGGAATGTTAAATTTGGAATGTAATTGTTCATAGGATGCAAAGACGTTGTCTATATAAAGATCTCTAAGCAAGTTAATTCCAAATTTAAAATTTAGATTTTAACTACAGCTGTGAACTTCACTGACACCCTTCAGATGAGTCCTTCAGTTGTGGCAGAAACCTCCATCCAAAGTGACTTACAAATCACAACGATTGATTTCATAATTCAGTCATAAAGTAGCCCCCCCAGTGGTCTCAGGTCAAGTCAGATCTTTTCATTTGCTCCTCTGATTTAGATGACAAGACGCCTCGCTGTGTTTCAGGCTCTCCGCTGTTTTCTTTTTTATTGTCCAAATCTCCTGATGGCTCTGAAATGACATTTATAAATGTGTCTGCCCCTCAGCTGGAGTTCTTGGACCTTATCATGTCAGATTTGCTCAAATCTCAATAACAAAAACAGGATGGTCCTGCTGAATGCTGCATTAATGAAATTCCCAGTAGCCATTGCAGTGTCACTTGTCACTTTGCTGCCAGTCTCCACCGCTGTGAGCCTTCTGTCTCTGAACTGAACATGAAGACCTGAAGAAGCAGAGCGCCAGAGCACATTTGTGTTTGTGTCGTCACACACCAACTTCAGAGGCCTCTTGTTATATTCTGACGCCATCACGTCTGTTACTGAATGGTGAGGAGTGGACCCCGCTGAGTTCACGTCCCCTCACGGTGAGCGAAATCGTGGAAATGATTGGGGACTTCAGCAAACTCAGCAAAATGCAGTGACGTCAATGGGGAAGGGGAAACTGAACCAGCTCTGAGTGGTCTCTACTGGTGTGGTGGTCTTCTAAGTGACCCTGAAGGAGATGGACACATCTGCTAATATGCTTGCCAAACTAACCACTGTGCCACTGTGCCTCCCTGAGATAAACTTAAATGACTACTCCACTCAAAAATGTTTTGTTAATATTTATTACTCCAATGTAGTTTGTTGTGATGGCTGAAAAAAATTTAATGTCAAAAGTTTATGATATAAGAAAAGCCAATGGTGACCAATGCTGCACAACAACAAATGTGAAAAACATCCATTAAATAAAGAGATAATAAAATCTCATATTACTTGTGTCTCATCATCCACATGTCGGTTATCCAGTTGTAAACTCAAAACGTGTAAAACTCAGGCGTATTATAAACAGATACTTCAGAAAAATCAGCGCATGTCATTAACAGGAACTGCAAGTCACATGGGACTGACACTTTGAACTGAAGACAGGACTATTGACCAATGAATAAGGGGGAAGGCGGGTCTTCAGTTCAAAAGCACAGCATTATGGGAATGCCTTTAATGTTGATGACATGTGCTGATTTTTCCATAAGTATCTATTTAAAGATATAAATAAAAATAAAATCAATGTGTGTAAATGGCACCCTCTGGTGGTCATGAATAGAACTCAAATTGAACCAAATCCTTCAGTGCTTTTCTTGTTTTCTGCTCATTTTAGCATTAAGGTCCATTTGAGTTACACAATCCAAGTTTTCTGATAATTTTAACACCAATTTTTAATGCAGTCAGACCCTCAGGCACACGCTCTCTCAATGGACATTTTGTTCACCACATATTTCAGTTTTCAGGTTTTGTGTTTCATTTCCAAGTCTGTGATGTCACATTCCCAATGACGACATGTTGATGATGACAGTCGTGTCACTTGAGCCTCCTCTTGTTGTCACTTTATGGTAGAGCAGTGTCACAGGAGGCTTTGGCTTCCTTGGATCTTTAAACAGTTAATTGTTGAGGGCTTTCAGTGTGACGAGGTGACAGAAGACACCACAAAGTCACACTGGACAGGGAAGTCACCGCATGTGGGCCACTTGGACCATCAGCAGTGGTCAGCAGGTGTTCAGTGTGGTCCAGTGGTTAGTCAGAAACATGAGGTTATATTCTTGGTGGTCTTTACCTTCATTCTCCTGAGTGTATCTTTGGTGCTTTGGGTGGACAAAATACTCAAAAGTACGAAGTCCGTGTTGAGTTCTCTGCTGAGGTCTTGTCATGTCTGCTCCAGCATTGTCACCGTGGCACAGAACACAGAACACCACATCAGCATAACTATTTGTGTTACGATTTACAAAGAGCTTTTTACACTTGTGAATCACAGACTGAATTGTCACTTGTGCCACCATGTTGTCACTATCCTGCTTCACGACGATGACAGTCCAAAGTGTGTCTTCATACCCCAAGAGTGAAGTTGGTCAGTAATATAATAAAGAACTTGCTTTATTATGAAATTAAAAGTAAACTTTAAAAGAATTAATCAGACTGAGATCAATTTACAATTTAGTAGCAGGATAAATCACAAGTCCCAAGATGTCTCAGGCTGCGTGTTTTCTCTTCTTCTTCTCTTTCTGGTGCCTCATTTGTCTGAACTGGTGGCACACTGGTCAGTGCTGTTGTCCTATCCTGGATTCCAGTTCTATTCCCAGTTACAGTCTCTGTAGATGTTCTGACCTCACTATTATGACTTAAAAGACCTTTAGGTAGCTGAACTCCCCCCTTTATCAGTTTATCATCCTGCAGACCACCTTGACACGAGGAGTACGAATCTCCATCTTATTAACAAAGAGCAGGCCTGAAACTACAAAGTGAAGAAACAAACAGTCCATAACTCAAAGGCAAGTGAAACAATAGAAACACAGCGGAGTGACAAGTGAAGAGCAGCACACAAATAACAAACGGCTCGCTAACGGCTTCTGAACTGTAAATATTAATACATAACGGTAAACTGGCACAGATATGAACTTACTGATCATGTGATCAAAGGTCTACACAGGCAGGATGAACTTGGGGCCTAAAGAAGGCTTGTAGTTGCCATGGTTATACTAATTTACATTGGGACCGCCCCTCTGTATGGCAGCTCAAGAAGGACAAACATCACGAGGCTCACACATTTAGTGTTAAACACAACAGTATAGGACAATAAAAAATAATTAATATCTTTGCAAACATGACCCCCCACCTGATATCAAACACATCACCCTTAATGACTGTGATGAAATAATGAGAGAAGTTCAGATACTGGCCTATTGTAACGTTTGGTTTCTCTTTCCTTGCCAGCTTTAACCTCTGCTGTACAGACTCTGCCATCCCTCTGCTAACCCCAACCCTATTCCCTACTAGGAGCCCCTCCAGTTATCAGTCCAGGGGTCTAATCGTGTCTTTAGACTGACAGTTCCACACTAGGACCACATATCCAGTTTTCCACGTACCACATGACTACAGAGTAGAGTTGTGCTGTTTTCCTCCATTTGTCCCTAAAGCCATTGGCCAAACACTACACTTGTCTCCAGTGTCCCTTGTGTCCCCAGGAGGACCTCAAACATGACAGCCATTTGGGTGAGTAGTGTGCAATGAGTTAGTGGCTGTGGGTCCTCTGGGTCATCAGGGTCTAGCATTCATACGAGCCATCGCTTCAACCATGAAACTCAAGAGATACTCATGAGTGAGTCTTACTGTCCCTGATTGTAAAAATGTTCAGTCAGGTGTCCCCTGGGTCACATCTGTCATTCATTCATACACCCCTGCCTTATGTGAAGAATGTGAAGAGTTGAAGTCCAGGACAGTCTTGTTCGGAGTAATATCTTTCACCAAAGTCAATGCTAAGGTCTGATGTCATTTATAACTCTTTGAACGCTCCAATAAACAGAGTGGCTGATGTTAACTGAGCCTCTAACAGAGATGAGCCATCTGAAGGCACTGATGAAACATGAAGTGTCCGTGGATTCGACCAGCACTACATGGACCACCCTGATACTCACACAGGTGAATCTGACTGCCCTCTGTTACCAGTTTGACGTGAGCCAGAAGTGCAAGGACTGAACTCATCAAGCTCTACGTTAGTAAAGGGAGGTTCTGTACTTACTGCTGGTAAGTCAGCCATCTTCTGAGTGTGAAATACACAACAAAGTTTCCTGCCAATGACACATTAAATATGGCTCTGCTTATAACTGTTTTTGCACCAACAACACACAGAGCTCCTCCAGTGAAGAGACGTCCTTGATGTTCAGTCTGCTCGTGGTAATGGCACTAACCAAGAAACAACGAGAAGACTGCCAGGGATTAACAGAGGGGTTTCCTCTTTGAGAGAAAGTTGAACTTCACTAATACGACCAACTCTGAACGTCTATGGAGGGATCAAGATTTATTAGTGCACTGCCTTTGGGAATGGCTTCTCTGTTCTTGAGAGACTCAAACTCTTTAGCATATGCAGTGCCCTCCATAATGTTTGGGGTCCATGGTGCCCCCATGTGTTCCACAGTTTAAAACTACAAAATAAAACATTCAGATGTGATTAAAGTGCACATTGCAGACTTTCATTAAGGGGATTGGCACACATTTCAGTCACACCATGTAGAAGTCACAGCACTTTGTCTACATGATGTCCTCCCATTTCAGGGCACCATAATATTTGAGACAATTGGTGTTTGTGATTCCTCAGGTGTGTTTCAGGGCTTCAGAAGATACCTCAGCTTGCTTCTACTGTTTGGAGTTTATAGTTGCCATTGTTCAACATGAGCTGTGCCAATGAAAATCAAAGAAGCTATTGTGAGGTAAAACATGAGAATAAAACTGTTTGTGATGTCAGTAAAACCTTAGGATGACCAAAATCAACTCTCTGGAATAACATGAAGAAGAACACAGTGGTGAGCTCAGGAATCACAAAGAGACTGGTAGGCCAAGGAAGACCTCCACTGCTGATGACAGAAGAATCCTCACTGTGCTCAAGAAAAAGCCCCAAACACCTGTCTGACAGAATAGAAAGAGTCTTCAGTAGGCAGAGGTGGATGTGACAGAGATGACTATCAGCTGAGGACTTCACAAACAGAACACAGAGGCCACACTGCAGGATACAAACCACTAGTTAGCCACAAAAACAGGATGGCCAGATTACAGTTTGTGAAGAAGGACTTCAGAAAGTCTGAAGAATTCTGGGAAAAGGACTTGTAGACAGACGAAAGAAGGTGATGGCAAGAGCAACGTGTGCAGAGAATAAGGAACGTCCCAAGATCCAAAGCAGACCACCTCATCTGTTAAACATTGTAGAGGGTGGTGTTATGGCTTGGGCATGTATGTAGGTCCTGGCACACTCCTCTTCATTGATGAAGGAACTGCTGACAACAGCAGCACAATGAATTCTGAGGTGTAGAAACATCTGATCTGCTCAACGTCCAGTAGATGCCTCCAAACTTGCTGGATGGCACTTCATCCTACCACAAGGTAACGACCCCAATCAGACTGCTGAGGCAACACAGGAGTTTTCAAAGCTAAAGAATAGAAAATTCTTGAATGGCCAAGCCATTCACCTGATTTAAATCTAATTGAGCAGGACTTCCATATGCTGAAGAGAAAAACATAAAGGGGACAAGCAAGAGCTGAAGATGGCTGAGCATCACCAGATAAGATCCTCAGCACCTGGTGATGTTTGTGAATCGTAGACTTCAAGCAGTCACTGCATGTAAGGGATATGCGACAAAGTCCTAAACATGACGTCTTTAATGCAGGGGTTCCCAGCCTTATTCATGCCAAGGTCCCCTTAGGTTGAGGACTCGCTACTTATCACCATCCAATAAAGAACATACCCACGTGTCTATAATAAACTGCTATACAGACCTGTTGAGTGCAGGTAACTCAACTCTATAAAACAAAGCACTTTCACTATGAAAAAAATAGACCGCTCAAACTAAAAATATAAAACTCACCTTAGGCCTAGTGAGACATTGGGCTTGAAAGTTCTTGCACAGTTTGCCCACTCTGGGTTGCAGCTGGCTTAGTGCCAATTTCAAATCATTTCCCACATGTAGCCGTGTTCTGTTTTAGGTTTTCAGTACATTCAATGCAGAAAAGCCTGCTTCACTCAGGAATGTTGTTGTAAATGCTAAGAGGCATCACACGGCTTTTTCGCTCAGCACTGCGTATTTGTTTCTGAGATTTCTCCAAAATTCTGATAGGGGAATGGCCGAGAATTGTATTTTCAAACTTCACCTCAAGTCAAGACAATCCTCTTCAGCTCAGGACTCAAATGGATTTCTTATTTAGTTTAAATGACGATTGTCCAGCTCTGGGAAACAGTCGCTGAAGTATTCCTTCAGGTGGGTCAGATAGGCAGGAGTACTGTAGGTCTACAAGCACACTGGATGTTCCTGGCACCTGGTGAAGGATCAGGAACATTACAGTATTTCCTTTGTTTAGCTTTTTCTCCCAAAATCCAATTTTTTGTATAAATGCACAAACTTTATCTTGCAAATTAAGGATGCTATGATCACGGCCCTGCATGCTCTGATTCAAGGTATTTAAAAATTGAAATATGTCAGCCAAATACGCAAACTTCAGATCCCACAAGTGGTTGTCAAAACAGCTGGCAAACTGGGAGTTCTCAGATGAAAGAAATTCACGCAGTTCTGTGTTGTAAAACTGCCCTGTGAGACAGTCAGCAGACCTCCAAATGCAGCAGAAGGCATGTGGTGATTTGTCTGGTAAACAGTCTGTCTGTGTTTAAGGGGCCATGCTTTCATACTATTTACAATACAATAAAATGCAATTTCTTTTTATATAGCCCAATATCACACAGGAAGTGCCGTAATGGGCTTTAACAGGCCCTGCCTCTTGACAGCCCCCCAGCCTTGACTCCCTAAGAAGACAAGGAAAAACTCACAAAAAAAGAAAACCTTGTAGGGAAAAAAATGGAAGAAACTTTGAGACCCCTTTCCAGGTAGGCTGGGCATGCAGTGGGTGTCAAAAAGAAGAGGGTCAATACAATACAATACACAGAACAGGACACATGTAATCCTCAATACAGTATAAAATAAAATAAAAATATTACAAGTACAGAGCAGATTTCAACAGTAGATGATATCCCATAATATGATTTGGATTTGTTCAGAGTCCTGGAGGCCTCGGCCATCAAGTTGCCTCCCCCTATTGCCCATTCAATAGCTGAGTCAGTGCTGGGCCAGCCAATCCGATGAAAGGACCGCTCTACCCAGCGATTCCTGTGATCCTCCATCAGGGATGACTTTACCTTAGGCAGACAAAACAACTTGGCAGGTGGGCCGTGGCACCAAGTGCCACATTTGAGTACCGAGAAGAGAAACAGAATAGGTGAAGGTTAGTATCAAATTATAACCATCATGTTACTTATGTTTTAGTGCTAATGACTGACAACAGAGATGCAGTCTGCACAGTTAATCAGCAGCTCTAGTCAGGGTGTGCTAAACTGAAGTCGTGAGTCTTCAGCCGGGATTTAAAAGTTGAGACCAAAGGGGCATCTCTTATAGAAGCAGGCAGACCACTCCACAGTTTAGGGGCCCTGTAACTAAAAGCTCAACCTCCCACTGTTATTTTATTAATCCTTGGAAACCTAAGCAGACCGGTATCTTGAGATCTTAATGTGCGCTCAGGTTTGTAAGTCATGATAAGTTCAGACAAGTAAGCCGGACCTTGGCCATTTAATGCTTTATATGTTAAAAGGAGGATTTTGAAATCTGCCCTAAACTTAACCGGGCGCCAGTGTAAGGATTTAAGAACTGGAGTTATGTGTTTGTATTTTCTTGCTCTTGTAATAATTCTTGCAGCAGCATTTTGGATTAACTGGAGGCTGAATAAAGAACAGTTTGAACATCCAGCGAACATCACAGTGCATTAGTCAATCCTACTAGAGATAAATGCATGAATTCATTTCTTAGAATCCTGTTTATTTAGAAAGCGCCTTTATTTCCCAACATTTTTAAGATGGAAGAAACATAATTTGGACAACTTTGTAATGTGTGCTTTAAATGACAATGATTTAAATGATTTGAATGCATTTACAACTTTAACAAGATCTTGACGCACTTGTTGCAATTCGCCCTCCATTCCTTGTGTGACACGTGCTTCTCTGTGAAGTATGCAGTGTGTATCCATGACATTTGGAGCTCCGGCCTTTATTAACATGATGACTCCGCTGTGCTTGCCTGACATTGCAGTGGTGCCATCCTTACAGATGCCCACACAATGAGACCAGTCAATGAAATTTGGCTGCATGAACACATCTAAGATTTGATAAAATGTCCTGAGCTGTTGTCCTCTCCTTAATTTCTTCTTAAGAATATAAACTCCTCAACAAACCCTCCATCTCCAGTAAATCTGACATCTGTACTATGTTAGCTATATCTGTGTGTTTATCCAACTGCAACTCAAACTGTTCAATAGCTGTTTTTCACCTGTTCCAATTATTAGTCTGTTACCTGGTCAGCCATGTCAGATGTCCATCTACACACAGTGCTGTCTGACAAAGTGTCAATTTAACGGGCAGCTTCCTCTCTAAGCAGTTCCCAAAACGGTGGTCTTTGGTCTTTGTGTGAGCTTTCTTTGCACAGTCAATACAATATGACACCAAAAGAGACGCCTTCAGTGTCCTCTGTGAAACTGTTGTTTGCCGTGTCAAAGTGCTCCCTTGTTTTACAAGCAGTGCTGCTTTCCTTAGGAAGAGGTCAACGTGTTTCTCAACATCAGCGGGATGCTTCTGTTTTAGATGTCTTTTCAAATTAGATGGCTTTGACTTTCACTTGACAGGATTTCCTGACCAAGAGTATATTTGGGGTAATCAAGTGTGTCTGTTTCCTTATTCAGAACAAATCCAAATTCTATGTATGAACCTTCATGCTTTCTAGATTCAGATTCTGCCTTAGAATATGACTGACTCATTTGATCAATTTAAACCAGAACTACAAGATGAGTTTTCTTTGGAAAGTTTCCTTTTTAAAAACAGTCCATCATTACGTATGTTTTAGTATTTGACGTGTCTAGCTTACTGTGAACTGCTTTAACTCCACAATGCAATATATGCAGTTAACGGAGGCCTTCAACTAGCGCTAACAAAGTGACGATGATCTTAGTGAAGTAGAAGGTGAACCAGACAATATTTACAACATTTTAAATAATAAAATTGTATGATTTTTATTTTCTCCATTTTGCTTTCGACATAACCCTATGGACCCCCAAGGGGCTGTGGACCACAGGTCAGGAACAACTGCTTTAATAGACCTGCCAATTCTGTGTCCAAACATTAGGGTGCCACCCCTGAAATGGTGGGTCCATGTAGAAAAAATGTTAACATGGTGTGACCGAAATGTGTGCAAATCCTCTTAAAGGAAAGTCTGCAAAGTGCACTTTAATCACATTTGAATTGTCTGATTTGTAATTTTAAAGTGTGGAGCAGAGGGGGAAATCAAGGACATATTGTATGTGTCTTTGTCACAAACATGGAGGGCAGTGTCCCTCTCTCCGCACAGTGCAGATGATATTATCTCTTGACTGTTTACGTTCTTCCATTCTTACAGCAATGCCAGCCCTAACAGCGGCCCTTGCTGATAGCAGACGTGTTGAAGCTCTCGACTATGTGATGAAGGCTGGTAACAGCTCAGACCAAGGACCAGCTTGGACCAAAACATTGTGACCCAAGAGACTGGGCTGAGACAGTGGCATTGAACACTGATAACTCAGATTTCTGTATCAGAGACCACGTCAGTTAGCTCATGCTTTGTGATGAACTGTTCTGCTTTTGCCAAGGAAGAAGGTCCTGTAAGTCAAGTTGTATCCTTCAGATGACTAGCGGGGACTGCTCTTGTAGCATCGTCAGCTGGGTTTAAGTCAGTAGCTATAGCACTGCTGTCAATGTGTGGACTTCTGAATCCATAAAGCCCTGTTGCTGACATAAACATTGAATCTTCTTGTCTCATTGTGAATGAAGCCCAATGTGTACAATTCAGTCTCCTCAAATTCAACATCCATTTGTGATGAGATGAGCTCTGCCTTTTCTAGTGCTAATATTGCAGCACGCAGCTCTTGTGTTGGTACAGAGAGTTCATGACGTGCAGCCAGATTTGCTTTTCCCGTAACAAACCCAATATCGCACTGTCCTTTAAGGTTCATGGTTTTCATAAAGGCTTAGCTGCTATTGGATTAACAGAGGCAATACAGATGATGCAGACTTCACTAATCTTTATTTCTTCTTGGGGAATAAAGGAATATGGACGTGGGTCTTGGAGGTCAGACAGAGCTCACAGAGAGTTTCTTCAGCCATCCCACACATTTTCTTTTTCTGCAGATAGTAGGGAAACCCAATCACTTGTCTCTTGAAACCTTGAGGGTCAAATAAACGATTAATGGAAGGCAAAACACCTCAGCAAGTGAAGGGTTCTCTTCCTGGTTTACTTGAATTGCAAAGGTGTGAGAATTTAAATTTCAAGCAGGCCAGGACTGCGTTGTATTTGGAATACGTCCACTCCTATTTCTGAATCCCTCAAGTCGCTAGCATAATCTTAGGATGGAAAGGCCTTTATTACCTGCATACAGTTAGAAGTCATTTTGTGCAACCTAAGATTTGAATAAGCAGGCAGGTCTTGTGTTCTTTTAGCAAAATGACAGCGGCGTTAACAGAGGAACAAGGACTTGAGACCATCGTCTGTTTAAAAATCTCCCTCTACCAATTTCTTAATGTCTTAAAAAACATGCTTTAAAAACTGCTGAAACAGTCACTCAAACATATTACAATAGAAATGCTACATGTAAAAAGTTATACATAATTGAAAGTGTTTACCTGAAGCAATTATAAATAATAAAATAAATAATAATAAATAAAACTAAATAATAATAATAATAAAATAAATAATAATAATAATAATAAATAAAATAAATAATAATAATAAAAATAAAATAAATAATAAAAATTTCATTTTTATTACTATTTAATTTAATATTGTTTCTTTGTATCAGTATACTGCTGCTGGATTATGTGAATTTCCCCTTGGGATTAATAAAGTATCTATCTATCTATCTATCTATCTATCTATCTATCTATCTATCTATCAAACAATCACTCCATTCTAGATTGGTTGATTTTTGAATGATATTGAAAAGGAAAAAGAAAGTCATCACCTTTAAGGCATTTGCTGTGTGTGAGCATTAAGAGTCATTTCACTACACACGGTGTGTGACAGGGCTGGCTGTGCCTTTGTGAGGACCACACTTTCCATACTACTAGGCACTGCAATACAGATTATCAAGTATTATGCAGTTCTGCAAATCAATTATGTAGCATTTCAACAATTTAAATACATTACAATTTGCTAACAACTAAACATAACCATAAATATGCTGACCTGCACATTCAGTTAATGTTGCCTAATGCCACAGATGAAACTAATCTTTGAAGAACAAGGAAAACGGTCAAAAAGTGACACTCCACAAAATCAACTCTATGAAGCCATTCATTGCCTAAATTTTAGGAACAGTAAAGTAAATGTTATACTATTAATTGTACTGGCATAAATAATTCAGTCAACATTTTCATATTCTTCAGTAATGGAAAAGAAGGGTGGGGGAGAAAAGTCCTTGCTCTTTCCTATCTTGTCTGGAATTGCTGGAAGCAGAAATAATTGCCATTTAATAAGTCAATTAGAGCACACAAAACACTCATTTTTAAGACCACCATTCTCTGTCCCCATAATGCCACTGACACAGCACAGGGCTGAAGAAAGACAAGTCAGTGACAGCCTCACCAGAGACCTGCTGTGTGACCTGTTGGTCAAAGTCTTTTTGTGAAGTTCTAATACATACAATGAGTGTCAGAAAACTTTTCAACTGAAATTTACGAAGCACTACCCGTGGGACACAGAATGTCCTTCTTCTCGTGTGGAAATTGAAGACCGATGTCTAGGCTGGTAGATAAAAAATTTTAGAAATACTGTAAGCTGACAAATTCTTATAATTGTTCTTCCCTTAAAAAAAGCTTGAAAAGTTACACACCTTTAATGCTGGCTTTGCGAAGTAAGAGAAGACACCACCATCTTCTAATTTGTGGCATGTCTTCCTAAAAAATGTAAATCGGGAAATTACAATAAATTCTATGAATAAAAAAAATCACAATATTCAAACAAATCTTACACTTGAACCACTGACCTGACTGAAATCAAATGCTCTTCCAGTGGCGATGTAGAGAGCATACTAAAAAAAGAAGCACATCATTATTTAAAATCAACATTTACATCTTACTACTGGCAAAGTGTCCTCCACTTACCATGAGCAGTCCCGGCTGTCAGTCTGTGTGGGTAGATTCTACCAATTTAAGAGGTGATTAGTTAGTACAGGAGATATCTGTGTGTGTTTTTTGTCTTATTCTAGTAAAACATATTGATATTTACATTACCTTGTAATGTGATTCCTTCCAGCTACCTGGCATTAGTTTAGAGGCAATTTTCCTACAGAAAACATTTGTTTTGTCAAAATTGACTTATATTATATTAATGTATATTATAATTATATATATATATTACAGTATATTATAATGTATATTATCATTGTAGAACTGGATTAATAATATTTAATTCTGAACATGCGCCAATTAATAATTTTATCACACAGAAGCAAGAATTACTTAACCAAAATGTAGTTGGAGCCTTTCATCACTTTTTATGACAATGATATTCATTTCAGATTACAAAAGTAGAATTATTAGTAATAGAACAGGTAGAGAAATAGAGAACATCAGATAATATAATCTCTAGCAACTTTTAAATGAACAAATAATTTATGAAGGGAGTGACTTTGGCTTCACACAAGAGACCCCAGCACACCATTACAGATATTTTAGAACCCTAAGGATGTTTTACCACTGTGCCATTATGAATTATTTACACAGCTCTTCTATAATAGCTTAGTGAAAACTATTAGGATCAAATGTTTTAAAGAAGAACAGTTCAAATGGGCAGCAGCCATCACTAGGTGACAGAAATAACAGAGTAAATAAGGAGCAGTCCTGCTGAAATGCTGATTTGGGGAGATATGGGCTGAGGTTCAAACTGAGTGAACTGAACATATGAACAAAGATAAAAAAAAGAATATTAAAACTTTTGAACGCTGGAACTGAACAGTTGAACAAAGATCAAGAACAAATGACTTGAACTCTTTTGAACGCTTGAACTGCAAGACACCATATTTACTTGTGCACAGTGGCTTTATGAGAGTGTTTAATTGAATTGTGTTACTAGATAATATTTAATTTTCAATATCATTAATTACATGTTACTTAAATCCCAGTGATACCTCGGCATGAGCAAAATATCTTTTTTTTTTTTAAGTTTTAAAACCTGAACAATTCAATATAGCGGCCGTCTCCAAAGCCATGATGATCACTGAAGTCAAGAAAGTGAATAATTTTGTTTTTTGGATACATAACCTGATAAATACAACATGCCTGATGTTTTTGAAGAATTCAGAATCCTACATTGTATATACACATGTTAACCCAACTGGCAATGCATACATTTCAATAAATTATAGATTATTTAGAAATGCATAAGTTTCATTAATTCATTCTTCAGGAGTTACAGATCTTAACATTTGTACAAAGGCAAGGTGAGTAAATGGTGGACAAATTTCTGATTACAACAATGAACTCTTTGGAAAAACAAATCTACTTACACACAAAACCCAGTGACCTGGATGCCAGGAAGGGAGGAAGATAACATCTTTCGATGCTATAGCATTCTAAGAAGATATATAATATTCTGTTTAATTTTAGAATCACTCTAGAAGACAACAAGAAGCCTCCAAAAGAACTGTGACAAATCTATAAACCAAATTAACAGTAACATTTTATAGAACATTATTCAATGTACTTACTGGAAAAGTCAGGAAAGGGTCTTGTGAAAGAGGAGGTAGCCATGTGGGCACCACATAAGCATTTACAACATCAGCATCTTTTCCCTAAACAACAAACAATTAAGAGCAGCTCACCTTAGAAACACACTTAATCAGTACAATATGGAACTGAATGACACCAAAATTTATTTACGTACACATTGCTGTGCAATCTGGCCAATGATCTTCAGACAACAGTTTCCAATCTATGTTTAACAAAAAAAAAAAAAAAAACAACAGTATAATTAAAAACACTGAGGATTTTAACAAACATAATCTACAAACAGAATTAACTGCAATTGATTTTACATTCACATCACAAGATACTTTGTGCAGTTGACGCTGTACTCACAGTTGCTTCCAATTCTGTAGACAGGCCAAGAGATAGGAAGTCAGCTCTGTTTAAGACAGTGTTATCAATTATGGTTATTTCTTCAGTAGGAATTCCTTTCGAATTAAGAACGTATGAAAGCTGAAGATATACACAGACAAATATTCTAGTGAGTAAAGGAGGCTCTGCCATGAGCCCTATAATGAACTTGTAAACGTTGCATATACCAATTGCTTTTGCTCAAGATTAGGCTCCCGATTCCAAAACAATGCTTTTGCCATTATATCTTCTGACTCACTGTTGTCCATTTCACTAGATTCTTCATAATTGATTAAGACTTCTGTTGTTTGGAAGAAAAACAGATTAAAGGAGCTCAGATTAAAATAAAAATAATATGTTAATGTGGCAAATTGAACATATTTATCTTTGCCTACTTGTAGCCTCATGCTTGCTTTCAAAAGGATGACCTCTTTTCAAGAGCTTTTGTGTACTTGTCATATCCAAGGCTAAGAAAAACAATTTGCAAACTTAATACCACATCCATATGATGCAGGAAGTGAAAACAGAAATTAAATAACCACTGTTTTTACCTAATTTTGCTCTTCCGTGACAATCAAGTTCGATTTTGGGGTCACGACCAAAGACGTTTTGATATTCTTGAAATTTTTTTTTGTTTTTGTACTCATTCCTAAATTGTATAATTGACCTCATCAAAAAAAATGTGAGCAGAAGGTGAAAGCAAGTTCATGAAGTAATTGATTTTTTTCAAAGATGCGAAAAGTTGTTCTGCAGAGTGACTGTTAAGCCATCCAGCCAACTCAGGCACAAGCTCAATTCTGCGTAATAGATCCTTTGCATCCTTGGTATTATGCTCATGAAATGTATCATAAAGAGCATAATGCTCAGATGAGCCACTGACAGGATGCACATCAGGACAAGAATCAGAATCCTCTCTCTTCTTTAAAAGCCATGGCAGGTTAATCCTCAATTCTCCCTTTTTGGCAAGCACAATATTTTCGGGCGTTGATTCGGCAAGTCTTCCCTCATTTGGACTGAAAGGCTGAACCTGTGGCACCCTCAGATTGGTATGTGTGGCTAATCCTCTTGCAAAATCATAAATGCAGATATTTGGAAAGTGCTTCCAAGACAGTAAAATGTCTGCATAGTCCCTTGGACTCTCTGCGCGAATGTTACATTTGATTGAGTATACAACAGCACAGGGACGACACATCACAACAGCCCAGTCATCTGTTTATGCAAATTAAAAGCAGTATAAATAATAATGGTCATTCAAGAACATAAGATTATCAGAGTGATCCAAAGACAAACTACTGTTAAATGAGGTCTCTGCTGTGTGTTATCTAGTAGGTCAGTTTGGAGTGAAAGGTCATGCGATTGTACTGAAAGCTTCAGTCTGACAAACCATGGTGTATTTATTCAGAAAAGGTCACATCTTTTTAAAAAGAATTGAATAGACTGAACTTCATCAGTAGAATCCGTTGAATTCTTAAATGTGATTATGTGTATGTTTGGACATTACGATTTTTAAATATGTAGGTGGAAAACACATGTAGTCCAAATCTTCAGGTGTATTCTCAAAAAAACGTAAGGAATTACGCTGTTGTCTTCTTCACTAAAACAACTGAAAATGACAAACTTGTACCTATATTTATATTAGTCTAATAATTATTGGTGATTAAAGTCTAATTAGAACGTATGCTGATTAACAGAACATCTAACACAGACTGTTTAATACTTAGATCAAAAATGAAACTTTAAAAAAAATGTGAATTTGGGTGGTACTACTTTGATGTTCAATTCAAAGAAATTTTACAATTTTACATTTCGATGTGGTTTATTTTTCTGCTTGTGTACATTTTAAAACATTACATTTAACTTCTATGTTTTATAGCAAAGATTATATGCAACGTTTATCATGAATAGTCATTGAACAATTGATTTCAAACAAGGTTTTAACAGATATTGAATGAAATACATAACTGACCTGACGCTTCCCAAACCTTCTGGAAAATTTTATCATAGGTGGCTCAATTTTGCATTTGATTTCTTAATCTTAGTATTAGGTCCTTTTTGGATCCTTTTGGAGACAGACCACAGCTCTTTACTAACTTACTCAATGCAGCAACCTAAAATGGATATACACATACGCTTTCAGTGAGCACTCAACTCATGTAGGGACAGGCTCGTATTAGAATTAAACATACTTCCATATTTCAAACAGTGAGGTTAAGCAAAGTCCAGTCCTATACTGGGCACACACTCAGATAGGCTCACAGTTAATCAAAAACACTCAAAACTCTTCAATCGGTTAACATTTTTGATGACAGAAAGGTATACATGAAACATTACAGACAAATGCCCTACTACATACATACCTTTTAAGTTTGTGAGCTCACCACATCATCTGTCCTCAGTGACAAATATATCAGAAGCCTCCTCAGGTTCCTGAACTTGAGGAATTTTAGCAAATTCAGTGTTGAGCACGGTGCTAGATTTTCTTGTATGAGTACCAATCCATGGTGCCCAATTATGGTAGTTTGGTTTTACAACAAATGGATTCTGACAGTTACCTTAATGAGAGCAAATGAGACTTTCATGAAATGGAAAAGAAAATTCAGTGTGTATATATTTTACGTAATGGTTAAAAGCTAAAGAAGACAAAATGTAATGATTACTCTTAACAAAGCCACGACTTATCATTTCAAGGTCTACTGACTCCCAAAAATCTTCCACATTTACTTTGCCATCATAATCCGTTTGGGTTTCTTCTATTTCACTGGCTGCAGAAAATCAGGACAAAATTAAAAGCAATAAATGCTAAGAAACTAAGAAGTACGCTACAGTTTCACACTTGTCATCTACCCACCAGGCATACTAAAAACTCCTTTCTTGTGAAGTACTACTGGAGGATGAAATCCACAACATATGCAAGAGTAGTTATATTCATGTGCTGAGAGTGCCTCAAAATGGAGGTATCCATGCAAAAGACAATCTCACTTGGGAAACTTTTGGTTTGCGGTCAGTTAAAGGATATCTATAGCATTTCCAATGGAAGTGTGATTCTAAATGAAAATATAAAAAAAAAAAAACCATAATGCCAACCACATAATTAAATAACAAAATGTACACAGAAACTGTTCACGTATTTTACGTTTATCTAACCTTCTCTGAATGTACTAAATTTAACCTAATTATAAAATCACAGAATTATTCAGCAGTATAACAGTTTATTACATTTAAGAAAAGCCAAATATAATTTATAAGTAAATCATAGGGAATATATCTTCTGAAAAAGCTGATGCAAAAAACACAAAAATACAGCTTGTATTTATAAGATCA
>JANRMT010028174.1:1139032-1151974 GCA_026402145.1 Polypterus bichir lapradei
CAATTCGCCAATCCACAACAGCATTTTTTTAAAGTCATGCTTCAACCGCCATGTACAATTAGCTGTGTGGTGCAGCGGCATCCACACAGCTGGAAAATTATTTTTGTTTCCGATCAGCCTATGCAGATACTTTGCACTTTTTTTTACTATAAAGAAGATTTAATTCTGTTTATTTTTGTATTGCGCTCTTCATCAAGTGCAGGCACAGAGCACTGAGTCAAGCCCTCAGGTTAAGTGCAATTATAAATTTTACAAATTATTAAATATAAAATGAGTACACATAAAGACCCAGATTTTTAATCATATGAGAAAAAAAGCAGAAACTGATTAACACAAATGGAGCACAGCACTGTCTGTCTATTAATTAATTATGGAACCATAGTCAGTTGGCAACAGAAGAGAAGAAAACAAAAACTCATCAATGGGGAAAATAAACCTCCTGGGGTCCACCATCCGCCATCACCTAAAACAGACAACGTCAGACACATGCGAGACCCAATCAGAGCCCTGCAGACTTCGGCTAACTAGCTGCCTAATGCCTGCTGGTCATTCTATAGTGGAGTCTGCACTGGCCATCCAATCTGATGACAGAATCTTTCCATCTGATGATTTCAAGGCTCCAAGTATCTGAGATGTCTTTTCCACGACTAGAAGGAAAGCTTGGCAGTAGACGCTGAGAAACCCAGAAGAGAAACAGAACAGTAACAGTTTATAAGTAAAGTATTACTTATATTTTTATACAAAGGACTAGCAAACAGAAATGTATTGTCTACAGCTAATCAGCAGCTCTAGTCAGGGTATGCTAAACTGAAGTTGTGAGTCTTCAGCCTGAGATTAATGGGGCATCTCCTAGAACAGCAGACAGATCACTCCACAGCATTGGGACCCTGTAATTAAAAGCTTGACCTCCCACTCTTATTTTCTTAATTCTTGGAATTATAAGTAGGCCAGCATCTTGAGATCTTATTGTGTGCTCTAGTTTGTAAGTAATCATAAGTTAAGATAAGTAACTGGCCATTTTAGACATTCCTTTTGCCTACAAGGCTCAGATTTATAAATAAAGATAAAAAAAATGAGTGCCCACTTAACAGGATTAAACAGAGTTGGATATCTATTACATATAGGACACAGAAGATGCATGGATGGGGATCTCCAAGCTGATGTTTTCCATTGCTAAAAAATACAGATGTTATTCAGTCAAAATAATATGAAAAATTTTCTAAAAAGAAAAGCATAGTCAAGAACTAAAGATGGTAAATATAAAAATACAGCTGGAAAGAAAAGAAAAATGCTTCCAAATAACTTTGTCTGCACCTCCCCAGGTAAATGGCACACATGTATATGGTCATCCACATGAAGCAACAGAAAATGGGGTTCATCAGACCAGGCACCCTTCTTTTGTTGATCCAAGGCTCAGTTCAGACACTCACATTCCCATTGTAGGCACTTTTAATGGGGTTAGTAGGGACATTCTGACTGGCATGTAGCCTAATACGTAACATAGTTGGTTAGAATATTAGAGAGATCTAGACAAGAACAGGCCGTTCAGCCCAACAAAGCTCGCCAGTCCTATCCACTTAATTCTTCCAAAATTACATCAAGTCAAGTTTTGAAAGTTCCTCAAGTCCTACTGTCTACCACACTACTTGGTCACTTATTTCATATGCCTATGGATTTCTCTGTGACGAAAAATGTTTGTGCAAAATTTACCTTTAACAAGTTTCCAACTGGTGTCCCCGTGTTCTTGATGAACTCATTTTAAAATAACCGTCTCAATCCACTGGACTAATTCCCTTCATAATTTTAAACACTTCAATCATGTCTCCTCTTAATCTTCTTTTATTTAAACTGTAAAGGATCAGCTCTTTTAATCTTTCCTCATAATTCAGCCCCTGTAGCCCTAGAATCAGCCTAGTCGCTCTTCTCTGGACCTTTTCTAGTACTGCTGTGTCCTTTTTGTAGCCTGGAGACCAAAACTGCACACAGGACTCCAGATGAGGCCTCACCAGTGTGTTATAAAGCTTTTACTCCACACATCAAGGCGGTATATAACCTGACATTCTGTTACCCTTCTGTTTTGTCTTGGTAGAGTTATATTTAACTCTACTTTCCCCTTTTGTATTATTAATAAGTATACTTTGTCAGAATGCCTCAAAAATCACATTCTTATCAATGTTTTTAAGGTATTATAGTATATAACTTCTCCTCACTTTTCCTTCTACATATATAACCTCAGGTAATTAGGTGTAGTAAAAGACAAGCAGGAGTTAAGTTACAATTTAAACAATGTATTATTGGTAATATTCATAAATAATAACAATATGCAAAGTACATTTAAATATTGGCAACTGTACAACCTGATAAATGGCGATGTGTAGTTTCAGGCGGCACACAGACTTGTTAGTTACTTAAAATGTCTCTAGTTAAGGCATCATTTGTGGTCAGCTTTCTTCAGAACAGGCCGAATTGCCTGTCTCAATATGGCTGCCTAGCTGTGTTCTTCATTGTGTTGTCCATTCAGCAGTTTGGTAAGAGAGAGAGAGTGAGGAAGTGAGCAAATTTATAGATTTTCTGTCCAACCCCTAGAACCAATAAAACGTCATGGTACTTGAAGGCTTCTGATACAAGCCAGTTCCAAACAGCCATACTTCAGACCAATGGGGCAAAGAACATCTTAATACCTGCCATTTCCCAAAACCATATGTTAAGGTAAAGTTTGGCAGTTAGGCAGCCTGGCTTTCTTGAGAGGGTGAGAGAGAAACTTTAGCATAGACTTACCCCAATTCTGTCGTAAAATTCACTTTCCTGACTTAGTTTTGCTTAAGTTACAAATAAAGACATACAAAATATTTATTAACTTATATGCAAATCTCACATCACAACACCTTCTTAATGGCGTCTGAACACTGTCTGGAAGTCTATAGCTTAGAGTCCACTAGGACTCCTAAATTCTTCTCATAAGGCGAACTTTGATTTGTAAACCACTGTCGTAAAATTTAAAAAGAGCCACAGAAAGGTTTGGGGCTGCCAGCCATATATTATTCCCTGGCTGCAAAATGGTTAAGGATTTGTACTGATGTGTACAGATTGTAGTCCAGAACAGAACTGAGGGGATATAGGAAAGATGGTGGCTTTATAGGCCAGTATAGGAAGTGACATCAAAGGGGTCGGAAACCAGGACTGATGTCATCAGGGACAGGAAGAATTTCCTGTGAACGGTCTGCAGAAAAGCGAAAAAAGAGTTGGTTCACTATGCCACCTCCTGGTCTGGCTCGGAATTACTCGCATTCAATCTTTTGGCTGCTTCCCATGCCCACGTGTGTGACACCACCCATTGTGTATTCAAACCTATCATATGAACTGCGTGTTGTTCTCTCTACTCACAGTAGCTCATCTGTTGATGTGTACCAGATGGGGACGGCCTTTATTGACCTCTCGCATTAATGAATCAGCAGAATGTCAATAGTTCATTTTTTCCTCCTTGTGGCACTGTCAATAGGTACCCACCACAGCTGACTGTGAGCAAACTCCCAGCCCCACCCCGCAAGCCTTGTCATTTAAGAAATGCTCTGACCCAGTCATCTAGCAATAACAATATTTCCCTTATCAAAGTCAGGTCTTAAGAGCAACCCATATCGACTACAAGTACCTCATGTCAGCTTACTGTCTAATATACTCCTGACCCTAACATGCGCTGCTGTTATGAAATAGTCAACATTGTTCACTTCATATTGGAGTGCTCCAAATGTTTCGGCTCTTCAGTGTATAGTATATATAATCTTTGTATTGAAGATTTCATAAAATACCAAGTGGTGCCTGTGGCAAGTCTCCTCATGTTAGGGTATAAAGAATAAAGTATCTGACAATGTGAAACAGTACTGAAAAAGAAGCAAATACTCAAGTGTACTATGGCTTATCTGAAATGAGCAACATTCATAATGTTACAGTATAATTTTCAAACTGCATTTACTTATTGATTAACCTCATATTACTGTAATCACTTTTGAGGTGTAGTTTTTTGTCAGATAAATGCACAATACAATAGCTCTCAGCAATATGAATTATTATCTGTGAGAGTCCTCATTCAGCTGACTTCATCAAGGGTTTCATCATTTCCCACAGTTTTCCAAAATGATGCATACTGTTTTATCAGAGTAGCCTTATGCATGTCAAGTTCTCTTATCAAGTATTTTTTTTTGTTCATAATTTCCATCTTTTGTGTGAAAAGCTGTGCACACACAGTTTGAGTCTCTGTTTGTGCATATGTAAGTTTTATAAATCTGACCACCAAAGCTGTAATCAATACTTCCAATAGGGTCTTATTAGTGCAATGTGTTAGCATATTGAGAATACATCCGTGTACATACCAGTTTAGCTGTATCTTTTTGAACATTTTAGATTCAAGTAGCAAATCTCTAAATACTTAAGTCTGTGTCAACCTGTTACACAGCAGTTCTGCTGTACTAAATATGAGGCAGTAATTTAAACATGTATTAAATTTCAATTGCCACAAATCTGCCCAAGCCTCCATTCTGTTGAAGTCCCTCTGATGTAATATGGCTGATTCTATATTCTATGCATTGCACCTAGTTTGGTATCATTCACAAACATAAACAGCTTGTAATTTATATTACTATCCAAATAATTTATACATCCATCCATCCATTATCCAACCCACTATATCCTAACTACAGGGTCTTGGAGGTCTGCTGGAGCCAATCCCAGCCAACACAGGGCGCAAGGCAGGAAACAAACCCCGGGCAGGGCGCCAGCCCACCGCAGAAATTTATACAGTCTATATTAAAAATAGCAGCGGCCCTTGCACCACTCTTATCACTTAATTTTAATAAGGTTCCTTGCTCCGTCACCTTCTGCTTCATGTTTCTGAGCCAGTTTTGTACCCTCTTATATTCTATCTCCTAAATTCCCAGTGGTTTAGGTTTCGTTAGCCTTTCATATGGAATCTGATCAAAAGCACCCTGAAAATCAAGATAAATAAAATCAGATGCACTTGTCTAAATGTGCAAAGGAAACAACTGAGGCAGCATCTTAACTAGAAGCAAATGTCTAATCCGCTGGGTGGCACTGCCTTAAAACCTCTAAAACTACTATGCTTGCCATTTTGGTTTTGCTACTCTATTAGACAAAGCAAGTAATGAATAGACACCCACCACATGTACCCCTCCCAGGACTTTCTATTCCTCTGTTAAGCTTGTGTGTGCCCCACTCTGGTGTAGCACCTTTGGTTTGTGGTTTAGTAGGACCTGTTACAGTATATGGGCTGCTGTACTCAAAATAGAAATAGGCAGTCAAATGGTGCAGAGAGGTTGGCTGCTTGGCAAAGGCTAAAAGCGTATTACAGTCAGCGGATGTGGTGTTCACATCACTAAAGATGAGTTTTAATCAGATGGGATCCTTTTAGGTTTACCCTGACATTCTATCTCAATAGTGTACATTTCTTCTTAAAGTGCCATGCAACTTGAAAGTTCAAATCAAATCTATGGATAAAATGCAATTAATAACTGTAAAGAGTAATCTACTGTGGACAGCCACCAGTCCATAACAGGGCAAAATCATTTGGTTGGTGGATTCACCAAACATCCCAAAAGCCAGGGAGAAAACCAGAGAGACCCTAAGTGGCCATTACGATGTGCAAAAACTCAGTGTATAATTGCATTAGGACTTCAAACCAGACCCTCACACCCTCTAGGGCAGTACTCTCAGCCACAAGAGGCACAGCCTGACTCTCACTTTCAGAAAGCTAGCACTCAACCAAGGCCTCAAAAATCAGAGAATTCTCATAAAGATGAATTGTTATGATGGCTAACACTCTTCTTCTTCTTTAGGCTGCTGACATTAGGGGTCGCCACAGCGGATCTTCTTCCATATCTTCCTGTTGTCTTCATCTTGCTTTATCACACCCATCACCTGCATGTCCTCCCTCACCACATCCATAAACCTTCTCTTAGACCTTCCTCTTGTCCTCTTCCCTGGCAGCTCTATTATTAACATCCTTCTCCCAGTATACCCAGCATCTCTCCTCTGCACATGTCCAAACCAACGCAGACTGTACCAAATTGTGTGGAAACTGGTCAGTGGACTGATTATGAGGTGCATATAGCACAAATTCAAAGTTTTAGCTCACCCAAGAAAATTCTTTTTTAAGCTAGCTTTCTGATCAGTCTTAAATAGCACTGCAAATAAACACCTACTGCCGACTTAAAGGTTGAGACCACCAAGCAGGTGGCAAATGAAAGCATACATTGGTAAGTGCTTGACATAAGTGTAGTGGCTCACTGGCTAATCTGTGTCTTTGCATTGTCTTTGCTTGTTTGAAAGTGGGAATAAGTCTGGAAGTCCTTCAATCCCCTCTTTGTTTTGTTTTATGTTTTCCTTTTCGTTTCTAAATTTCTAAAACTCTTTGGAGAGGCTATAACAAAAAAATCCATCTCCTTTTCCCCTTTCTTTCCCTCTCCTGTTTTACTTCAGTTCTTTTTCTTTTTTGATATTTTTTACAGAACATTAGAACATAAGAAAAGTTGTGACAAGTTCAGGCCCTTTAGCTCAACAGATTCGTCCATCCTATTCACCTCCAAGATGACACCAAGTTGAGTTTGAAAGTTCCTGAAGTCCAACTGTCTACCACACTACTTGGTCACTTATTCCACATGTCTGTGGTTCTCTGTGTGAAGAAAAACGTCCTAATGTTTGTGTGAAGTTTACCCTTAATAAATTTTCAGCAGTGTCCCTGTGTTCTTGATGAACTCATTTTAAAGTCACAGTCTCGATCCCTTCATAATTTTAAATGCTTCAGTCAGGTCACCTCTTAATCTTTTTTTACACTGTAAAGGCTCAGCGCTTTTAAGTTTTTTTCTTCATAATTCATCCCCTGTAGCCCCGTAGTCAGCCTATTTGATCTTCTCTGGACATTTTCGGGTGCTACAATGTCCTTTTTGTAGCCTGGAGATTAAAACTGCACACAGGACTCCAGATGAGGCCTCACCAGTGTGTTATAAAGCGTGAGCAGAACCTCCTGTGACTTGTGCTCCACCCACCGTGCTATATAACCTGACATTCTATTAGCCTTCCTCATCATTTCTTTCTTTTTTTTTTTTTTTTTAATTTTATTGATTTTATTGAAATCACACAACATTCCATACAATGGTGTCCAATCTAATATTGTGTGCTTGAGAATTTACTGGAAAGAGCACACTTTTAGTTAAATTAATTCTGAGACCAGAAATCTTTTGAAATTCTGTGAGTACTGTTAAAACTGCAGGCACAGTATTTTGTGGGTCTGATATATACAGTACCATATCATCTGCATATAGAGAAATTTTCTGTTCCAGTCCTTCTCTGATAATCCCCTTTATCTGATAAGCATTTTGACAGTGAACTGCCAGTGGTTCAATGGTGATTGCAAAAAGTAGTGGTGACAAGGGGCATCCTTGTCTGGTACCACGTTCTAGTTTAAAGTAGTCTGAATTAACATTGTTAATACAAACTGAAGCTTCTGAATTGGTATACAGTAGTTTGATTCATGCATAAATGTTCAGGCCAAACCCAAATATCTCCAATGTAGTGAAAAGGTGTTTCCATTCAATCATATCAAATGCTTTTTCTGCATCCAAGGATAATAAAATCTCTGGGATGTTTGACTTTGCGGGTGAGTATATTACATTAAACAGGCGTCGAAGATTGGACTGTAAATGTCTGCCTTTAATAAATCCAGTTTGATCTTGTGATATTACTGAAGGCAGCACTTTCTCCATCCTTCTAGCTAGGATTTTGGAGAGTATCTTAACATCATTATTCAGAAGTGAAATTGGTCTGTATGATACACATTGTAATACGTCCTTATTTTGTTTAGGGAAGATGGTGATTAATGCTTGGCAAAATGTTTGAGGTAGAATGTTATTGTCTCTAGCTTCTGTGAATGTTGCTAATAGGAGGGGAGCTAGCTGAGTGGAGAACATCTTATAAAATTTGACAATTTCTGTCAACTGCATTTATGTAATGACAAGCTCACTGTGACTCCCAGGTCCTTCTCATGCGGAATGCTGTCCAAGCTTCTCTGTACAAATCCAACAGATTTGAGATTATCTGCCCTTTGTTTGCAAACTTAACCAGCATGCATACATACAGTATATATATACAGTGCATCCGGAAAGTATTCACAGCGCATCCCTTTTCCACATTTTGTTATGTTACAGCCTTATTCCAAAATGGATTAAATTAATTTTTTGCCTCAGAATTCTACACACAACACCCCATAATGACAACATGAAAAAAGTTTACATGAGATTTTTGCAAATTTATTAAAAATAAAAAAAAATTGAGAAAGCACATGTACATAAGTATTCACAGCCTTTGCTTAATACTTTGTCGATGCACCTTTGGCAAAATGTGGAAAAAGTGATGCGCTGTGAATACTTTCCAAATGCACTATATATATATGTATATATAATTGAAGTTCACATTATAATTCTTGGCAGATTGTTTGTGTTTGTTAAAAAGTGTAGCAGCACTGACCCCCGCAAGGGTCACCACTTTAAACATACCCTAATTCTGCCAAGGTTCCTTGCACCATAATCATTTGCTTGAGCCAGTTTTGTAGCCACCACCTAAACACTGCATCCTAAATTTCCACTTCTTTCAGTTTCACTATTAACCTTTCATGCGGGAACTTATAAAAAGATTCCTGAAAATCTAGGTAAATAATATCATATTCACGTCTCTGATTGTGTTCTTTTGTTGCTTCCTCATAAAATTCCAAAATTTTAGTGAAACAAGACTTCCCTCATCTGAACCTATGTTAAGAATTTGCTAACACTCCAATTCTACTCATGTGCTGCTCAGTCCATTACTTAATAATACCTTTCATTAATTTTCCTCTGATTTAAATAAAGCTTACTGACCAATAGTTGCTTGAAACTGCAAGATCTCCCTTTTTATACAATGAGGTGATATTTGTAAGCTTCCAGTCTTCAGGAATTTCTCCAGTGTGTAAAAAGTTTTGAAAATTATGTGCTTACTTACTTCCCTAAGCACTTGAGGATAAATATTATCTGGTCCTGGAGGTTTGTTAGATTTCTGTCTATTTAATCTGATCAGCACTTCTCCCTGTAACTCCTTAGTCTGTCAGGATTGGTAATAGGATTTCAGCCACCATTATCACAAACACAGGCACCCCAAAGGGATGCATCCTCAGCCCCATCCTCGACACCCTATTCACCCATGACTGTGTCACCTCCCACAAAGAAAACATCATCCTAAAGTTTGCAGACGACACTGCAAAGATAGGATACATCACTGGTGGGGATGAGGTGGCCTACAGGAGGGATTTGGACAGTCTGGCATCATGGTGTGAGGACAACAACCTCACCCTTAACACAGACAAGACGAAGGAGATGATAGTGGACATGAGAAAGGAGAGGAGACCTCACCAGCCACTGTTATCCAAGGGCTTGAAGTGAAGAGGGTAAGCAGCATTAAATACCTGGGCGTCTACATCAGTGATAATCTCACTTGGACACTTAACACCACACAACTGGTCAAGAGGGCCCAGCAGCGGCTGTACTTTCTGAGGAGTTGAGGAAGTTTGGTATGTCAACTAAGATCCTCAGCAACTTTTACAGCTGCATTTTTGAGAGCATCTTGACCAGCTGCATCACCATGTGGCACGGCAACACTACTGCTAAGGACCACAAGCGCCTGCAGAGAGTGGTGAAGACTGTTGAGAAGATCACCAGGACCCCACTGCCCTCTCTGCAGAGCATCTACAACTGCAGAGTCTACAGGAGAACTGCCTCGATCCTCAGAGACCCCACTCACCCCCAACACGAACTGTTCACACTTCTACCCTCAGGCAGGAGGTACAGATGTATAAAATGCAGGACTTCCAGGCTAAAGAACTCTTTCTTTCCCAAGGCCATTAGACTCCTAAATAACTTACTGGAGTTTATAACCACGGACCACCTCATTCTATCGACCTCACACAACTGTATATGACTTGTCCATCACAACACCTACCTGCATATTACACTTTATGCTTCTATTCTGTTTTTATACTTTATGCTGCCTCTGTTACTTATTATCTATCTGCTACTTATTATGTATGTTTATCTTTATACGTTGGTTTTGTCATTTGGTGTGGACAGCAAAGAAAGAATCTCATTGTACAGGGAAACATGTTTCCTTACTGTGCACATGACAATAAACTTTGAACTTGAATTTAGTAGTCCCTGTTACTGTGTGAGGTTATCAACTTGACATGTACAAACTTCAATAAAGTGCAATTTTAAAGCATTTGCCTTTTACTGTCTGTACATTTTAGTTCACCTTTACTGTTCTTGTACTCTTCTGCCTTTTCTGCATTTTTTTCTCTCCAATTTTCTTTTAGCCATCCTAATATCATTTTAACCTTTTCACTCATTCTCTCACATTCCTTATGTTTTAGACCCTGTTTTAGACGGTAGTTTTTAAAATATAGCTTTTTGTGTGCATTTTGGCCTTTTGTCTACATACAAACTGCAATTTAGGTCCCAGAAAATGGACCTCTTGAAAAACTCCTCCCAGGGTAAAGATATTTAGAAACTCCATTTTCCCTGTTTATGTGTACACAGGGAAAAGCTATGTTTTTGGCTTATAACGTCAGAGTTGTGCCGGTACCTTCCTTGCAAAGTTGATGCTCCAACAATGATGGATGGACTAAAAGGCAGAATTCTACGTGACCATCATCATCAAGCCTTTCCGTGAGAACCCTAAATCCAAAGAGGACTGTTTCATTTATGTTAGGTAGAATGCCCAGTGGGGACTGGGCGGTCTCATGGTCTGGAATCCCTACAGATTTTATTTTTTTTTCTCCAGCCGTCTGGAGTTTTTATTTTGTTTTTTCTGTCCCCCCTGGCCATTGGACCTTACTCTTATTCGATGTTAATTAATGCTGATTTATTTTGTTTTCATATTGTTTATTTTTCTATTCTTTATTATGTAAAGCACTTTGAGCTACTGTTTGTATGAATATGTGCTATATAAATAAATGTTGTTGTTGTTGTTGTTGCTTGACGTCAGAGTGTGCGCCATTATCTGTTTAGTCTACATGAGGCAATTTCGCGCAATGGCAGGTGCAGCTAAAGCAGTGCTGGTGTTAACAGGACTTTTTACAAGTTTACATATAAAGGTACAATTACTTTATCACTATATTTTAGCAACAGAGGCATCACAGTGAGCTACAGAGGTCACTACTACATCAAACACTCCATAGAAATAAGGCAGTCAACCACAAATTCCATGGATTATTTGAACAAAAAGGGAAGGTTTCCTCAGCCACATGTGATTATAAATATTCATTTAATGATGTGGTAGTGAAACGGCCAGGTAGTGTTCATGACGCCCATAAATCAATGCTGAATAGACATTTGAAAAAAAAGGCTATGGATATTAATATAGATGACATTCCCTTTGTTATCTATGCCCGTTTTGTGCTCTTGACAGTGGATTTTTGCATTTGCATGTGGATGGATATTTCTTTTTTAAGTAGTGCATGTTTGGAAAGCATTGTTTTAAAAATGAAGGAGGACAACACCCATTTTAAAAAATATGTGGGTACATGTGGACTAGGCCTTACTCCTGTGTATTATCCTTTATAATCTTCCTTTTGTTTTTTTTATAGAAATTGTTGAAACAAACAAACATACAAACAAATAAATAAATAAATAACACACACTACGATCTGAAAACACACCAGAATGACTTAAAAGCAATAAAATTAAAAATAAAGAAATGAAAACCTCTGATTTAGCAGTTCCAGTCTGAGTGAGGTGTTATGCAGGCCTATTGCTATTTACATAACGGAGCCCCAGTCACATTTTTTGACACACTTCTGCTGAATAATTCATTGGCTGAAAGTCTTCAGTGTCAGTGTGTCAGAGAGAGGATGTGCAGAATTGTTCATAATGGCACTCAATTTTGTTTTAATTCTTGCCTTTGCTTTGACTTCCATGGGGTCCATAACTGAGGCTGCTTGATGATTCGGTGGGCCTCTCTTGAAGTGACGTTACCAGCCCAGCACACCACACTGGCCATCAGTTATCGAAGATGAGGAGGATGTCTCTACTCACATTAAAGGAATGCAGTCACCTAAAGTAAAAGAGTCTGCTCTTTCTCTCCTTTCTTCTGTAGCTCCTTATGTACCGTATGCACTTGGCAGTTTTCTTCAAAAATCTTGAATTTATTGGCTTCTTTGCTTCTAAATTTTAGGAAGAAATTGTTCTGCATTTTATGTAAAACAATTCTAACCTGCCCTGCATCTCCTATCTCCACACTTACAAGTGTCATGCATTGTGTGAATAGGGGGTGTGCTAAGGGTATGTGGTTTGACTGTAATTCCACCCTAAATAGAGGAGGGGTGCTGTTGTTCACATCTTGTTCTCATTCCCCTAAAGATCTGGAGGCTCTGAATGTCAAGGATATGTGACCTCATTTTAGTTTCCTCTTCTTAAGCTCCGCCACATCCTCAATACTGTCAGTTCTTTCACCATTCCATACTGGCTACTTTCACCCTGCAGATAAAAGTAGCCCAATTAGGATTTCTGGATTATGTCAGGTGTTTTGGTTTGAATGTTCAAATTAATTTTGCAATTGACCCCAGTTCAATATGAGTGTGCATAGATATCTATCGTTCATTTAATCTACTTTCACAAAAATTAATAAAAAATAAAATTTTCAGACACATATAACCATCAACCGTGAATACTGTAATTGAAATGGCAGTGAAACTTAGAGTGTCAATTCACAAAAAAACAAAAAAAAAACAAATCACAAATCTATGCCATTTAATGATCAGTAAAATTTGTCCCTTTCACACAGTACTAGGGTGTTGTACCGTGTTAGCCATTACGAATGTAGAGAAGAGCCAAGCAAAATGACACCTTTTATTGG
>JANRMT010028174.1:1152374-1203423 GCA_026402145.1 Polypterus bichir lapradei
ACCCAATAAAAGGTGTCATTTTGCTTGGCTCTTCTCTCCCTTTCACACAGGAAGAAAGGTGTTAGTAAAGATCGAATCAAATTATATTTCATATTTAATCTCCTCTGCAACCTACAGTTCTCAGGACCCAGTGGTGGTCATTGTAGATGAGGAAGCTGTTGGTTTGAAGAAGGTAGCCCTCAGGGAAATGCCTTCTGTCAGATCTTCCTACTCAGTGGAGAGGCATCAGCAGGCTTTACTGCAAAAGTGACTGTGGAAGCAAACTCTCAAAGATGGGAGGAAGTTGGAGAGGCCATGGAGGAAGACAATCAATTGGCCTTGAGGCTGTTTTGACAAACTGTTGGATGCCTCAGAAGGAGAAGGTGTAACTTTGCCCAGGCTGTATTAAGCAGGCATGGTGAGGTGTTGTTCTGCTCTTGTTAAGTTTTTGAGAGGTGGGAGGAACATGTTGAAGGAACACTCAACCCTGTGGGCATGCCTTTCTACCAGAAGGCAGCGTTGGACATGTCTAGTGAGTGTTATGCCATCACTGCCGCTGATGTCACTATGGTGGTCTGTGGACTCTGTGATGGTAAGGCTGATGAGGTTGATGAAATCTGACCAAAGATGTTGAAGATGCTGGACACTGTTGGAACAACGTGGTTAATGAGTCAATTCAATATTACATAGAAGGTGGGTGAAGCACCTTTGGAATGGCAGACGGGTGTTGTAGTCCCCATATTTAAGAAAGGTGACCAGAGCGTGTGTTCCAAATACAGAGGGATCACAATCCTTAGCCTCTCAGGAAAGGCCTAGGAAAGGGTCATGGAAGGAACTTATAGGAATGAAAAACCAAAAAAGAGATCTCCTTAATATCTTTTTTGGATTCTCCTAGACAACAATGAGATCAGAAATAAAACTCAGGCACTTTCTTTTGTCTCCTTCTTCTCAGATTTTTCTCCTGAGGAAAAAAATACCTTGATTTCCTCACAAGGGTCTCCCCTCGAGTTTCATCAGAGATCTCAGCAAAGTCACATGATGGGCTCAGATTTTCCAAGAAGTGTCTTGATGTTTTTTTTTGTTACAATGTGAAAATATTTGCTTTGTATGGTGAAATGTTTGGACATTTGTTTGTGGTAATAAAACTCTTTGCTATAATAATAATAATAATAATAATAATAATAATAATAATAATAATAATAATAATAATACATTTCATTTATATAGCGCCATTACAAAACTATCCACCTTGCTTCTGAATAATACTATTAAATTGCGTAATTTATATTATTAGGGTACAATTAGATCATACTCATTATGGAAGAAAAGCCAGGCAGTGTGACATAGTGGTTATGACTTTAGTCTAGTGGAAGAATATCTGCTCAGTTTGCATTATATGCATTTGGATATACTGTATGTGTCTATTCAGGCTTTGTATTCTGCTCCATTAACTTTAAATCCTATCACTAGGAAAATATATAGGCCTATTGTTGTTGTTTAACAATAAGTAATGAAGTGGGTTTCATGTGTGTAAATAGTTTTATAGTAGTTATTTTCTTTAAATTTTAACAAAATATGTTGGTTTATAGATGCTTATTAAGCATATCATACTTGTAAGAGCCATTTTCCTAGTTCTATAAGATTCATGAATATTTTATTAAATGACAACGGATAATCTATGGGAGGTTTCTATAACCCCCATAAATAGAATTGTACTGGTATATTCCTGCCATTTCCAACAGCTTTGACTAAAACAATATTCTTCAGTTAGTGACAGCCTTGCCTTGAGTAAGGTATGGAAGGCATAAGGTTTTAAACCGTGCCTGGGCACATGCCTATGTGCCAATCGACCTACGGGTCTTTTGAGTGTGTGATGTAAATATGTAAGAAAACAGCACTTAATTTATGTGATGTGCCGTACATCTAAAGCATACAGAAGAAGAAACTAAGAATCTTTAAGTATATAAGAATTTAAGAATCTTTAAGTAGAGAAGAAGTAAAGAACCTTTAAGTACAAGAATAACTAAAGTTTCTCAAGAAAAACTAAGTTTAGAGAAGATACATTTTTTCCTTTTTTTTTGTCTTTTATTCTATGTGTGTAACTATTTTTTCTTTTATTCTTGTGTGGATTATTTGCTTTTAACTTTCACTAAATATTTTAAAACCAAACTTTTGGACTTTGAGATTTCTTTCGGCACGCGTTTACCTGTGCTTGACCATGCCTTATTTTGGCAGTTACAATACTTATAAAATATTTCCACAGATGGTCATTTGAGTTATGTGAAGGTGATAATGGTAAATAGGGGTCAACAGATACGATCTAATTCTTGTGTGTGAACTAAGCAGTGTAAGACTGAGGATTAACCTCCTTTGCATTAGACCTTTGGCCTGTGAAAACCGTGTTAAAAGAGTTAATCCCAAGGGTTACTCAGGCAATTGTACAGATGTTTCTTGTGTAAGCGTTAGACCCGAGGATTACTCGGTCTGTAAACATTCTAGCAGCGTTAGACCCAAGTGTTACTCGGGCAGCTGTATAAGCGGTCTTATGTAGGTGTCAGGCCACAGCGTTACCCAGGCAATGGTGCAGACACATCTTCTCCTAGCCTCATAATGGTGTCTCGTAAGAAATGTTTTTCAGCAGCCCTGGTGTTGCACACTCTTGACAGTGACATAAGCAGTGATGTTGAGGAGCCTCTCATGAGCAGTGAATCTGTCTTAAGCCAGTGAAATTGAAATGGACGGTGAAACCAAAAATGATTCTTATGAATCTGAAAGTGATGCTCGTGTGAGGGTTTCTGTTGAATCTTCTTCAAATAAAGCAGCACCACCTCATTTTGATTTTGTTCGGCAGCCAGGAATAACAGTGAATGTTGAAAGCCAAGATCCACTTACTTACATGAAGTTATTTCTTGATGATGATGTGATTGAATGAATTGTTTTTGAGACAAACCATTATGCTGGACAGTGTTGGGTAAATGACCGTACACCTAAGCAAATTTCCACGTCAAAGATATACAACAAAAAGGACATATTTTGACAGTATATATAGTTTTAGCATCATCATGATTACTATTATTCATTTCATTTATTATTATTTTTATTAATCATCATTCTTATTTGTATCATTATGATACATTTTACACTTCTGCTTTGTACTTTTAGTGCTTTACATGTTTTGCAGTCAAGAGATGAGATATAGAGTGGCACGGTGGCGCAGTATGTAGCGCTGCTGCCTCGCAGTTAGGAGACCCGGTTCACTTGCATGTTCTCCCCGTGTCTGCGTGGGTTTCTTCCGGGTACTCCAGTTTCCTCCCAAAGACATGCAGGTTAGGTGCATTGGCGATTCTAAATTGTCCCTAGTGTGTGCTTGGTGTATGTGTGCATGCCCTGCAGTGGGTTGGCACCCTGCCTAGGGTTTGTTTCCTGCCTTGCGCCCTGTGTTGGCTGGGATTGGCTCTGGCAGACCCCCGTGACCCTGTAGTTAGGATATAGCAGGTTGGATAATGGATGGATGAAGATGAGATTTAACAAAAATGTAATTTTTCAAGCCAAAAAATGTAACTCTTTTGGTTTTTGAGAAAAAATGTAATGCTGACGAAGTTAAGCTATAAAGTATGCAGACTGCTTTAACAATTCATTCAGGACTTTAATGTAAAGTTCTGGTTCAGCATTAATGCTATTAAAGACCTCCTTTTGTTAAATTAAAATATTGTGGCTTATTTTCTTCAACAGTTTTCAAACCTTGAGGTTATGTGCTCAGATCCCACTACTGACACCATGTTATCATGAAAGCATCACTTTCTCTGACTGTGATTCCATTGAGAAAGCAAAAGAAATGTAACAGAGTATATCTCAGATGTGTTGATCTACCTTGACTAAAGGCATCATTCCATTACTAAGTAAAAATAAGAAAAGAGTTAAACAAGGCTAGAAAGAGACGGCACAAACCAATTTCTCATTTTTGACTCCTTTTACCTTAGTTGTATCTCCTGTCTCCTGTTTGTCTTAAACTAGTTTTAGGAGAAACATCTGTGATAAAGTTGATTTTTGAATGAAATATAAATGAGAAACTCTTTCAAATCTCATGAGCCATCAAAGATCAACATTTGAGCAGAAAAATGACCTTATGGGGAAGACTTTGTCCAATGGGTGAACCAAAGATAAAGGAGAACAATGTGGATTCCTTCCTGACCATGGAACAGCAGATCAACTCTTTTCTCTGGTGCAGTTTCTGGATAGTGCATTGAAGTTTGATACCATGTTCACATGTGTTTTGCAAATTTGAAAAAAAGCATACGGCCATGACCCTTTGGGTAATAGCTGCTCTTGTGTGCTATTCATTCCATTTATGAATAGTGTGAGTTGTTGAAAAGACAAATTTGTTCACTGTGGGTGTAGGACTCCATTGATGCTATGTATGTCTTATCACCTCTCTTGCTTGTGGTGTTCATGGACAGAATATGAAAGTGCAGCCAATGATATGAGAGGGTCTAGTTGTGGAGACTATGGTAGCATAATTGCTTTATGCAGATAATGTTGTCATTTTTGCTTCATCTTATTTTTACTGTTGGTACAGACTTGTGAGATCCACTGCCAAGAATAAAGTGGCTGAGATCAGGATCAACACTTCCAAGACTGAGGTCACTGTTTTCTCACAGAAAAGAGTGGATTTCTCTCTCCAGATGAGGTGGGAGCAACTGACCTTAGTGGAGGAGTTCAAGTATGTTAGGATTTTTTCATGAGTGATGGAAAAAATGAATGTGATTTCAAAAAGCTGATCAGAGTGGTAGCAAGTGCTCAACAGGTAATGTACCGTTCTGTGATAGTGAAGTGATAGCTGAGAGTAAAGACAAAACTCTCAGTTTCCTGGACAGTCTAATCCTATGTGTGATGGTACAGGCTGGTTCCACACACCCTGGTGTTTCTGGGAGTCTCTTGAACTCATGACTGTTGATAGTCATGTAGCGAGATAAGCCTGGCAAACGAGGACACACACATTCAGCAAGGGGTTGGTCCAAAAGTGGTTGGGTGCTTTTATTAAAACCAGAAAAATATCTTCAAAAAGTGCAATGCTCCCTTCATTAAATAAATAAATAAATAATCTATAAAGTCAAAGTGTCAAAAGTGGAGGAGAAAATACAATAAATAATCCCATTAAAATGAGACTAAAATTAAGGGCATCATATTCTCCTAAAACCACGAGTCTTAGTGATTCCCTCTAAAATCTGATATGTCCCCGGTTACCCTATTCGGATTCTTCATCATGAAGAGTCATCCACCAGCAGACAACCCTTAATCGCACTCAGGCCTCTGTTGCCAAACCATTGGAGTTTACAGGGTGCCATGCTGAGCTTTGGTCGCATAGGTGCCATTATGTTTCTGCTCTTCTCTCCCTTCAGTGAACCTCCGTCTCTCTTTTTTCTCTTTTCCTTTCTGTCCTTTCTCTCTATCGTACAGACTCTTTTTATTTTCTGGCTGATTGGGCGCAAGTGCGGTACTCTGCCTACTCTGAGGTGTGAATGAGGCACCTGACTGATCTGCTCGCATTTGCATGTGAAGGCGCCATCAGCCAAGCACCCCAATCAACCTCCGGAGCGATGCGTGCTTGTGAATATACAGACTCGATTGGACCCTGCACGATCTGGGATGTGATTATTCATTTAAAAACTGTACTTTACCACAGGCCTGTTCTCACCCTATAATCCTGAGCTGTGGGTACTGATCAAAAGAGTGATATCACAAGTACAGTTGCCTGAAATGAGATTTCTTTGCAGGGTAGCTGGGCTTATGCTACGTGAAAGAGCAACAAGCTCAAAAATTGTTCAAGTTCATAAAATACAAGAAGTAATAATAAATCACAAAGAGCTCATTAAGGAAAATTAAAAAAAAGCTGAAGGCAATGCTAAAGATTGGTTAAACATTTTAATAATAAATTAGTGCAAGACAATTATGGAAGACAAATTTGGAATACCATCTGTCAGGGTTGTGTAGAAACACCACTCAACATGATATTATAAACTGCTATTAAAATAATGGATTTTATGTGCTGTGATAATACTTGTCATCACTTTCTAGTTTTACTGGAAGGATGTGACATTGTTTAAAAAATAATTCATAAACAAAAATGTAATATTTCTATTTTTTTATTGATTTTTTTAAAAACAAGTAACAGCCCATCCAAATAAGTCAAACTTAACAAACCATAAATTCATAAATAAGTAAAAAAATAAAAAGTTTCAAATCAGTTAACATATTCCCTGAACACGCCTGTATATGTAATGGCATGCATGCCTTTTCAGACTTGTGTTAATTTACACTAATGAGAGTTTCCCTTCTACTTCTTTCCACTGCACTTTCAGGACAGCTTTAATGTGTTTTCTTTCTGAAGTTGTTTTTTCTCTCTATGAAATGCGCTCTCAGTGTTTTAGAAGGATTGATTTTAGACTTGCACCAAAGGCTTCGTATGTCATCAAGACAACATTTCATACAGGACAGCTGCGGTAAAATCAGGCAGTGAAGGCGTAAAACCACAGTTCACACTCCTGCATGACAGCTGTCTCACGATCTCAACTGCAACATAAGTCAAAGGTCCATTAATTCCTGCTCATCAAACCCAAAAATAGGAAATGAGCCTGGCCTTTTTTAGTAAAAAGCAATGATGCAACAACACAGGAGGGAAAAATATCACATTTCATTTCATCTCCTCTTCAACTCATCTTCTGCTTTTCCTGGTAAAGGTCATGATGGTCAGCCCTGACTTTCCTGACCACAGGTTTAGATTTCAACTCATTATGAAGAATTCCCAGGTGTTTCCAAGTCAGAATGCATCTAGCATGTCCCGGCTCTGCCACAGGGTCTGCGCACAGTGAGACGTACCTGGAGTAGTTCTACGGGGAGCTGCCTGAGGGGCACCTTTATGACATGCCCAAATCACTGAGCTTCTCACCCTATCATGGGGTGTCAGTCCAGCCACCCTTTAACAAAACCTTATTTCTGTACCTGCAATCTCATCCATTCTGTCATTACCCACAAGTGAGGACAGAGATGTTGATCAACCTGTAAACCAAGAGCTCCTGTTTCACCACCCAGAACTTGCACAATGCCTGCTCTAATCTAATTGTCAATCTCACAATCCATTTTTCCATCAAGATCCTGAAGTAGATCTTGAGATACTTAAACTCCTCCACTGAGGGCATTTGTTTCCTTCCGTACGTGGAGACAGCAGTCCACTGCTTTATGAGAGAGAACCATGACTTATAGATGTTGATCCTCATCCCAGCCACTTCACACTTCATCTGTTTTACAAAAAACAGGGCAAAGTGTGCAGTCTGTGTAAAAATGAATGTATGTAACTTCAGCTATTGAGCATAAAAGAGAGCAAATGCACTGTAACTTCATTTCTGCGGCAGAAGCAGCTCTTTCCACTACAGCATTGATCAGGACCACAGATGACATGTGGTTTGTCAAATGTGTCACATTACAAAAATGAGAAGGCCATGGGAAGAACTGAGAATGTGTGCTTGTGTGTGCTTTTCTCGTGTCAGGCTCTCTGAAGTGGTTAAATGATTAAAATGGTGTTTTTAGCTCTGCAGTAGGCACGTCTGGACTGAAACTTGTGTTGGATGATGAACACAGATAATTGAAGAGGAAGAGCAATAAGAAGAGGGAAATTGCATTTGAGGGGGGCTGCTTTTCAAAATCTACCACCATTAATGTCTCAAATTAGACACATTCAGTTTGTACAATGACATTCAACATCCCTGCCATGGAAGGAATGAAAGACTTGGTATGAGGTGATCCATATGCAATGCGTCCATATAATATACACTTTAGTAATACCGCTGGAAATCACTCCGTGGAAAATGTTACACAGCAATACAATTATTAGTACTGTACAATAATATATAATCAGTTATATTCACTTATAAAATATTTATTATGCACACAAGTAAAATGAAGAGGAAATTGAATAAGTGAACCGGTTCTATAATATTTAATTTGAAATGAAACACATTGGGTCAAATGAAGTAAACAAACTGCACAGATTGGTACAGCAGTGGCTTGATGCTTCTGAGCATATCAACCTTTACAGATCCAGTTGTGCGTGTGTGTGTTTTTTTGTGTGTTCATCTCTTTCTCTCCATCATCCAGCACATGCTCTGGTATGGAAAACTTGCTGTCGGCTGTATTCATTTGTAAATTGCTTTGATTGTGTAGGAGTGAGTGTACGCGCATGTGCTGGCATGTGAGTCTGTGTGGGCGTAGATGTATATTTAAATAAATGATTGTATATGGCATAACAAATAAGCCATTTGATGAGTTTAATATTCATAACTCACAATATTGTGAGTATTGTGAGTATCAATACATAAGCATGATGTAAGCAATATGTAAAAAAATACCTTGGACAGCAAATACAAATCAAAATGTGACCTGTGTGATGTAACACTGATTAATGGGCCAGCAGTAAGGACACTTGAGTAAACAGCCAGCAATTTGAAAATCTGCACCCTCTGATTTTAAACAGTTAAACTTTTAAACTCTGGACACTTTAATCCAATTCTAAACACACTATGTGTATACTGTCACACACGTGAGTTTCAGAGACAACATAACCTTCTTATTGTAAAAAATGTTGCATTTTTTGGCTTGAAAAATGACATATTTATTAAGTCTGATCTTTCTACTGTAAAACATACAAAACACTAAAAGTACAAAGTCAGAAGTGTAGAAAGTATAATAATAATAATAATAATACCATATATTCTGTCAAAATGAGTAGTTTGTGTGATATATCTTGAACCATGGTGAAATATACAATCCAACTTCACAGTTGTGACAATAGTAGCGTGAATCCTTCTTTCCAGACTGATCAGCTTTTTGAACGACACATGTGTGTCTGACACAAGTGTCACTTTCAGATTCATCATAATGAATCTGTGGTGGCTCTGAGGCTAGGGATCTGCACTGGCAATCGGAAGGTTGCCGGTTTGAATCCTGTAAATGCCAAAAGGGACTCTGCTCTGTTGGGCTCTTGAGTAAGGCCCTTAACCTGCAATTGCTGAGCGCTTTGAGTAGTGAGAAAAGCGCTATATAAATGCAAAGAATTATTATTATTATAATCACTTTCGATTTCACTGTCCATTTCAGTTTCACTGCCTGAAGACGGATTAACTTCATCATAACTGCTCGTATCACTGTCAAGAGCGTACAACACCTGGGCTATTGAAAAATGTTTATTTCGAGATGCCATTATGACGCTAGGAGAAGACGAAACTTTAGTGTTTACTGCTGCCTGGGTAACACTTGGGCCTGTCGCTTAGACAAGACACACCTATGTTGTTTCCTGAGCAAATAACACTGTTGGCACTTTTACAGCCCGAGTGACACTCAGGTCTAACACATATGCGAGACACATCTATACAGTTGCCCGAGTGACGCTTGGGACTAATGCTTATAGCACTGTTTTTACAGGTCTAATGCTCAGGTGGTTAAAGGCTCAAATAAGTATAATTACACTCCCAACCAGGGGTTGGCACTGTTGCCTTATGCCTTTCCTCTACCTCCCTCTTCAGAAGTAGTGATTGATGGTCATGTCCCTAACAGAGGTGGGTAGAGTAGCCAAAATTGTACTCAAGTACGAGTAGCGTTACTTCAAAATAATATTACTCAAGTAGAAGTAAAATGTAGTGAACCAAAAAATGACTCATGTAAGAGTAAAAAAGTACTTGGTGAAAAGACTACTCAAGTACTGAATGACTGTGTTTGAACATAATGATTTATTTTTTAGAAATGTTTTAATAAGACAGACAAAAATTTAAAATAATGTGCAAATTCTGCTATTTCCAAATAATAAAATTTAAAAATGAGTAAAAATAAATAACATCTTTACAAAATAAAGATGCACAAATATCACAAAGTTCCAAATCTTTTTTTCACAACAAAGCTAACAAAACTATCATCCACAAAAAAATGAATTTATGTAAAACTTACCGCAACATGTTTCCTCGGGTTAGACGTTAAGTTTTTGTATACTAAAATGTCCGTCAGTTTTGGCAGACACAGAAGACATCGCATTATATACAGTAGCTGTTCTTTTGCACGGTGTGTAAGCAAAACATGCTTTTTATATGAGGCCAGAGGTATTCTTCCTCATCCTCTGCCATTTTTCATGTATTCTTTCTTTCTGTCCGCTGTCTATGAGAAGTTTGTGCTGCTATGCTGCCACAGTTTGTGTGTGGTCATGTGACTGCATGGCTACATCTGATTGGTGAAACGGAGTCATGTGATTATTGTTGCTACGTCTGATTGGTGAAACAGTCATGCAGTATCTCCACTGGCGGCTTCTTTCTGGCAAAAATATAGCGTATCTAATATGTAAATGGACAAAAGTAACGATTCGTGAGTTGCCCAATGTAGCGGAGTAAGAGTAGCGTTTCTTCTTCACAAATGTACTCAAGTAAAAGTAAAAAGTATGGCGCAGTAAAACTACTCTTAGAAGTACAATTTTTTAAAAGAGTTACTCAAGTAAATGTAACGGAGTAAATGTAACTCGTTACTACCCACCTCTGGTCCCTAATGACATGACTTCTGGTTCTCAACCCAACTGAGCCAGCCTTTTCCAGTGAAAACAGGCTCCTTTCCCATCTTGCAGCAAGATGAAGATAATCTCATGTCATAATAATGTTTAATTACTTTTGATTTGTACTTTATTTTTGGACCGCCAATTATACAAGGAATACCACACATTTTATCTGTGTTTTTTTTATTCTTAAAATAGTTTTAATGACTGGTATAGATTGATTTTAATTTCTGTATCTTTATTGACTTGAACCTTGTTTGTTTTAGATCATTTTATCTTTTAGGTAACAGATTGCTAATTTATTAGACCTGTGGTAATTAAAATACAAATGGACAAATAGCCTCAGAAAGGCAAACACTTATTGATTATTCTTACAATCCTTTAATTTAACATGAAGTGAGGCTTGGGGTCCATGATGCACAAAAAAAGAGAATAGCACAGCAGGACAGAGAAAAAGAAAGTAGAGCAGAGAAGAAAACAACAATAGGCAGAAGAACCCAATAAAAATTGTCAGGACTCCTGCACACTGAAAAACAAACTGAATCAGCTCTGTTCCCAGAATTGAAAATACTTCTTCCATCACCTTTAAAAAGACTTATTTTCAAATACATTTCTTAACCTAGTTTTTCTACTAGTGCGGCACGGTGGTGCAGGTCCTCCCTACGTGGAGTTTGCATGTTCTCCCCGTGTCTGCGTGGGTTTCCTCCCACAGTCCAAAGACATGCAGGTTAGGTGCATTGGCAATCCTAAATTGTCCCTAGTGTGTGCTTGGTGTGTGTGTATGTGCCCTGCGATGGGCTGGCACCCTGCCTGAGGTTTGTTTCCTGCCTTGTGCCCTGTGTTGGCTGGGATTGGCTCCAGCAGACCCCCGTGACCCTGTGTTAGGATATAACTGGTTAGATAATGACTGACTGACTGACTTTTTCTACCATCAATTTAACTGTATTTTTGTGAATGCTGGTTTATAATAGTAGTGATTCTATACTGTTTCTTACCTGTACCTTCTGTACCTTAATGGTTTGGTGCTTATGTTAAGCTAGTAAGTCTCTTTGCGGAAAGCAGCTGTCCATGTGCAGATAAGACTACACAAGGGGTGCTATAAAGTAGATATATTAAGATAAAATTCCACAACAATACAATGATGGATCTCAAAAACTACTTGTGAAAAAATTTAGCATACCAATATGCTTGGCAACTTGATTAAACAAAAAATCCCAGTTAAATTGGGGATGGAGCAGGTTTTTCATGATGGCAACCAGTTTTTCCCCCATCCTCTTTTCCACAACAGTTTCCAGTGTGTCCTGGGTTGGCTTTCCTGATAAGTTTGATCAGGAATTGTGTTTCTTCTGAGTTCAGGTTGCTTCCTCAGGAGACCACAGCATAGAACAGGCTACTATGGACCGGTAGGACATTTCCAGCAGTTCCTTAGTTCCTGAGTCTCCTTAGCAAATCCCGTCTGCTCTGACCCTTCTTGTCCAGAGCCAGTGTGTTGTCAGGCCAATCCAGATTGTTGTCTATGTGAATCCCCAGGCCCTTGTGCTCTGCACCACTTCCACATCCTCCCCATCAATGATGACTGGTCTTAGAGGCTCTGAGACATACTGGAAGTCCACCATGAGCTCCTTTGTTTTGCTAATGTTGATCTACAGTTAGTGTTCTCTGCATCACAAAAAAAAGTGCTCTACAAGCCTACTATACTCTGATTCATCTCCATTATCAAAATAGCCTATGTCTGTCTATCTATCTATCTCTCTATCTATCTATTATGAGGGACGACCCCTGAATGCTCCTGGGAATGATGTCAATGGCGTGCGCTCGGAAGAATAGAGCGACGTGCACCTCGCCCTGTAAATTTCCAAAGAAGGACATATGACCTGGCCCAGGGGATTGTGAGAAGGTGTGGATGGATGGTGGCCCTTGTACTATCTGGAGCCTACACCGATGGATGTGATTTCTCAGAAGGGGAAGGCAGAAGTGTGCAACAGTCAACATGTCTCCACCACAGGTACGGAGGTTAGGGGGGTTTCTGGTGCTTCAGTTGTTACAGGGAGAAACCAGTTAGCAATTGTCCAGCCTCCAGAACTCCATCTCCCAGAAGCCTCTAGGTGAACCAGCAGAGCATGCACAGGAGAGCCACATGCTTTCGACTAGCAGACTGGGCTTACATATGTTATTACAGGTGCTGCAGGGACTGGGGAACTCTACTTTGTGGTGCTCCAACCTCACCCAGAAGTGCATTTGGAGCATGTGTATGAAGGACCAGAAGTACTCCCGGGTGGAAGATAAAAAGAGTTGCCTTCCTTACATGGATGAACCAGAGTCAGGTGGAAGGTGGACAAAGCTTGGATGGAGGAGACAGTGACCAGAGAGACATGGAGAGAAGAGTTGCTTTAGCGAGCTCTACACTACTAATTGCATATACTTGTGGCTGTGGTGGAGGGAAACACTTATCTTAAAGAGTTTACCATGAATAAAAGTCTATTTTGACTTTTACCTTGTGTCCATGCCTTGTTTGTGTTGGGTGTTTGGAGAACTGGAGCACCTCCTGGTGCCCACTCTATCTATTATACTGTATAGTGCTTTTCACGTCTATCTATCTATCTACTGTATCTTATAATGCCTTTCTTGTCTATTATATATTACTATTCTTGTCTATCTATCTTATAGTATCTTTCACATATATAACTATTTATTATACAGTGCCTTTCACATGTCTATTTATCTATCGATCTATTACATAGTGCTGTTCATATTTATCTGTCAACCTTTCTATCCAATGTTTAGTGCCCATTATGTAATATCTATCCATAATATGTTTTCAGGTGCTGCCTAGCTCAGAAAAGCTCTAATCAATTTTGTCTAAAGATTCACAGTTTACATTCTGATAAATCCTTAAGTATTTGAAATAAAAGCGTCCAATTGCTTTTTTAACTTATATTATTGCTCTTGTCAGATGTTATGTTCCATGCATCTCCGGACTCAGGAGCTGCCAGAATGAATATATTTTTTCCATTTCCAAGTACCATTTAATGGCCTAATAATCTGTTTAAGATTAAGTAATTAAGTGCCTTGACCGTTATTCAGTAAACTTGATTATATTTGTCATCTTACAAGGTGAGAAGGTCATCCCCCTTAATTCAGTTCAATACAACTTTGACTGTTACAGTATTACACTGCAAAAAAAAAAAAAATCAAACTCAGTAGTTCAAGGTAGAAAACATATATTTTTTTTAATAATGCAATGGTCATTTGTGAAGTAACCCAACAAGGCATATATTTGTATATACAAATGTGTTTCCTTTTTATACATTTTACCAAAAAAAAGCAGTTTGTTTCTTGCCAGTATTCAGACACACTTGCAGTGTGTGGCAGCCTAAGTTTAAAAGCACAGCTGATTCAGAATATGAAAGTCCATTTTAAAGTTTTATTTTCTTAATTGGACTTCAGCATACACAGTGTGTTTTTTCATTTTCCCTCTCCGCTGTTGATTTTCCGTGGTTCTCACTTCTGCATAATGCAGGTCATTCTGGATAGGAGACAAAAATGGTAAGTCATACAGTCATTTCATTAATAAATCAGCAAATGTTTGTTTACTGTAACACCTTACCCTTTAAGGTGGCACCATCAGGACTAGCTTTACCAAAAGAATCAAGTTACAAAATGTACTCATGGCTTAACTTTCAGGTGTGTTCAAGGCCTGTGCAGGTACTGTCGCGCTCAATGGACTGAGGTCAGTAGGTTGGTTCCAGAACCTTCTCAATTCATTTAAAGAGTTTTGAAAGCCAGAGGCTGTCTTCACCAGGATTGGGAAATGGCTGAAAACAGACCTGGACAGAACTCCAGTGCATCACATCGACCACTCACTCTCTTTCTCTCTCTCACACACACACACACCATAATTTGCAATTACTAGTTAACATAACCTAAAAAAACCTTTATAATGAATTCTTCCTTTGCTCGAGCAAGTCTGGCTGTAGTAATTCTCATGAAATGGGCCTTGCACAGCTATTCAGTTATGGCAAATATTAGGGAATAAGTGAAGTGAAAAGCCAATTCGATCACAGTGACAGACCATTATGGGTGAATGTGGCACTCTGGATGGGTGATAAGAACACTTGTGTAGCATATACTGTATGCCCACACATAAAGCGCATCCTCATGTGTTTAATGCCTGCTCTATATCATCGTCATTAGAGAGGAACTGGGGTACACAAAAAAACCTTTCACAAATGAATGTACAGTAGAGGACTGCACACAGTGGTTGAAGTGGAAACAAATAAATGGCAGTGTTTCTGTATGGTTCTTTCATGTCACGATGCTCTTCAAAAGCAGCACAAGTTCTTAATCAATATTTCCCCCTCGGGAGTTTTGATCACACTATTGTACATATGCGTATATTACATCTTACTGAGGTATGGAGGGGGAATCCCCCTTGAAGTTTTATACACACAGTTCTAAATCTATTATGAGGATGTTTGTTTTGGTGGAGCAATGTTTTATTAAATGGGCAGCATGTTAAAACTGAGACATTCTGATATTCTTCAGTTATTCATCAGGATGCATTGCCAAAAATCAGAACTGTCAATGTCACCCAGATGTCTGGTAACCCTGGGAAATAAAAGTGACAGTGAAAAAGTGGACCATTACAATTTATGTAGATAATGGAGCTGTGAAGCTGGTTTAGAGTTGATGCTGTGTAAATGTTTATTTACTCTTGTGTTTAATGTCACAGGGTACTTCATTCATAGCTAGGCACCATTTTGTTTTTCTTGCTTGCATTTTATACTTTTATGTTTATGAAGATTTTTGAACTAACTTGTTATCAGTTAACACATTTGTGAACTGAGGTGCTAATGCACTGGTTCTTTTGCTTGTGCTCAAGCCACTGGGAAGACTTCACAAAGCCGAGACAACCTGCTAATTGAGAGGTTTCTGCATGCACCCAGCTGGGCTTGCAGATGGAGGACTGCCATTACCTCCCACACAAACATTTAGTGACACTGACGTCCCACCCCATGCATGCAGTCTGTTGGTGTTTCACTAACTTGTATTGGGGATCTGTTTGCCATCAGTAGTGGCTATTAGGCATGAAAAAGAGGGAAGTATATAAAATATACAAGTTAGTGTAACTGCACTCAAGGTAAAATTGAAATGGTGAATTAATTTGAAGTTGCAGAGAATATTTTTTCATTTTAAGATAGACAAGTTTTTCAATGGGGTGTTTTTGAATTTTAAAACTCTGTACAGAACGATGTTTTCAAAATATTGCAATGAATATTGAGCCGATCTTGCCAAATTTCATTGAAGATAAGTGTACAAATTGTGCAGACAGACAATATAGCTATTGCAACAGGTGTTTTGGGCATTATATGCAAGAACACCTAAAAATGGATGTGCTAAGCACCTGACATTCATTACATAAAGCTGTCATTTTAGCAGTAAGATATCACAAACCATCATTTTATTATGTGGAATGAAAAGAAAGAAACAAATCTTTTCAAAAATATAAAGTACAGTAATCCCTCGCTACATCGCACTTCGACTTTCACGGCTTCACTCTATCGCGGATTTTAAATGTAAGCATATATAAATATATATCATGGATTTTTCACTGGTTCGCGGATTTCTGCGGACAATGGGTCTTTTAATTTATGGTACATGCTTCCTCAGTTTGTTTGCCCAGTTGATTTCATACAAGGGACGATATTGACGGATGGCTTAGAAGCTACCCAATCAGAGCATGTATTACATATTAAATAAAACTCCTCAATGATATATGATATGCTTCCCGCGCGGTGCTTGATTGTTTGCTTTTCTCTCTCTCTGACATTATCTGCGCCTGACGGAAGGGGTGTGAGCAGAGGGACTGTTTGCACAGAGGCTGTTTGCTTAGAAGATACGGATGCTCCTCTACAAAATGCCGCTTTATTGCAGTGCTTCGGCATACTTAAAAGCCCAAAAGCACATATTGATTTTTTGATTGTTTACTTTTCTGTCGCGCGCTCTCTCTCTCTCTGACATTCTCTGCTCCTGACATGCATTCTTTGAAGAGGAAGATATGTTTGCATTCTATTAATTGTGAGAAAGAACTGTCATCTCTGTCTTGTCATGGAGCACAGTTTAAACTTTTGACTAAAGGGTGTTATTTCATGTCTAGAGGGCTCTAATAATGTTAACAGTGTGGGAGAGTTTATAAGGGCTTAAAATATATAAAAATAACCATACAAACATATGGTTTCTACTTCGCGGATTTTCATCTATCGTGGGGGGTTCTGGAATGCAACCCCCGCGATCGAGGAGGGATTACTGTAAATATTTTCTTTCCTTAGTTGCTCTACAGCTGTGGCAAAAAATAGTAATGAAAGTGCCCTGAATTGCATTTCCAGTGCTTATTACTGTGACAAATTTTAACCCAGCCACCGGGGATACACAAACCAGTGTGTATCTTCTTGGCGGTCCCAAGAAAAGATTAATGGAGAGGAATACATTAGGAAGGGCATCCGGTATAAAATTTGCCAGATCAACATGTGGACAATGAAACAAATTGTGATAGTGATAGTTGGGGACTCAATCATTAGGGGGATTGAAGCACAGGTGTGCTCCAGAGAGAGATAGTCTCGCACGGTGTGTTGCGGAAGGCGGGAGACCTCCCTGGAAGGGTGGATAGGCTCTTGGCCAGAGCCGGGGTGGATCCAGTTGTCATTGTCCATGATGGAACAAATGACATACATATGGATAGTCTGTCAGTTCTGTGATCCAAATTGAAAGAGTTAGGTGCCAAGGTGAGGAGCAGAACTGACAAGGTAGTCTTCTCCGAAGTTCTGCCTCTGCCACGCACCAGTCCAGGTAAGACTGAGGAGATTAGAAGGCTTAATGCGTGGCTCAAATCTTGGTGCAGGGTAGAAGGGTATAGGTTTATGGGGCATTGGGACTCCTTTTGGAACAGACCTGTTCCGCCATGACGGGTTACATCTGAACTGGAGGGGCACCAATGTATTGGGGAGGCATATGTGTAGGCTAGTCGAGGATTGTTTAAACTAGGGAATGGGGGGGCAGGGAGTTTAGGACAGGCCAGATTTAGATCTATACATGGAAGATCAAACAATGGTGAAGAAATAAAAATGCATAGTAATGTAAATTCTAAGCAAACACGTAAATGTAGAAGGAGTAACACATTAAAAATAGCTTGCCTTAATGCTAGAAGTATCAAAAATAAGGTAAGTGAGTTGGAGTTGTATGTATCAGAACATAATTATGATATTATAGCAATAACGGAAACCTGGCTAAATAACAAAGATGGGGATGAGTGTAACATAGAGGGATACACATTATTAGGAAGGATAGACAGAACAGAAAAGGAGGAGGGGTTGCTGTTTATGCCAAACAGGGTTTAAATGTAAGGCATCTTCAGTTGGATGATGAACCCATCTTAGTGAGGACATGTGGCTTCGCCTGGAAAATATTAGGGAAAGAGGTCTTATTTTAGGAGTGTGTTATAGACCACCCAATTCAGACAGTAATTTCAACACACATCTTTTTAGTAATATCAAAAAGGCAAGTTTACAGGGGGATATTATAGTCATGGGGGACTTTAATTATCCAAATATTAACTGGGATAACCTTGCAGATGGAGGAGCACAAGAGCAGGAGTTTTTAGAAGTAATCAGCGACTGTTTTTTAACACAGCATGTTGAAGCACCAACACGGGGTGAAGCCTGTCTGGATTTAGTATTCTGTAATAATCAGGATAGAATTGAGGGTGTAGAGGTGATTGAACCACTAGGGTCAAGTGACCATAATGTAATACAGTTCTCAGTATTTTGTAATAGTACGGATGCAAAGACTAAAATTGCTAAGTTGAACTTTGGTAGGGCTAATTTTGAGTAGATGCGACAAAGTCTAAGTAGGATAGACTGGGATAAGCTTTTAAATGTGGAGACAGTCGAGGAGCAGTGGAACAGGTTTAAAAATGTTTTACATGTAATGCAGGACAGATACATACCTAAATTTGGAATTAATAGGAAACTAAAAAAAACTCCACGGTGGATTATTAAAGATTTAAAAAAGAAGTTGCAAAGGGAAAAAAACTGCTTTATAAGACATATAAGACTAATGACTGCAAAGTGAATCATAGAGCGTATGAGAACATAAGGGCAACCATTAAGGAGGAGATCAGGGAGGCTAAAAGACTGTTGGAGAGGAATAGAGCAGATAAGGCGACAGAAGACCCTAAGAGATTCTTTCAGTATTTTATTAGTAAAAGAACAGTTAAGGAGGAGGTCAAGTGCATCAGGAATAGTAAAGGGGAATTAAAAGACACAGACAGTGAAATAGCAGATGCCCTAAACTTACATTTTTCGGAGGTGTTTACAAGTGAGCAAGTGGATAACCTCCCAGAGGTAAACGCGACTACTAAGGAGGTACTGAGGGATTTGGAAATTGAAGAGGGAGAAGTGCTGCTCAGATTAAATAAGATGAAATCAAACAAATCACCAGAACCAGATAATATTTATCCTCGAGTTCTTAAGGAGGCTAGTGAGTACATATATAAACCCTTGACACATATTTTAGGAAGTCACTGAGGACTGGAGAGATTCCAAAGGACTGGAAAATGGCAAATATCATCCCATTATATAAAAGGGGTGACAGGGCAGATCCAAGCAACTATAGGCCAGTAAGCTTAACATGCATCACAAGAAAATTAATGGAAGGAATTATTAAGGATAAGATTGAGCAACACATGGCAAGGACAGGAGTTATTCTGACCAGTCAGCATGGGTTCAGAAGAAGGAGGTCGTGTTTTACTAACATGTTGGAATTCTATGAGTTTGCAACAAAAGCATACAATCAAAGTGGAGCAGATGATATTATTTATCTGGACTTTCAGAAAGCATTTGATAAGGTGCCACATGAGAGTTTGGGCATCAAATTAAAAGAACTGGGAGTTCAGGGTGATGTTTTTAGATGGGTGCAGAATTGGCTCAGACACAGGAAGCAGAGGGTGATGATGCGAGGAATCTCATCAGAACTGGCCGATGTTAAGAGTGTTGACCAGCAGGGGGCAGTGGTAGGGTTGCTGCTATTTTTAATATCTAGAAATGATTTAGATAGGAATATAAGTAACAAGCTGGTTAAGTTTGCAGATGATACCAAGATAGGTGGATTAGCAGATAATTTGGAATCAGTTATATCATTACAGAAGGACTTGGATAGCATACAAGCTTGGGCAGATTTGTGGCAGATGAAATTTAATGTCAGTAAATGTAAAGTATTACACATAGGAAGTAAAAATATTATGTTTGAATACAGAATGGGTGGTCGGAAAATCGAGAGTACACCTTATGAGAAGGATTTAGGAGTCATAGTGGACTCTAAGCTATCGACTTCCTGACAGTGTTCAGAAGCCATTAAGAAGGCTAACAGAATGTCAGGTTATATAGCGCCTTGATGTATGCAGTACAAGTCCAAGGAGGTTATGCTCAACCTTTATAATGCACTGGTTAGGCCTCATCTTGAGTACTGTGTGCAGTTTTGGTCTCCAGGCTACAAAAAGGACATAGCAGCACTAGAAAAGGTCCAGAGAAGAGTGACTTGGCTGATTCCAGGACTACAGGGGATGAGTTATGAGGAAAGATTAAAAGAGCTGAGTCTTTATAGTTTAAGCAAAAGAAGATTAAGAGGTGACATGATTGAAGTGTTTAAAATTATGAAGGGAATTAGTCCAGTGGATCGAGACTTGTATTTTAAAATGAGTTCATGAAGAACACAGGGACACAGTTGGAAACTTGTTAAGGGGAAATTTTGCACATACATTAGGAAGTTTTCCTTTACACAAAGAACGATAGACACTTGGAATAAGCTACCAAGTAGTGTGGTAGACAGTAAGACGTTAGGGACTTTCAAAACTCGACTTGATGTTTTTTTGGAAGAAATAAGTGGATAGGACTGGTGAGCTTTGTTGGGCTGAATGGCCTGTTCTCGTCTAGAGTGTTCTAATGTTGTAATGTTCTAATGTATGTCTGTCTGTCTGTCTGCTTTTCAGAAAAGAATTCATTAATGGATTTAGATCTGCTTGTTTTCTATAATTTGCTTGAACTTTCCTTTTGATTTTGTGACTTCTCTCATTCCGATAAGTACCGTAGTTCACTTGTGGTACCGATGTATTTATGCAAATCCAACAGAGTGGCTGTGGGCCGAGAGTGGGGGGTGGGGCCTTCCTCATTCACTAGTCAGCCTCTGTTCGAGTTGGTCTACTTCTCACAACGTGTTGGGGTGCACCTCGCCTACGCTTGGCTAGCTATACCAGTTTGTTCAACAGACATTATCATCTACAGATTATCAAGGAGTAACGTTTGATATTTTTGAGAGAGAGATCAGAGATATCACTGCCATGTTCTTTTCTCCCCACGTAGGGAACACTTTCCTGTCAGAGCGGAGCACAATCAGATACAGTGTCAATATCTATTGATTTTTAAAATTTGTCCTGTTTCATTAAGTCAATGCATGTGTGTGTATATGTATGTATGTTCTGGCATCACATCTGAATGGCTGGAGCGATTTTCATGACACTTGGTACACATGTTTCTCATTGGTCCACTTAAAATACTGTAGGGTGAAATCAACCCTAAACCACCAACGTCTGGGTAGGGTGGGGGTGATCTTGCAGTCTTATATGCATGTTATCATCCAGTTGACACTCCGAATGACCACCAGACGGCTAACTGGAGGTGACTGCCAGCATTCTTTATGTTTGAGAAGCACCACCACTGCACCCCTGTTGCTTTTCAAATTAAATAGAGTTGGCTGGTTCCGAGCATCCACAGGATGATAACATACATACAAGACAACAAGACAAACACATTAGTGAGTCTTCATTGTTTGTTAATTTGTTTTTATTTTTAAAGTTGTGCTTTTTTCTAATGATATTTTTCTTAAATTATTAAAAAAAAACACTTTATTTTCCTCCCAGACAACGCTGGGTATTTCAGCTAGTTTGAGAATAATACTGACATCTCTTTTGTGTAAGTTACTAATTGTTTTCTTTTTGTGCATCCTTTCTTTATTCTAGACCACACACACACACAACCCTGTTCAAATAAGTGAATGCATCATTATATACAGTATTATCAAATAAATCACCCATTATTGCTTTCTGAGTTGCTATGTGGAATCCTTTACCAGTGTTCTGGCAGATACTCTGGAGTGTACCCTCACAGATACACTGTCTTCCTTTGCTACAACAGTGCTAGAAGTTCACAGAGGAATATAAGTGTCACGTTAGTTTAGGCAATTAGTGTAAGCAGCTGTTTACAGTGTGGCTATCATGAAAAAAAAATACATTATCTTTTATTTGGGAATAAAACAATTAAAAATGACTGCAACACATTTCAAGAGTCATTACATATAATGTATTTTTGCTTATAACATAGTTAATATTATGTGTAGACTGTTAAAGTGGATGCCTAACATGTGACCAGATTATGACAGAGGGTACTAGTAAATAGTGCCAAATTAAATAAAACATTTTCTTTTTGGATATGGTTTCACATAACTCACAAAATTAACTTTCCATTGTATGTGCAACAAAACATAAATAAATTATGAACATGTTAATGAAGCAAATTCTAAATTCAGATTTTACATGTGTCAAAACCCCATATCTATCTTAATGAAAGTACAAGTGTCTGTGTCTCTGTCTGGTTGCTATGTCTCTTTCATTCCAACTGATACCACGAAATAGGCATTTGTAGTAATAAACTTCAGGTCATTTGGCATTTGTAAAGATGGCGCTTCACAAACATTGACATTGGTTTTATGAATCCCATACCAAATGGCATATAACAGAGAGATGTATTGCTTTGTCATTCCAACAGATGGCATATCACAAACATTTGTAGTAATACATTTTATTACTTCAAATGTTTGTGTTACGCCATCCATCGGTTGGAATGACAGATACAATTGAATTTATTACTATTTCAGTCAGTCAGTCATTATCCAACCTGCTATATTCTAACACAGGGTCACGGGGGTCTGCTGGAGCCAATCCCAGCCAACACAGGGTGCAAAGCAGGAACAAATCTCCGGGCAGGGCGCCAGCCCACCGCAGTTATTACTATATGTATTACAAAATATATTACAATAGATGGTTCAGTGCAAACATTAATAATGAGGTCTGTGGTTGATTATTTAAAATTTTGCCCATATTAGACAGGTGGAACAGCTAGATCCAGGAGCTACACAAAGAATGTATGAACATTAAGGATCATAATACTGTCAAATTAAAGATGGTGGATTGAAATTCTTCCAGTTGAACAATGTCTTTACGTAAATAGTGTGGTATAGGATATTAAAACCTATTTTTCATAGCATACCTATTATTACATCTGGTGATGGTGACTTTATGATACAGATTGTTTCTGTTCTACTTTAAGATATCTTGGACAGGGGCGCTGTGCTGCATGTTTTTCAGAGAGGTTAAGAATTTTGCTGCACTCTGATTTCTTCTGATGAACACATTCTTAAGTACAGAAAATTGCCATCCTGCTCAAGGAAATATACAGTAGATGGCTGTAAGCCACCACAGCTAATGGGAAAGTCAACCCACATAGGAATGAAAAATCAAAAAAAGAGATAAAATGCAGACATTTGTCTCCTGTGACAAATTCCCCAGTAATCTCATAAGTGTCTTCTCTTGAGTTTCAGCAGAGACATCAGCAAACTCACACAATGGGCTCAAGAGGTGTAGCAGACATTTTATCTGAAATTCAAAAGTATTTTCATTGTGTATGGAGAGTTGTTTGTGGTAATAAAAACACTTTACTTTGATTATAAAACTGTAATTCTTGTCTCTGAATAATACTATTAGTTACTGTTATCTATATTATTGTTCTCCAGTTAGATCAAACTCATTTGAAAAGAAAAAGGCAAGCAGTGTGGGGTAGTAGTTAAGACTTTGGAATAAAACCCTGAGGTTGTGGGTTTAAATCCCACTACTGACACCATGTAGCCATAAGCAAGTCATTTCATCTGCCTGTGCTGCAATTGGAAAAACAATCATATCTCAGATGTTGTAATTCACTTGGATAAAGGCATCAGTCCAGTGATGAGTAAAAAATATGACGTCTTGAAAGAGAAAAACAAGACTAGAAAGAGATCTCACATAACATGCTTAGCAAATTTTACTTCTTTTACCTCAGTTGTCTCCTTTCTGTGTATTGCTATTTCTACTAAGGAATTTTAAGAGCAACATCTGTGACAAAGTTGATACTTGAATGAAAAATTCTTCTAAGCCAGTGGTCCTCAATCATGGTCATGGAGGGCCGCAGTGGCTGCAGGTTTTTGCTTCAACCCAATTGCTTAATAAGAAGCACTTATTGCTCAAATAGCACTTCTGCTTCATTTTAGTTGTCTTGCTCATTAAGATTTCGAAAACTTATTGCTTATTTTAGACTTAAACAGTTGTATTCTTGGTTTTTAATTGTTCCTAATTAACAATAACATGTAAATGACAAAAGAGACCAGCATTTCTCCATTTAGCTTGTTACCATTTACACCTGTGTGTATTTTTCATGCACTATTGGGTTTAATTAAATACATGGAAAGAAACTGAAGAGAAAAAAAGTGAAGGACTGAGAATTACTTATCCATTTTAGCATTCAAATCATTTGTGTGATATCCTTAGAAAGGGGAAGAAAATCTAGGATATGAGAATGAGCTGACATAGCAGAGTTAAATCACTAACAAGCCATGCAATTAAATTATTGGCAAGAATTGCTTTCTAATTAAGCAACCAGGTTAGAACAAAAACCTGAAGCCTGTGCGGCCCTCCAGGACTGTGATTGAGGACCCCTGTTCTAAGCCTCATGGGCAATCAAAGAGCTACCTTTGAGCAGAAAACTTTTCCAGTGGGCCATGATGGGATCTGAAAGACGTGGCACACATAAGTGCAATGGTGTCCACAAAACCTCCTCCAGAGAAAAACCCTGCAGCGCTAGACCATGAAGACATGAAGTAACAACGTTCACTATCTTACATTATATGAATAAATACCTCATGGCAGGGTTGCTGCAACTCCTTAATTTTCTTTGGATTTCTGAAAGAGAACCATTTTTTCTCAGTGGCTAAAGGAATAAAAAAAGATATTAGTAATTAAATCATCTTTAACATTTTAAATTGACATCCAACATGAAGACAGCCTAAAGTGCATCTTAACATGTACCAAAATTAGGAAAAATAACATTTCTTTCAAAAAGAACATTTCAAAGACTTATGAAATATTTATGATAAATAACAGGAAAATATTTTATAAATAAGAGGTGCATTCTGTATATGGGTTTTTATTTGGGTTTTCTGATTTTAGTCTCACATTCAATGAACATACAGATTAGGTCAACTGGCACCTCCAAAATGTCCCTGTGAGATTAGGTGTGATTGTGTGCCTAAGGATTCAATATGAAAACTGGTACCCCATCCATAGTTGGCCCTCTGGTTGCACCCACAACTGCTGAAGAAAGCATCAGCTCTCTGCAACCCTGAAGTCGATAACTTGACTAGAAAATGGAAGAAGGCGGCCCCTGGGCTTGAACCACTGTTTGGGCCCCACCTACATGTTCTACATGAAACTGTGGAAAGGGTATTAATGTACTGTAATGTCAAAGCTTTGTAGTTACTTATAATTGAATGAACTGTACACAGGAACAACTAGTGCAAGAGTATCAACTGGTGTATAGAAAACACAGAAACAGCTTATGAGATTATGAATAATATAACAAGAGAGAGAAACCAAGTGTGCAATGTCAAAACTTAGAATTATACTTTATAGTCATCAGAGTATGGTGCACCATGTCAAATATTAAAAACAGATAAAGATGGAGTGAGAAGAAGAAAGAAAAAGATAAGAGAGACAGGAGGAAAAGTATTTAACACATTTTATGGCACCCAGTTATTTTCACAATATTAGTTATGTTCAGTTGTTAAGGCAATACAAATAAATAAATACATAACATTTTGGACTCTGGAAACTTTTGTCAGGCTACCAAGAAACTTCACCTGCAGTTCAGCAGAGATACAGCCCGCTCACTCATTGTGTGAGGTCTACTCTGTATCACTTCACTGCCTTTACAAAACCATGCAGTTTGTCAGCAACACTCTGCTCGGGTGTGTGAAGTGCAAAGAACAATTTCATTTTCAAAAAGTGATTTCTCACGACTGTGTATAGTGTCAGGTAACTCTTCTGCTTTTTGTTAAGAAGAAGGTATTTATTAAGGCTGAGCAAGAGAAAGAGTATGATCTGGATGTGGTGAAAAGTTGAAAACAAGGAGATCATTGATGCATTTAACAAAAAACAAGAACTTAGGCAAAGACCAAAGTGAAAAATTCAAAGATTAAAGTCAAAACCAGAATCACCAAACAAAGGTTTGAATTTTAAGCAGAGAAGACACGTAAATTTTACCCATGAACTCATTTTGGCCAATTGCTATTGAAACACAATTACAGAAGACGTTTGAAAGCTTGATTGAAATTATAGATTGTTGATGTAAACATGGAGTGATTGTGGGGCAAGCGGCTGGAGTGTTCTGTTACATGTTCAACAACCGATTATACTCATAAGGACAGAATGGGGAGCTGTTGACATTAGGGGTCTCATGTATAACAACGTGTGTAGAACTGACATTAGAACATGGCGTACAGACAAAACTGAAAATGTGTGTATGCACAAAAAAATCCAGAGGCATAAAACTGGATGTATGCCAAGTTCCATGTACTTCCCATTTATAAATCCTAAAGAACGTGAAATGTAATGCATGTGCAGGCACCTACAGCCCCACCCTGACTCCTCCAAGAATTTTGCATATTTGAAAATGTTAAATTAATATAAATAGGCCCTTCTGTTCAGTGTTTTGTTTAAAGGCAATGGCAAAAGCATGTGGAAAAAAGAAAAATTTCAATTACTGCGAAGTGGAGGCAAAGAAAAATGTACTATTTGTTGTCTTAAGCAGTGGTATAAGCAACAACAGGAACTTATGGAGTGATACAGCATGGTGGAGACACTTCAAAGTTCAAGTTCAGAAAGTCACACAGTGTCTGACAAAAGTGGTCAGATATCAAAGTCTACATGAAAAGGCGACTCGCAGCCCACTATCTGTTTATCTGTATTACAAAAGCTGACACCCATGCTGACTCCAGGCAGTGATAGTGCTGCTGTGCCCAGCATATCTTTGGGCAATGGCTGCTCACACACCTCTGCCTTGGAAACCACTGGGTGACTATCTGGCTGTGTGCTGATGGACTGTTCTGGAGTCACAAACTGCAATAGTGGATGCTGCAAGAGATGTGGCCAATGAACCAAGAAATATAAGGGATGTGCTATGTGATACTGACCACAAATTGAATGAATTGGTTAAAAATAAATGCTGCATCTGATTCCCCATTTTTACTTTCTGCTCATTGCATTCAAACGTAGTTGTAATGCTGTCTGATTTGGAGGATCATTTGGTAGATCTGGTTCATCAAACCCCATCTCTTCAGGTATGGGCAAACTACGCATAGAACTTGCAAAGATGCAGGTAGAGCACAATTCCTCAAAGTCTGCCTTTGTAAAGCTGGCGCCAGTTCAGCACACAGCGTCAAGAGGATAGCTCTTGGAAATCGAAATCTACTTAGGAGCCAGTCATCATCATCTATAAATATGCACCCTTTCTTCTAATTCTTCCATTTGCTATGATAGTTTGGCTATTCCATGCACAATTATATTGTTACAGAATGATTACAATCAAGAGAATTAAATCTGTAAACAATCTGACAAACAGGGAGACCAAACAGAAAAAGTGGCACTGCTTTAACACTGTGTGCCACCAGTGTGCAAAACAGAGCAGAAATGTGCATATGTATGGTGTGAGGCTGCCGTGAAAATGTGCGTGGCTTTAAGTCAAGTTTAGTTTTTATACCTTTAGAAATGAGCATGGAAACGGGAATAAGCAACATTTTATACTGTATGTACGCACAATTTATACACAAGGCCCTAGGCCGCTTCAAGTGCTGGTCATAAATAAAAGCACACATAACACGTGCACATGACTGAGCTTTGTATTACAAGGTACGTGGACAAAAAAGTTTTTTTTGACATTTCAGCATAATTTTTTTAATAAATGAATATATTTCTATGATACTTACCTATGCAGAGAAACAGTAAAATGTTGAAGAGAGCTGACAAAGCAAGGAAAACATAAAGCAGGGCTTTTGACTCGTCTGCAGGAATCGTAGGTGGTGAACCATGGCCTTGAATATAAAACATAAAAATATATATTAATATTGCTGTTATTCTTTTTTCTGATTATCCTTTCTCAAATTGTGAATAAAACACTTATCTATGGTCAGTTTTATATTCCCTTGAACACACTGCTTAAAGCTCTTGTAACACAATGAATATGCTGAGACTTTAAATGAGCAAGATAGTGAGACAAGAAAAGTGAAGAAGTTTGCAGAGCTGTTTAAGGGGGAACACGTGACAGACGTGCTTTACCAAAATCACATGGCAATATCTTAAGCAGTTTTTAGAGTTTACTTTTTTGGTAAAATTTAAAGAAAATACATTTGAAATGCCTTAGTATGGCTTTCCACAATTTATTTTGTGCAGTACATTTACAAGTAAATGCAAATTATGGTGTAATCTACCAGTACAATCTGGGTTTACCAGAATGGCAGACCTCATACTCTACCTAGTCTATAAGGTATGGTAGTGACTGGGATTGAATTCACTAATAGGTGCTATATCCCAAAAGTTATTACTTTGTGGGCATAGAGCAACTGCCAGAGGTGGGCAGGTAATTACAAGTTGCTCTGACCACTGGGTGACAGTAATTTCAGAAAATAATGTGGGCCTATACCACCTATCATGGAGGACAGTCTGACCCTTTAATAGTGAACAGGGCATTATGACTACAGATATACCTGGGAATGTCAAATTATACTTTGGGAAGACCATCCCTCGTACTTTTACAAAACATTCCAGAGCTCTGAGGTGATTCCCAGGGTAATCTTGGAAGCAACACCAGGGTGGCTTATGAATTTACCTCAGCAATGTTAGCTCCTTGAGTGGGGAGTGAACAAGTGAGCAAGAACAGATATTCACTGGTCATGGCAGAGAAGGACAGACAGTTGGGAGAAACATTTAGTGGGTAAGTAGACAAGCCATCGTATTGGGCAGACCAAGACAAAACCTATTTACATAGGACCAATTTGTTTAGTAGGTTTACTGTCACCTTGTTTTAGATACCCTTCTGAGATCCATTTGTGATAAACCACCCTAACCTTCATATTAACCTCTTTGGTATAATTATATGTTTAGAGGCACCATGAAAGCACCACCTATTTTGTATAATTAACAATAATACTGAAAACAACATAAAAGATAAATTAAATAGCTACTTGATCTCATTTGATGCTGTAGAGATTCCTTAAATAGAGAAAAAAAACTGCTTTTAATTAATTATAATTAAATATTATTGGGAATATTATTTCCTCACTATTAGTAATATAAAATTATATAGAATAAACATTAAATAAAAAAATGTGCAGTACAATCTTGTAATGTGGCTTATGAAATACCTTAATGTGTAATATTACTTACACAATAAACAAGAATCATTTTTTTTGTCATCAAATTATACCACACTGAAGAAAGTCAAAATGTGCAAACATATTTTATTTTTTTATTTTATTTTATTTTTTATTGTTCATGTTTATTTTTTATTGTTAATGGCTTAAGGAAATGACATCTACACCAGCAATAAACTGCTGTTTGTCTCCAGGAAAGGAAGAATTCCTGTTATCTTACGAGAACTGTTTTACCCTAGGAGGAGATGGGCTTTTTGTCCAAATTATATAGCCGCTGAGTCTTCCACCACTCCACCAAATGGACAGTCAGCCAGTTTTATGTCTTCTTAGATTACTGGAATTAATGTAAGAATTTCCGTGACATGTGTAATATCTTTGTAAGCACATATACTGCCCCTGAGGATGTATGCTGCGGGGTCTCGTCTTCAGACCTCTCCTTTATTATGATATATAATTATTTAATTTCATACAAAAATGCTATGAGTATGGTCAAGTGAACCAATGACACCACATTTCTGGGTTATGTTGCAGATTCTAATGAGGGTAACAGAGGAGTGACATGAAAGAACTGTTCAGATAACACAGTCTAAATAACTTTATAATTAAATACCAAGAAAGGAAAGGAATTGGTTGTGGATTAAAAGTGAACCAAAAAAAGCAGAGCTGGTCAATTCATCAGACAATATAGGTGGTTGCCTATGGCACCATCACCTGAGAGTTATTGTTTATGAAAGTTAAGGGAAACATGCTTCGTAATCTGAATTTGAATTTTAGAAATTCAAGGAGTGTGTGGTCCATAGAGAAAGAAAGAATGGTTCTCAAAGTCTAGTTTATGCAACTTAAGTAGTGTGCTCTCTGCACCTTTCTGCAGCTGTCCATGTGCTCCAGCAACTAAGGGGGACCACCCCCCACTCCCTGGGATTTGACTACCACTGAAAAAGAAGTTTCTCATCTTTATACCATGGTCAGGTAGAAGAAGTAGAAGGCAGTTTCAATTTCCCAGTTGTCATCATTGCGACAATTCTAATACCAACAAAGATGTCATAGTTATGAAAGCTCAGCAAGTGCAATCCTTTCTGAGGCAATTAAAAATTCATTTTTTACAAGTGTGTTCTTCATGGATTAGCATCATGTTCACAGCTGGTTCCACCTTGTGCCTAATGCTGCTTACAAAGGCTTGGCATCCACAACTACAATTACATTAGGCAGATGAATGAATCAGCACAATAAAATGACAGACTAAGTAGGTGGTATAGTGTTCACATTCAGCAGAAATATATCAGAACAGATAACCCCTTGCACTTACAAACTTAGTAAACTTAAATCAAAGAGTGGACAGTACACTATCCAATAGAAATCCACAATGAAATCTAATCTGAAAATTTTAGATTAAACTCCAAAGAGGTTACAGAATAACTCATTTCAGTTATTTGTAGTGTTTATCAAACAGCTCAAGGGGAACTTAAATTTACAGAAAAAGTAACAGCAAACAATTTGAGTTCATATTTTATTAGGTTTTTGCCTGTGAAGTGATCAGTAAAAGGTTAGAACTTCTTGGGTTAAAAAAGTAATTAATCCTGCTGAAATTGTAGATTGAAGACCTACTGAGATTGAGACAATATTTAACATAAGAGTTATCAAACAAACCAATGATGATCACATATTTTATAGTGATGAGTAAATTCTGCACAAGCTGCAAAGCTGACTGGGCTCTGGCAACAGTTATATCTATTTATATATATATAAAATTGACCAAGTCGCCCGACCATGGGGTACACACGATGGAGCCCCGCCCGCCAGCTCTAACCCTCCTCCCACGCTCACCCTCGCTCTCGAGGCATGCGCACTGCCTGCTCATGTGCCCGCCCCCAACATCTCACCAAACACATCCTCAGTCGCTTTGGTCTCTGCTACAGTCCACATGCACCTCTGAGCCACATTGACTTTTCATTGTTCTTTTTGGTTCCGGTTGCTTTGCTTTGCTAACAGGTCTCTCTCATTGCTGCCGTCGTTGTTTGTCCCCGCAAGCGTCTGTTCTCCCTGTTGTTTCTGTGCCCCTTCTTTTTTTCTTTTGTTAGACCGACACCGAACCCGGAGTGATGGCCACCGCCCTATCGCAATGCTGAATAAGGGATTGCAGAACTGTGTCTTTCGGGAAGTGTTCATCCATCAATGAATAATTATGCGGCGTATGCTACGCCGCGGGTTGGCTAGTATATATATATACACTTAAGTCCATAAATATTTGGTCAGAGACAACTTTTTTCTAATTTTGGTTCTGTACATTACCACAATGAATTTTAAATGAAACAACTCAGATGCAGTTGAAGTGCAGACTTTCAGCTTTAGTTCAGTGGGTTGAACAAAAAGATTGCATAAAAATGTGAGGCAACTAAAGCATTTTTTTAACACAATCCCTTCATTTCAGGGGCTCAAAAGTAATTGGACAATTGACTCAAAGGCTATTTCATGGTCATGGTTATCAATTAAGCAGATAAAAGGCCTGGAGTTGATTTGAGGTGTGGTGCTTGCATGTGGGAGATTTTACTGTGAACAGACAACATGCGGTCAAAGGAGCTCTCCATGCAGGTGAAAGAAGCTATCCTTAAGCTGCGAAAACAGAAAAAAACCTATCCGAGAAATTGCTACAATATTACGAGAGGCAAAATCTACAGTTTGGTACATCCTGAGAAAGAAAGCAAGCACTGGTGAACTCAGCAACGCAAAAAGACCTGGACGTCCACAGAAGAAAACAGTGGTGGATGATCGCAGAATCATTTCCATGCTGAAGAGAAACCCCTTCACAACAGCCAACCAAGTGAACAACACTCTCCAGGGCTTGGTCGGCGTATCGATATCCAAGTCTACCATAAAGAGAAGACTGCATGAAAGGAAATAGGCCTCAAGAATAGAAAGGCTAGATTGGACTTTGCTAAAGAACATCTAAAAAAGCCAGCACAGTTCTGGAAAAACATTCTTTGGACAGATGAAACCAAGATCAACCTCTACCAGAATGATGGCAAGAAAAAAGTATGGAGAAGGCGTGGAACAGCTCATTATCCAAAGCATAGCACATCATCTGTAAAACACGGTGGAATCAGGCAGTGTGATGGCTTGGGCATGCATGGCTGCCAGTGGCACTGGGACACTAGTGTTTATTGATGATTTGACACAGGACAGAAGCAGCAGAATGAATTCTGAGGTGTTCAGAGACATACTGTCTGCTCAAATCCAGCTAAATGACGTCAAATTGATTGGGCGGCGGGCGTTTCATGATACAGATGGACAATGACCCAAAACATACAGCCAAAGCAACCCAGGAGTTTATTAAAGCAAAGAAGTGCAAAATTCTTGAATGGCCAAGTCAGTCACCTGATCTTAACCCAACTGAGCATGCATTTCACTTGTTGAAGACTAAACTTCGGACAGAAAGGCCCACAAACAAACAGCAACTGAAAGTAAAGCCGCTGCAGTAAAGGCCTGGCAGAGCATTAAAAAGGAGGAAACCCAGCATCTGGTGATGTCCATGAGTTCAAGACTTCAGTCTGGCATTGCCAGCAAAGGGTTTTCAACCAAGTATTAGAAATGAACATTTTATTTCCAGTTATTTAATTTGTCCAATTACTTTTGAGCCCCTGAAATAAAGGGAATTTGGGTTAAAAAATGCTTTAGTTGCCTCACATTTTTATGCAATCGTTTTGTTCAACCCACTGAATTAAAACTGAAAGTCTGCCCTGCAACTGCATCTGAGTAGCTTCATTTAAAATTCATTGTGGTGATGTCTTGACCAACTTTAAACAGGCTGTTGTTCACCTCTTCTATAGAAGCCAAATCTTGATGGTTATTTGATTCAAAACCACGATGCATATTTCTAAACTGCCTTTAAAGGCATCAATCTCAGAAAAAAATTAATTGTTGCCAACACACCTTGAAACTGTCCTTGAGGAAAACAACATTTTAGATAAATTTCAGTCTGGCTTCAGTTGGATACACTCTACTTCACAGAGTCTCTAATGACATTCTAAAGCATAGGATGGCAAGTGAATACTTTGTGCTGGCGCTGTTGGATTTTGCAGCCACATTTGACACTGATGATCACCATCTCCTGCTTGAAAGACTTAAGACCAGTGTAAGCATATATCCTGCTCAGTCCTGGACTGGTTCTCTTCCCCTCTTTCTGTCAGGAATTTCTCTGTGGCTGGTGATGACCTTGCGCCCTATGCTGTACTCATCGGTTCTGTTCTCAGCCCTCTTTTGTTTGCTTGTATTGAATTCCCCTTGGTCATATTTTGAGCACTTTTCAACGCATATCATAACACTGCTGTGCTGATGACATACCATCACATGCTGTAACGTTATCCGTTTTGCAAGACTTCCAGAATGTTGCAAAAAATGGATGACTGAGAATTATTTGAAACTAAATACTGACAAAACAGAAATTTCAATTTGTGCACCTGACAGTTTTATCACAAAGGTTCTAGATAACCTAGGCTCTTTGCCGGAAACTTAGGAGCTTCTATTGATGATCATAGCAAATTTTTAACACAGTCTTAGTTCACCCACCTCAGCAACATTGCTAAACTCAGGCAAATGATTTCCCAAACAGAGTTGGAGATGACAGTGTACACATTTGTGTCATCTCGTCCTGATTGCTGTAATTCTCTGTTCATATACTTAAATTCATTCTCACTGGTTTGCCTACAGCTGGTCCAAAATGCTGCTGTGTCATCTAAAATATCTCACATACCACCCATAATGATTTTTTTGCACTGGCGTCTCGTGAAATTCAGAGTTAATTTTAAAATCCTAGTTCTCACTTTGACAGCTTTTTATAAACAAAACTCCTACCTGTGTTACAGAGCTACTGCAGCCTTATATCATCTCCAGGGGCCTCATGTATAACGCTGTGCATAGAATTCACACTATAACATGGCGTACGGACAAAAGCAGAAATGTTCATATGCACAAACAATTCCAGATGCATAATTCTGTGTTAATGCCAACTTCCACATTCTTCCGCTACATAAATCCCGGTCAGCGTGAAAAGTAACGCACATGCATGCACCTGCTGACCTGCCCCGTCTCCTCCCAGAATTATGCCTCTTTGAATATGCAAATCAATATAAATAGCCCTTAAGCGCAGCATTCTGTGAAAAGGCAATGGCAAAAGCACAGGTAAATGGAAGAATTTCAGCGAATACCAAGTGGAGGTGAGGAAAAACGTACTATTTGTTGGTTTAAACTGTGATGTAAACAAGAAATGGAAGTTGATTGAGTGGCATAGTGTATCGGAGAAACTTGAAATCTCAAGTTCACAAAGTCGCACACTGCCCGAAATAAAAAAGAAGTTGTCAGATATCAAAGTCGCCATGAAAAGGCGAGTCGTAGCTCACCGTCTGAGTGTCATATGAAAGCTTATTAGGGTACAGAGAAAAAAAAAAATAGGGACACACTGCAAAAAAAGCTTGAAATGTCAACTTTAATCTTGAAATTTCCAATTTAATCACATAGTTTTTTTGTCATTAAAGTAGAACATCATAATTTCATCTTAAAATCATTTAATTTACTAGTTTCTCAAATCCCATCATAACTAAAGTAGCACGTTAAATGCTTTGTTTTATATTTGTTCTTCTATGTGCTCTATGTGTGTGAATCACTACGTGCTTCTTAAACCGGCTCTCTTCCTCCGACAGGACACAGAATCCATTACATTTGTGATATTACAGCTCTCCGAATAATTAAAATACTGAGATGTATATGTGATATCTTTTTCATGATGATAGGAGTTAAAGCTCGTTATTAAACATGGGAACACGGTGGCGCAGTGATAGTAACGAGCTGACGCCCCGTCCAGAGATTGTTCCTGCCTCACACAACATGCTTGCTGCGCTGTGCGCGACCTTCGATGAAATGATTTATTGCAGTAGTTCTGTCTCTTTCAGACGTACTAACCTACAATTCCTGTCCTTCCTTTTCTTTCTCCAAGCAACCAATCACCACACAATCAGCTCTGTAATAGATGTTAAGCCATCTGTAAGCTGAGAATGCCGATTGTTCAAAACTTTTAAGGAACATTGAAATATCTTCGTAGTATACGTTTAATTATTCTATCCATCTATCCATCCAGTGTCATGTCAGCCCCAGCAAGCATACAGCGCGAGGCAGGAACAATCACTGAACGTGGCATCAGATCGTCGCTGGCACTGCAGCACCGTGTCCTCACATGTTTAATTATTAACATTATAGATTATTTCAATGATGTTAAGATTTTCTCTGTATAATGTAATAAACATATTTTGCTACATTTCATCTTAAAAATGATATCATCATCATATGTAAATACGCACTTTATAAAGTGGCTCAGGTTGTGTAATATTATAACTGTATCACAAGTTTACAGAGAGATGATTGTACTTATAAGTACAAACAGTTCAACAAGGAGCACTTGATGGACTGATTGAGTGTGTTTATAGTTCTTGGGATGAAACTGTTTCTGAACTGCGAGGTCCGTACAGGAAAGGCTCTTAAGTGTTTGCCGTGTTAGAGCAGTTCAAATAGACAGCATGGCTGAGGTAGCGTGTGCTTGATGCTGTACTGTATACTGATAATTCTCTTTCTGATGAGCTGCTGAGCTGTGATTCCACTCAGATAAAGTGGGACAAACACTTGAGAGTAACAACGCTAAAGCAGCTATGGTATTTGGAATACTTTGGCCATTCTGTGGACCAGTATATTGTTACAGGTTTATTACAATCAGATGCCTTAAACTAATAAACAATATGCGATTAATTTCAATGTATATGATAAAGCCACGTCAGGGATGTGGATCTAAAAAGGAAAGGGAAAACACACTGGAACAAAAGCACTGCTTTGACGCTGGATGCTGGCAGTTTGCAAAACCGAGCGGTGAACTTGCGTATGCCAAGGATTGAGTTGGCATGAAAATGTGTGTGGCTTTACGCCAAGTTTAGTTTTTATACATCACAATGTGAGTGTGGAAACGGGAATACGCAACATTTTTGTGCATATGCACCGTTTATATATAAGGCCCCAGGTATTTGAGGTCTTCTGCATAGGGTTTGTTAGCTGTCCTGTGTGGGAAGCTACAATCTATATATATAAAACAGTTCCGTGACTGACTGACAGACAACGCACAGACCAAACCGCTGGACCTAAAAAGGGCTGAAATTTTGACAGTGCATTCCTATAATGACATGGATAACCGCTAAGAAAGGAATTTTTGAAATTCCATCCCTAAGGGGGTGAATTGGTAGGCGTCAACTATATCCGTTCTCTTGCCACTGAAAAGAGGGGCGAACGACGCGGCGCGCATGCGTCGAATAAGGAAGGGGATGTTTCTGTTTCTGCCTGATGGTAAAGTGAGCGACAGCCGTCCATCATTTGCGCGAGCGACCTGATGCTGTGCACTTCGGTCTATAAATGATAACTGATAGATCACATTTATCCAGGCATTGCTCAAATACAGAATAAGCCTATAGAATGGTTTTGTGAACGGGCATTTTGACTCCAAAAAACGATCAAGCTGCGTTCATTAATGACATGTTGCTGAAGTCCTTTGACGGAGAAGAAACGGTCTACAAGTCGATAGACCCTGTCTGTAATGCAGATGAAGCCGTTAACTATCCGGTAGAGTTTTTAAATTCCCTTAAACCATCGGGTCTTCCATACCATAAGCTTACTCTACGGAAGGGCACACCCGTAATGCTCCTTCGGAATTTAAAACCACCGAAACTGTGTAATGGCACTAGACTGCAAGTCAAATCCCTGCATAAAAATTTAATCGAAGCCATTATTTTGTCCGGGTATTCGTGCCGCGCATTTTTCTAATATCCAATGACCTCCACTTTACTTTAAGAGACTGCAATTTCCCCTCAAAGTATGCTTCGCCATGACGATAAATAAGTCTCAGGGCCAAACTTTGAAATACGCTGGCGTAGATTTAAGGGAAGATTGTTTCTCCCACGGTCAGTTTTACGTAGCGTGCTCACGCGTAAATTCGCCCAATATTAATATATGGTAATATTAGTGCCGCCCAATACAGAAACACAACATATTGTTTATAAGGAAATCCTCTAAAAAGCAATCAAATATTTACACTCAAACGGCGTCAGAAGTTCCACGTGAAGAAAGTCACGGGCAATAACTATAACTTCATATATATATTTCCGAAAAAAAAGTATATTAATACAGAGTCCCGCGCGGACGGATTCGCAGGTAAAAGCTAGTATATAATAAAATGCTACAATATATGTATTACTAATGTACTGATATTGATACACTGATATAAGCAGTTGACTGATATAAGTCTGTGTGTAAGCAAGGATATTTAAAGCAGGGTGGCTACAGCTGTTAACAAAAGAATGGTTTGTAATTTCCAATAAGAAACCGTTAGCAAAAAAATGTTCTATGCCTAAGAATAAAAATGTGATAACATACAAAAAAGCTTGCACAAAGAGGAAACACTGAAGCAAGTGTAAAAGTATTTTGGAAAAGGACACAGAGAGGTAAAAAACTATATAAACAGCCTGAAGATGGGGAAGTGAGAGTTTTTCTGACTTGCAAGCAGAACGCTCCACACTACTCACCTGTTTATTAATTCTGAAATAAACTAACATTGACTAATTTCACTCCTGTCTTCCTTGGCGTCCTTCTTCCACAACTACGCACTAGACTTAAGACAAAAGGAGGCTGCACTTGAGGCATGTGGCCCCTAATTCATGGAACTCTCTTCCTGTATATACAAGATCAGTAGATAATGTGGAAATTTTTCAAAAGATGCTTAATACCTAATTATTCAAGCTGACCATTGTGTAATTATACTGTGTATGTCTAAGCATATTATTATGGGTTTTAATCTGTTTAAATTTGCCAAGTTTTATTGTGTATGTCTTTGCATTTTATTCCTGGTTTTAATTTATTAACTCGTTTTTGTGCAAGTGCCGGTGATAACCGTTTGTAAGTCACTTGTGTGTTACAAAAATAACATTTGCTTACTTACTTAAATACTTACGCTTGCCTGTCTGGCACCAGCAATCATGCCATGGTCAGCATCACCAAGATCACATTCTGGTGTTTGATGTGAAATATGAACTGGAGTACCTGCGCTGTACCTACAAGATCTAATGTACTGCACTGACACCACAGGACTGTCTGATCAGATCACTGCATGTGTTAGCAGGTGGAAAGATGTTCATATGAACTTGAAAAGTGAGTGTAGACAGATCAATGTATGTTAGCGCTTTTTGTCTGTATTTAGTACAGAGCAGAAGTATTCTGAATGTTTAGAGTTGCTACAACTGTATTTACAGTACTGAAAATTACATTTAGTCTTGGTTATTACTTTTTAAGTACCAGAGAAATACATAAAATTGTATTTTGTTAATTTGTAATTTATCACAGTAATGCAGTGATTAACTCTCCTGATTAATGGAAAAAGCATTCTAGCATTGAATACTACATTTTGTTACTATATGTTCAGTTTGCATGTTCTCCTATAAGCACCTTGATCATGGGAAATGTGCTATATAAATAAAATGTATTATTATTATTATTATTATTATTATTATTATTATTATTATTATTATTATTATTATTATTATTTTCTCCCACTGCTCCAAAGGGATGCAAGTTCAAGGTAACGGACAATTTGTCCTGCGTGAGTCGTCCCAGTGCAGCTACTATAACTACTCAAACTAATAATTAAATTCAGTTTATTTAACAAGTAATTATTTTGAGTTCAGGTGTATTGGAACTACTCAGGTTTACGCAGAAACTATGTGTCACTATAAATTGTTCAGTTGCACTAAACTCATTCAATAAGTTTTCTCCTTACACACAAATATATAACTGATTAAAATAAACGGGCATCGTTAAAATGCTGTTTTTCTCCAATTTATACATTAAACAAATAAATTATATATATATATATATATATATATATATATCAGAAAGACTTAACATCCTTCAGAATTACTCTCAGTAATTGCAGTAATTTGATCACTTATTACGAAATGAAGAGACTTCCTCATCAGCTGACTGAATTTGATTGCTTAGTATATGCATTTCGGTAGAGATCGTAAAATACTTAAAAGAATTCATTTTGGACCAAAGCAATCCTCCTATTAAGAAACTGAAGTCCCACTTTTACCGTCCACTCGTAGCTCGATCCCGTCGCCGAAGCGACACACGTCCTTTTCCAGCTTGGAGCAGTAATAAGTGGCGGCGTCTTCTCGAGTGACATTTCGGATGACTAAGGTGTGATTTTTTTCCACTGTAAAGTGCTCTCCGGCCCTCAGGTAAGAATAGCTGAACGTATCGTCAGGGCTGAAGGTCTGCAGTATGGGCTCAGGGCGCCGGCCGGAGAGCTGCTTATACCAGAACATCGATGAGCCTTTACTGCTGCTGTTAGTAGAGTACAAGCAGTTCAGGGACACCGTGTCACCCGGGGGAGATGTCACCACAGAGCTCCAGGCGTGAAGACAAAGGCTCAGGAGACCTGAAAGAATAAAAATAAAATAACATATAAAAGCTATATCAGTTACTCCACAAGAATAGTTCAGTAATTACATTTGACATGTAGGATATAGCGGGTTGAATAATGGATGGATGGATGGATGTTACAGTTTTTTTATTTCTTTTTACTGTCTTCCAATAGTTTCACGAAAAACATAATGACAGCTGAATGTTTTTTGTTTCTTTTTTTTTTTTTTCAAAACCTGCTATATTCTAGTCGGACTGCAGACAGTTTGTTTATTCCCACCGAAAAGGGTTTAAACAGACCTAAGGCAACTTAACCATTTGTCGGTGTATTTATTTATTTATTTATTTATTTGAAAACTAAACATTCTTTGAGGGTGCTTACCTAACGTGCAGACCTGTGACAATTTCTTCGAAAAATAAACAAACATTCTCGCCCTTTCCTGCCAGCCGGCATAATTTGTTCATGGAGTTGCTCGAGCAGCCCCCTCACAGTCCCGCGGCACCTTTACTCATTTGTGTTCTACAAGAACAGTCGCGTAGATTTAACCGCTGAAACGCACACGAGTGCTTTCTGTGTTACTTCCTACTGACTTTAATATAAGCGGATGTATCTCGATCAAAAATCATGTGAGGTTTTATGTTATAGTTGGAGACTACGATGTGCGCCATCATATATAATAAGTTCTGTCCCATCTATTCAGTTTCCCATCCTATATACTACAATGCAGGCTCGCAAGGTCCCTTTGTGGCAGCATTGTTTATATTACAAAACCTTTAACTCTAAATTAATAATTATTTATACTAAGCACATCAGTATTGAACTATGAACTAAACTTCCATCCATCCATTATTCAACCCGCTATATCCTTAAATTGTTAAATACACATAAAACAAATGGTGAAGGTTAATACTTAAAAAAAAAAAAACTTTTTCATGTTGCCACCATTAGTATTTTTATGTTCTGATTCAGGGGTGAGCAACTTTAGTCCTGGAAGAAGACCACAGGAGCGGCACGATTTTGTTCCAACCCAATTGCTTAATTTGAAAACAATCCTTACCAGTAACTGACCTGTTTTAATTCAATTCCATGGCCTGTTAATGTTTTTGTTTAGCCATATCAGGTTATATTTATAGGGCACTTTTATTTTCCTTTCCAAGGATCTCATCCAAATGATTTGAAGCCTGAAATGGACAAGTAATTCTCAGTCCTTCACTTTTTCTCTTCGGTTTCCTTCCAAATGTTTTATTAAACCAGACAGTTCATGATGAATACACACAGATGAAAATGGAGACACGTTAGATGGAGAACTGCTGCTTCTTTTGTCATTTTCATCTTATTATTAATAAAACAGGATTTGAAAAAATAAACGCATGCATCTGCATGTTTAAAACTAAAATAAGCAGTGTAGGGTGGGGAATGTTAACAAACAACACCACTAAACAAAGCATAAAAATGTCACTTGAGCAATAAGTGCTTTATCAGCAATAATTGATATGTTTGGAACAAAAACCTGCAGCCACTGCGGCCCTCCAGGATGGAAATTCCTCACCCTTATTCTAATTATAGCTCTTCTGTTTTTCACTACATTCATTGTGTTCATCTGGATTTTCCAACTGTCTTGTCCAGTGTCCAGTGCTTGGCACAAGGCAGGGATCAACTGTTTTTGGTTATCTGTAGCATATTATTACATTTTTACTAACCGCACTGCACAGGCTTCCAGTCTGTTCTAGAAACTTTTATGAAAGCTGCACTAATACCTCATTAACAATCCCTTCATATATAGAAAATAAAAAGCTATGTATTAGCACAAGTAGTTGTAAACTTAATATGAACTTTTATAAGCATTAAAACTTAATGGAACCGTGTATGTTATCATCCAGTTGACGCTTATTAACCACAAGGGGGCGACAGAGCCCTAGACACAGCAATACAGTCCACAATATAAGAATATAAATACAATAAACAGTTTTTTTATTCCAGTGGTAGTGTTGCTGCCTCGCAGTTAGGAGACCCGGGTCCTCCCTGCGTGGAGTTTGGATGTTCTCCCGGTGTCTGCATGGGATATTCCGGTTACCTCCCACAGTCCAAAGACATGCAGGTTAGGTGCATTGGCGATTCTAAATTGTCCCTAGTGTGTGCTTGGTGAGTGTGTGTGTGCCCTGTGGTGGGCTGGTGCCCTGCCCGGGATTTGTTTCCTGCCTTGCGCCCTGCGCCCTGTGTTGGCTGGGATTGGATCCAGCAGACCCCCGTGACCCTGTGTTAGGATATAGTGGGTTGGATAATGGATTGAATTTTATTTTCGTTGTCAAAACAAAAATTAATCTGTCACGTTGTATTTTTTTAATTATATTTTTAATCATCCAGTTGATGCTTGGAACATTTCTGGTGTGCTCTGTAATTAAATTTTTCTCAAACAATTTTTAAAGCACTTTATTTTCCTCCCAGGCACCACCAGGTATTTCAGCTAGTAGTTAAATAAAGGCATATCCCATATTTCTTTTTTAATTGAGCTCAGAGAGAAACCATCAATATTTAATAATGCAAAAGGACAGGGAAGGTGGAGTGTTAGAGATATTAATAATTAAGAGGCACGGCTCACATTTCAAGGTGCACCTCCCAGCATGCACGAGAGTGCAGATTATGGGATGTTTAAAAGCGAAAGAGATGCACATGTACTACAGTAGTCATTTCCGAGTAGAGGAACATTTGTTTGTGATAACTAAGACTCAGTGGTGTCCTGAATTAATAAGAAGTGTGCTCTTAATAACCAGAGACCACACATACACCAATATACCTATTCAAATACTGGTGTATATCTTCAAATAAATTAAATCAGTTTCATTCTGAGCTGCTGTGTGGAATTCTCTGCATCATTTACCAGTGTCCAGACCGACACTCCAGAGTGAACACTATAAGTCCTGAACACACTACAGATACAGTAGTCCTTTGCTACATGGAGAATGATGAATGGTGACAACCCAAGGTCAGAGAAGGGGGAGCATCTGCCGGTTGAGGGCCGGTTAGGAAATAAGGGAAGCAAGCAACGATAATGAGGGACAAGTTACAAGAAATATTGGTGGCTATAGAATTGGCCTGCAAGGGGCCAGCTGGAGTGGGGAGTCAGAATAAGCAGCAAATGAGCTGTTTCAAGCGAGCTCGAAATGACAAGAAATGATTATATAAACTGTAACTTTTGGCTTATTCAGGGCTCAGCTCAGCTTACCTTAATTAGGTTGAGTCCATGTTATTGTTTATTGCAATAAAGCTAATTACTCTGTTTGCTGATCCTTCAACTCTTATAGCCTTCTTTCAACGTGAGAATCTCCGGTGCATTTTACGCTCCAACACATATTAAAATCTCAGGGTAGCCCTGGACATTATTTTTCCACATATTAGCACGCAGCTTATGTGGGATGTTCAGACACTGGACTTTTCGTTACACAGTAAGGTGCACAGATCACAGGGTCATTTTACAGGATGGAATTTAGGACATTTGGATGGAACTCCAGAGGCAATAGCATTTTCACAAAATAGCAAAATGTATTTGTTATTCATTAATGATTATGTTACATTATCAGAAAAGAAAAAGCAAATGACCAAATAAAGGAACTGTCATATTTGTACAAAATATAACAACTAGACCTAAACAGCAGGAGTTCACACTATAGTACATCAAATTATTATTATTATTATTATTATTATTATTATTATTATTATTATTATTTTTCCTCATAAAGTGCCAATTGTGGCTCAAATATTCAAAAATCCACTGGAACTGAGCATCTGGTGCTACACATTGCCATTCCTTATTGCATTTTTAACATTCAACAAAGAAAAGTTCCAGAAGCCTGAAGTACACTCTTAAAACGATCAAGGTGCCTGAGTGGTTCTTCAGAGCAATGCCATGTGAAGGTTCCAGAAAAAATAAACATTTATTTATTTAGATCACTAACATCTTCCAATTAGTAAGTAACCTTGAATAGATGGTAACAGATTTGTGAAATATCAGTGACGTGTGATTTTAAAAAGACTCTTGCATACAGTAATACAGGCTAAGTCCAAGTGTTCTTAATCTTTTGATGTCCTGCTAGGTACCCTACCATATATTAAAGATTTCATTTTTTTCTCTGCATATTAGGAGGTTTTATAAAGTACAAAGAATTAACTTCAAATGCAAAGTACTTGTCCCAGAATGAAATTATGCTTGGTTAAGTGATAGTTCTATGAGGAACCACACAACCCAGTAAAGAAACACATTAAATAACACATATTTTTAAGAGCATATAATGTCAATTGATTTGATAAATAAGTATTTAATTAACCTTCAGTTTCAGCAGTGGTAAAAGGAGGACACAGTGGACAACAGATGTTATATGAACACATAACTCCAGTTCTTAAATCCTTACACTGGCCCCCGGTTAACTTTAGGGCAGATTTCAGAATCCTCCTTTTAACATATAAAGTATTAAATGGCCAAGGTCCGGCTTACTTGTCTGAAGTTATCATGACTTACAAACCTGAGCGCACATTAAGATCTCAAGATGCCGGTCTGCTTATGACTCCAAGGATTAATAAAATAACAGTGGGAGGTCGAGCTTTTAGTTACAGGGCCCCTAAACTGTGGAATTGTCTTCCTGCTACTATAAGAGATGCCCCTTCAGTCTCAGCTTTTAAATCCCGGCTGAAGACTCACTACTTTAGTTTAGCACACCCTGACTAGAGCTGCTGATTAACTGTACAGACTGCATCTCTGTTGTTAGTCATTAGCACAGTAACATAACAGTTATAATTGGTTACTAACCCTCACCTGTTCTGTTTCTCTTCTCTGTACTCAAATGTGGCACTTGTTGCCAATGCCCACCTGCCAAGTTGTTCTGCCTGCCTAAGGTAAAGTCATCCCTGATGGAGGATCGCAGGAATCATGGGAAAGAGGGGTCCTTTCATTGGATTGGCTGGCCCAGCGCTGTCTCAGCTGTAGAATGGAATGTGGGAGGCAGCTTGATGGATGAGGACTCCAGGACTCTAAACAAATCCAAATCATATTATGGGATATCATCTACTGTTGAATTCTGCTCTGTACTTGTAATATTTCTATTATATTGTATTGAGTATTACTTGTGTTCTCTTCTGTGTATTGTGTTGTATCAACCCTCTTCTCTTTAACACCCACTGCTTGCCCAACTTACCTGGCAAGGGGTCTCTCTGTGAACTGCCTTTTCTGAGGTTTCTTCCTTGTCTTTTTAGAGAGTCAAGGCTTGGGGGCTGTCAAAAGGCAAGGCCTGTCAAAGCCCATTGCTGCACTTCTTGTGTGATTTTGGAGCTATACAAAAATAAATTGTATTGTATTGTTTTGTAACAGATTTAATAAAAAGGCAAAAAGCAAACAAATAAAACAAAAACAGTTTATTTATTAAAATGTTTTTTAAATGGAACAGTGCACTTGAGATTGGTAACCAGAAAATAAAAATCAGCATTAAACTATTTACAATCTTAACTAATGTTCCTCCATTCTTGAGGCCACGGAGAACACCTTCACTAATCCACCTCTGGTGTTTGTTTTTTTTCTGCCCCAAAGTACACTTTAACCTAACACTTTGACTCCCACCAACTTTGCTTTGAACCCACAGAACACATAATATTATTGTGTTTTAACTTGCAGTCACTCAGTCCCTTTCATATGGAGGAATATTTCAGACTAAATAAATAAATATGCAAATAATGATGAGTGAAAATAACAGTTTTCATATTAGGGCTCATTTCATGTTCATGCAGTGTTACTGAATAAAGTAAATAAATAAATACATGCATAAAGAAATAAGCAGCAAAAATACTGTATATTTTGTTATACATTTAATATTCATACTGACATTTCATACTGTTGTTATTTATTAATTTATTATCATGTTTCACAATACTGGATCAAACTGGAGAGTGTGAGAGACAGAGTAATGCAATTAACCACTTTATGCCAGCTGCTTGTGAGTAGCCCTAAAAATAAAGTTGGCTTCTGCAGCAGCTTTGTTCCACCTCATTTCCTTCATCTGTGGTCTGAGGCAACCTGTATGCTATTTTTTTTCCTGGCTGCATGAGGTGATTCAAGGCCAGGGTCTACATCTGGGATTCAGCTGATGGGCTTTAGAAGCTGGAAGATGCACCCAAAACGCTCTCTAAGTGTTATGTCTGTGCACCTCCTGTCAGCTTCTCCAGGTAGTCACACCACCTTGGCCTCCTGAAAAGCATGTCACCCTCATGTCTAGACACAGGGTTGCTACAATATTTTTATTTATTTTGAAATATACTTCAATATATTCCTGTCTCCCTCTTTTTCTGCCCATCCTAACTGCAAACCACTCCACCACCTCAAATTTTATCTCCTTGCTTTCTGCACATAGTGAGCCAGACAATACTTTCTTCTGGCCACTCCTGTAAACGCTGATTTATACTTAAGCGTTGAGCCTACACCGTAGGTATGCCAGCACCCATGTAGCCTACGGTGTACCTATGAAGTAGCCTGATGCAGACCTCTTCAAAAATGTGACCGCACATCATGTTAACGTGAACCCTACACAGACCCCTTCAAATCCAATTGGCCAGTTTGCCAATTTTGTATTTCCTGAAACATGTTAATGTACATCTTCCGATTTGAAAGTTGGCCAATGTATGAAAAGTGGAAAACTGTGGAGATGTGTGTAGCTGCAGAACTCCGCTGGTCTGTGATTCAGTAGATGCACTAGGCAGGTTTTTGTCCCTTAGTTTACTTGATGTGAGTCAGATAACTATCCACTAACCCTAATCTTAACCATACTCTAACCAGATCTTATCACTGAGACATATAATATAAGGCAACAACCTTCTCAATGGAGTGGAGCTCTAGTGGTCTGCAGCTAGAGTTTATCAGAAATTTGAGGGACAAGTGCATTTGCATACAGAAGAAAATGCGTAACAAGAAGAGCGGTGATCCTCGAGGGCAAAAACTGAATGGCTCATTCACTTTTCTTGCATGTTGCAAACACCACCAACTAGCATTAATGCATGTGTCAGTGGAGTGGAATGATATAGAAATATAAACATCTTTTGACAGCGCAGCTCAAAACAGAAGTATAAATCAGGCTTAAGTTCTATTGGTTACAGAGAGCCCAGTGAGCTTTGACTGGTGTGAGCAGATTGTGACTTTCTTACCCAAAGAGTTAGTGGCTGACTAGTAGGGTTAATCTGCATTTTAAGTTTAGCCACAGAATTATCCCTAGGCTTAGAGTTAGGTTTTTGAGCCTAGAGTTAGCCTTAGGCTCTAGAGTAAGAGTTAGGCTTTGATTTCTACGGTTGATGTTAAGGTTTTGGTAGAGCAGACTGTTCTGAACCTTTGGCTTTGGAGCTTGAGGTGGACATTATTCTGTTCCAGCTTGCTTAGGTTTCACTTGGCTTACATATCTCCCTGTTCCTTTTCCTTAAGCTGGTGACTCATTCTTGGCTTAAAGATATCATTCAAATTGGAGGAATCTGACACTGAGGACACATCAAAAACAATTTAGAAAGACTTTGGCCGTTTTCAGGACTGGATGCACAATTAGAAGATGGAGTTTAACGTAGAAAAGTGCAAAGTGTTTCACTCTGGCAAAAGGAAGATTAATTACTGTATAAACAGAAGATAAGAGACACTGAGCTGAAGGAAGCAACCACTGGAAAGGATTTAGGGGTTTATGTCGAATCACCATTTTCATTACAGAGGGCAAATAAAATGTTAGGTTATATCATAGAATATGTTAAAAAAAATTGAGGGATGTCATGCTTAGACTATATAACACACCAGTGAGAGCACATCTCGACTGGAAAAAAGACATAGCAGCACTTGAAGCTGTGCAGAGGAAATCAACCAGGACTTAAGGGCCTGTCGTGGTGTGACAGACTCAGAGAATAAACCTGTTTAGTCTAAGCAGAGGAGACCAACCCTTCATCCAGGTCTTCAAAATCCTTAAAGGCATTGACAAAGGAGAGCAACATTCCAGCAACATTCTTTCAATTTAATGGTGCAAATGAAAATTAGAGGGAAGTGCATTTAGGAGTGAAACCAGGAAGCAATCCTTTACACAGAGAGTTGTGGGATTCCGGAACAAACTACCAAGACAAGGAGTTGAAGCAGAAACCTTGAGATCCTTTAAGAAAAATCTGGATGAGATTTTGGGACAGCTTAGCTACTATCTAAACAAACGGGCATGATGAACAGAATGGTGTCCTCTCATTTGTCAAATTTCTTATGTTCTTGCATTGCCTCAAATAGTAAACAGCGTGGTAAGAAGTAACAGATTGTTTGGGTAAACAACTATAGCTAAGGTTCCTCAGTCTCCATGTGTCTATGGGATACCTGTCTAATTCTGCTCAAGACAAAGCTAGTGAGTCCCTTTGTGGAGTACTCAGGATCGTCAAGCTGTGCCAGCATCACTAATGATCAGTGTATCAGAGGATAGGGTCTTTATGTGTCTGTCTTTCTGGGTAAATACATTAAACACATGTAAGGCACAAAAGAGTAGCCCAACACAATAGCAAATCTAGTCAGTTCTGCTCTCACTACAATAAACAATTTTTAAACTATACTTGACTATACTACCATTTCTTTTTCATGTGTGTATTACTATTTTTATTAGTAATCGTGATCATCAGAGGTGACTGTGTGCAGAGGTTGCAGACCTATAAATACCTGGGAGTGCAGCTGGATGATAAATTGGACTGGACTGCCAATACTGATGCTCTGTGCAAGAGAAGACAGAGCCGACTATACTTCCTTAGAAGGCTGGCGCCCTTCAACATCTGCAATAAGATGCTGCAGATGTTCTATCAGACGGTTGTGGCGAGTGCCCTCTTCTATGTGGTGGTGTGCTGGGGAGTCAGCATAAAGAAGAAGGACGTCTCACGCCTGGACAAACTGGTGAGGAAGGCAGGCTGTATTGTAGGCACGGAGCTGGACAGTCTGACATCCGTGGCAGAGCGACGGGCGCTGAGCAGGCTCCTGTCAATCATGGAGAATCCACTGCATCCACTGAACAAGATCATCTCCAGACAGAGGAGCAGCTTCAGCGACAGACTGCTGTCACCTTCCTGCTCCACTGACAGATTGAGGAGACCCCACACTATGCGACTCTTCAATTCCACCCGGGGGGTAAACGTTAACATTATACAAAGTTATTGTCTGTTTTAACTGCATTTTTATTACTCTTTAATTTAATATTGTATTTTGTATCAGATCTATCTAAATGATTTTATTTAACTTGACTCCTCCGTCTGTTTATTTGTCTGGATCAAATCTTGCAAATGATTTTAAACCCACTTTTTGCGAAGAATTTTTTTTTAATTTTGCATATGTGTTCAGTATCAATGACAGTACAATAATGCTTCAAAATTACATCACAAATTTCTCCATAGTTAATAGTTATATGATTCCTAGTAATGCACACACAACAATGACGGAGACAGAATATAGTGAGATATTGGAGCATACAAGTGAGAGACACATCGGATTGCCCCCATTTGCCTCTTCCAGTGAGTGGAGTTGGTAAATATGTGGGTCGACTTTACTTGTTGACTCTTGCGAAGGAGTAGCCTTGATGATCACAGGGAGGAAGTATTGCCGTTCTGTCGTTGATATTTTTTTTCACAGCGACCGAGCTCTAATCCCAAAAGAGCCTCAATAGAAAAACATAATTCTTTTTAGTATTCAAATAATTCTGCAAAGAAGATATATTATGTAATGCTTTTAAAGAAGCTTCCCGTTCATGAAAAATAATTAACGAAAAATCATTTGCAAAAAGACTAAAAAGTAAAAAATAAAATATATCAATTTTTTCTTTTAAGTAAAACAATTTTATTTCCTTTAGTTATAAATGCTCTAAAAAACAAAATATAAATTTTTCTTTAACCACAATTTTTGTGGTTATACAGTGCATCCGGAAAGTATTCACAGCGCTTCACTTTTTCCACATTTTGTTATGTTACAGCCTTATTCCAAAATGGATTAAATTCGTTTTTTTCCTCAGAATTCTACACACAACACCCCATAATGACAACGTGAAAAAAGTTTACTTGAGGTTTTTGCAAATTTATTAAAAATAAACAAATTGAGAAAGCACATGTACATAAGTATTCACAGCTTTTGCCATGAAGCTCCAAATTGAGCTCCTGTGCATCCTGTTTCCCCTGATCATCATTGAGATGTTTCTGCAGCTTAATTGGAGTCCACCTGTGGTAAATTCAGTTGATTGGACATGATTTGGAAAGGCACACACCTGTCTATATAAGGTCCCACAGTTGACAGTTCATGTCAGAGCACAAACCAAGCATGAAGTCAAAGGAATTGTCTGTAGACCTCCGTGACAGGATTGTCTTGAGCCACAAATCTGGGGAAGGTTACCGAAAAATGTCTGCTGCTTTAAAGGCCCCAATGAGCACAGTGGCCTCCATCATCCGTAAGTGGAAGAAGTTCGAAACCACCAGGACTCTTCCTAGAGCTGGCCGCCCATCTAAACTGAGCGATCTGGGGAGAAAGGCCTTAGTCAGGGAGGTGACCAAGAACCAGATGGTCACTCTGTCAGAGCTCCAGAGGTCCTCTGTGGAGAGAGGAGAACCTTCCAGAAGGACAACCATCTCTGCAGCAATCCACCAATCAGGCCTGTATGGTAGAGTGGCCAGACGGAAGCCACTCCTTAGTAAAAGGCACATGGCAGCCCGCCTGAAGTTTGCCAAAAGGCACCTGAAGGACTCTCAGACCATGAGAAACAAAATTCTCTGGTCTGATGAGACAAAGATTGGACTCTTTGGTGTGAATGCCAGGCGTCACGTTTGGAGGAAACCAGGCACCGCTCATCACCAGGCCAATACCATCCCTACAGTGAAGCATGGTGGTGGCAGCATCATGCTGTGGGGATGTTTTTCAGTGGCAGGAACTGGGAGACTAGTCAGGATAAAGGGAAAGATGACTGCAGCAATGTACAGAGACATCCTGGATGAAAACCTGCTCCAGAGCGCTCTTGACCTCAGACTGGGGCGACGGTTCATCTTTCAGCAGGACAACGACCCTAAGCACACAGCCAAGATATCAAAGGAGTGGCTTCAGGACAACTCTGTGAATGTCCTTGAGTGGCCCAGCCAGAGCCCAGACTTGAATCCGATTGAACATCTCTGGAGAGATCTTAAAATGGCTGTGCACCGACGCTTCCCATCCAACCTGATGGAGCTTGAGAGGTGCTGCAAAGAGAAATGGGCGAAACTGGCCAAGGATAGGTGTGCCAAGCTTGTGGCATCATATTCAAAAAGACTTGAGGCTGTAATTGCTGCCAAAGGTGCATCGACAAAGTATTGAGCAAAGGCTGTGAATACTTATG
>JANRMT010028174.1:1224502-1241074 GCA_026402145.1 Polypterus bichir lapradei
TAAAATTGACTACAGCATCAGAATTAAAAGCTTTTAAAAACAACTAAATATTTCAATTAAGGTCAAAATTGAAATCCGTTTTTTTTTCTTTTGTACACCACTCTATACTTTCATTTGTATTAAATGAGTATGAATTGTGGAATTACAATGGCAAATTAAGAACACATGGAGGGTGAGGAGCAAATGTGTTCTCTCCGCTGCCTCTCGCCATTATAAAGGTAACGTTCTTTCTAAATATGTACCTTACCGATGTGTGTGTAAAGAAAGCTGATGAGATGTGAAACATAACCAGTAGTTAATGTACATGTAGGCTCCCAGCTGAATAGTGAATAAGCTACTCTTTTGGGTTCATATATTTGTAAATGTGACTCTGAAGGAGTCAGTGCCTCACCCGCCATGAATCTCATCGCATGTCACTGGTTGAGAGTGATGGTGACAGCTCTAGGCTTTACATTTCAGGTAATGGTACATTAGAACAATCTAAATGAGAACAGGCCATTATCCCAACAACAAACAAAGTATAGTCGCTGTAGTTATTTAGAAGGATCCAGGCCTGCATTAAAAGGATTATGTTTTCTTTGTGGACCACACCACTCAAAGTGGTTCAATCGGCAGCAAACTGCTAGGAAGCTATTTCATTCAAAGCCTAGCAAAGAATGTCTTTTGGGCCAAAGTAGACATTTATGCTCAATAAGACTTTTCTAGGAAAAGATTTTCCATACCATTTTGGACTAGGGCATAATTATGTCAGAGTAAATTGAAATTGGGATAATAAAAAAAAAAATGCAGTGCTATATAATCTGATGAAACCTTTCTATTTTTGTTTTAGAGGGAAAATTGTGCTGTTTGAATTTATAATATGTTCGATTCTTCAGTATTGTCAATAGTTTGGACTTACTGAACACTGAACAACAGTACGTTATATCATGTTTCTGCTTGCTTTATATTAGTTTATATTCTATATATGTTTTATGTTGTTATAACAGAAGTGAGAGAGTGATTCCACCATTAAAAGAGTTCACGTCTCCTTATTCATTCACATCTCCACCAGCTTTGTTTCCCACCTCATCCATGTGTTTGTAACTGATTTATTATCTTGTTCTTTAAACCTCTCTAGTTACACTCTTGCAAATGCTGGTTCTTTAATGGTATTTTATGGATCTTCACATATTTACAACCTATCATGACAGATTAAAAAAATCTGAATTTAGCCTGTTACTGTACCTACAGTCATATGAAAAAGTTTGGGAACCCCTCTCAGCCTGCATAATAATTGACTCTCCTTTCAACAAAAAAGATAACAGTGGTATGTCTTTCATTTCCTAGGAACATCGGAGTACTGGGGTGTTTTCTGAAGAAAGATTTTTAGTGAAGCAGTATTTAGTTGTATGAAATAAAATTAAATGTGAAAAACTGGCTCTGCACAAATGTGGGTCCCCTTGTCATTGTTGCTGATTTGAATGCCTGTCACTGCTCAATGCTGATTACTTGGTTGGATAAGCTCATTAAGCCTTGAACTTCATAGACAGAGTGTCCAATCATGAGTGGTAAAAGGTATTTAAGGTGGTCAATTGCATGTTGTGCTTCCTTCCCTTTGACTCTCCTCTGAAGAGTGACAGACAGCATGGGATCCTCAAAGCAACTCTCAAAAGATCTAAAAACAAAGATTGTTCAGTCTCATGGTTTAGGAGAAGGCTACAAAAAGACATCTCAGAGGTTTAAACTGTCAGTTTCAACAGTAAGGAATGGAATCAGGAAATGGAAGGCCATGGACACAGTTGCTGTTGAACCCAGCAGGTCTGGCAGGCCAAGAAAAATACAGGAGTGGGATATGCAGAGGATTGTGAGAATGGTTACAGACAACCCACAGATCACCTCCAAAGACCTGCAAGAACATCTCGCTGCAGATGGTGTATCTGTACATCGTTCTACAATTCAGCACAATTTGCACAAAGAGCATCTGTATGGCAGGGTGATGAGAAAGAAGCCCTTTCTGCACTCACGCCACAAACAGAGTCACTTGTTGTATGCAAATGCTCATTTAGACAAGCCAGATTCATTTTGGAACAAAGTGCTTTGGACTGATGAGACACAAATGTAGTTATTTGGTCAGAACAAAAAGCGCTTTGCATTGCAGAAGAAGAACACTGCATTCCAATAAAAACACCTGCTACCTACTTTCAAATGTGGTGGAGGTTCCATCATGCTGTGGGGCTGTGTGGCTAGTTCAGGGACTGGGGCCCTTGTTAAAGTCGAGGGTCAGATGAATTCAACCCAATATCAACAAATTCTTCAGGATAATGTTCAAGCATCAGTCACAAAGTTGAAGTTACTCAGGGGTTGGATATTCCAACAAGACAATGACCCACAACACAGTTCAAAATCTACAAAGGCATTCATGCAGAGGGAAGAAGTACAATGTTCTGGAATGGCTGTCACAGTCCTCTGACTTGAATATCTATGGGATGATTTGAAGTAGGCTGTCCATGCTCAGAATCCATCAAATTGAACTGAACTGGAGAGATTTTGTATGAAGAATGGTCAGAAACACCTCCATCCAGAATCCAGACTCTCATCACAGACTATAGGAGGACAGCGTCTAGAGGCTCAAAGGAGCAAAAGGAGGCTCAACTAAGTACTGATGTCATATCTCTGTTGGGGTGCCCACATTTATGCACCTGTCTAATTTTGTTATGATGCATATTGCATATTTTCTGTTAATCCAATAACCTTAATGTCACTGCTGAAATACTACTGTGTCCATAAGGCATGTCATATATTTAAAGGAAGTTGCTACTTTGAATGCTCAGTCAATGAGAAACAAAAATCCAAAGAATTAAGAGGAGTTCCCAAACCTTTTCATATGACTGTATGTAGCAATGTTTGTGGTTATTTACTGTATAGAGCATGTTATGGATATACATAAATGCTGGTACTTTCTGGAACCTTCATGTGGATGGGTCTTTTGGGAACCAAAAATGTTTCCCCTCTGACATCACTCTGAAGGACCACTCTGGCAACTTGATTTTTAAGAGTGTATGTGCAACAGGTAAAGAGGCAAATATTACTTATCTTTGTTTTATCATCACATTCTCATTGGGGATCATTTACAACATTATTGCACACAATAGAGGAAGGTGTCGTGTGGGGTGTTACAATGTAATCACATGCAACGCATACAAAATTAAGTCAGTATAATCTTACATTAAAATCCCCCTACACCACCAGTAGGGGGACAAAAAGAGCAAAGCATCAGCACCAAAAACTGGTAACTAATGAAGAAGATGGTTAGAATGAACACCTGCAGCCACTGTGCCCTCTAAGCAGCCATGATTCAAGGTAATTCTTGGTAGCGAGAACCAATCAGATTGCTTTACACTACCAAGCACGGGCCAATCAAAGCCCGTATCGCCTACCAAAAATTGACCGTTCACAACCCATTTCGGCTACCAAGAATTGGCTAATGAGAGCTCGGTCTGCTACCAAGAATTGGTGAATCACAGCTCATGACACCTACCAAAAATCAGAAAGGGCGGGTCAGCCTCTTGTCAAATAATGTATTTTGCAAAAGTTTCTTTGAGTCGGCACACACACTCTTTGCGTTTAGTTTTGAACTTCCTAAAAATGTCATTCACGAGTCTTAGTTTGTGGAGATAAATATCCTTAAGTAAAATATATATATTTATTTAATTTTGTCATAAAAATTTAATAAATGTATTGATTATTTTTGTTTAACCACCCTTTGATATACTATTACCTATGTGACATTTTGTTTGTAATCTGGTAGTCTAACTGGATTATGAACGGATTTATTTATTTACATTTACGAACACCTGGGTTCACTTCCCGGGTCCTCCCTGCGTGGAGTTTGCATGTTCTCTCCATGTCTGCGTGGGTTTCCTCCGAATGCTCCGGTATCCTCCCAGAGTCGAAAGACATGCAAGTTAGGTGCATTGGCGATCCTAAATTGCTCCTAGTGTGTGCTTCGTGTGTGGGTGTGTGTGTGTGTGCGCCCTGTGGTAGGCTGGCACCCAGCCCAGGGTTTGTTTCCTGCCTTGTGCCCTGTGTTGGCTGTGATTGGCTGTGATTGGCTTTTTAATTGGATTTTTAAACATTTTTGGTGCAGTTTATTACAGTTATTAAATATGTGTGCAAAATGTGTAAAGAAAGATATAATAATGTACAAATATATTAAAAAATGGTGAATTGTATTTTCATAGTTTCTCTTTACAGAATGAGCTTTAAAAAGTAATAATAATAATATGAAGTGCTGTATATTTTGTCAGTCAGTCATTATCCAACCCGCTATATCCTAACACTGGGTCACGGGGGTCTGCTGGAGCCAATTTCAGCCAACACAGGGTGCAAGGCAGGAACAAACCTTGGGCAGGTCGCCAGCCCACCGAAGGGCACACACACACACACACCAAGGATAATGTAGGATCGCCAATGGACCTAACCTGCATGTCTTTGGACTGTGGAAGGAAACCCATGTAGACACGGGGAGAACAAGCAAACTCCACACACAGAGGACCCGGGAAGCGAACTCAGGTCTCCATACTGAGAGGAAGCAGCACTACCACTGTGAAACCGTGCCACCTGCTGTATATTTATAAAAATACAAATCATTGAAAATGAAAACTTTTTTTCTTGATGTCATCTTTGCCAGTTTAAAAACTTTTTTTTTTTAATTAATTGTTTTGGTGAGTTCATTTCTAACTGAAAAGATAGATGAACCACTTTGTATATATTTCCTACAGAAGACCCCAGGTATATAAAGACCAATAATTCTTAATTAAGTACTTCAGTAAAAATATAATATACCGTATATAAAAACAAATGACTGGCATGTAGTATGATTTTTTATACTTCTCACTAATTTCACAAATTTTTCACCTCAATGCTAATACAGAATAATTATAATTCTATATTAACATTGATGTTATACAATATGCTTATCAAATAGACCGATACCTTAAATACTCTGACTATTCTGATCATGCTGAAGAGCAGGGTTGTGCAGCTCTGGTCCTGGAAGTCCCCAGTGGCTGCAGGTTTTCATACTAATCATCTTCTTTATTAGTGACCAGTATGTGCTGCTAATTAACTTATTTTTCTTTAGTTTTAATTCACTTGACTCAGGCCCCTTAGTTGTTTCTTTTTCTTTAATTAGAAGCCAAACAATAATAAGACACAAAAAAAGCCGCTATGTCACAAGCACACCTGTGCCCATCACACAATATCTGAAAAGAAAGAAAGGTGAAGGTCTCAATAGGTTGATCTCTGTAATGTAAAATAGTTAGGTCTATAATGCATATGTAACAATTACCATGAAAATAACAATCTGTTTAAATTGTACATCCGCTTCCTCATACGTGAGCGGCAGAACTGCAAAGAGACTAGTGCATAGTGCAGGCAGGGGGGTTTAGTGAGTGAAGCAATTAGGGGGCAAAGCCCCCTAGTATATATATTTATATATAAGATACTGTTGATGGCGCTGAAAGACAGTTGTTATGCAGCACACGCTTTTACTCACATTGCTTTTTGGAAATCAATAATACAAATCAGCTACAGATCTGGGAATCACTGAATAGTAAAAACGTTTAATAATAATAATAATAATAATAATTTCTTCCAACAAGGGGAACTCTGGAACACTTTTTTCCCTGCTCAGATCGCTAACAAGTCCTCCAGACTCTCTTTCCTTGCACTGCCTTTCTAACGAATTCTGTAACACCTTAATGACATTCTTTAATGATAAAATCCAGGCAATACATTATAATTTAGGCTCTGCTGCTATTGACTCCACCATTGATGATTTTCCTCCTCCTACTCATTCATTTTCTATGTTTGAACTTCCCTCCACCTCAGAAATCATTGATCTCATAAATAGCTCTAAGCCTTCGACCTGTCACCTGGATCCAATTCCCACTGTTCTGGTTAAAGCCTGCCTTTCCTCGCTAGCTCCTCTTGTTGTTTCAATTATTCACTCGTCACTTTCCACCGGAATTGTTCACCAGTCTATGAAAACTGCAGTGATTCACTCCTTACTGAAAAAACCTGGGGCTGACCCTACTGACTTTAATAATTTTCGACCAATTTCTAATCTTCCTTTTATTTCAAAGGTTCTTGAAAAAACTGTGGCTTCCCAACTACATCAGCATTTATCTGCTAACAGTTTATACAAACCATTCCAGTCAGGCTTTCGACGTTTTTACAGCACTGAGACGGCACTAATTAAGATCACTAATGATCTTTTAGTCGCTGCAGACTCAGGCCTAATCACAATCCTTGTTCTTCTTGACCTCAGTGCTGCATTCGACACTATCTGTCATTCCACCTTACTAAAAAGGTTATCTGCACTAGGTATTTCTCACATTCCATTAACCTGGTTTAAGTCATATCTTACAGACAGAACTCAATTCATTCAGCTGGACACATGTACCTCTACTCCCACTCCTGTAGTATCTGGGGTTCCTCAAGGTTCTGTCCTTGGCCCCTTGCTGTTTATCATTTATCTGCTTCCTTTGGGTGTCATTTTTCGTAAATGGAAGATAAACTTTCATTGTTATGCAGATGATACCCAGTTATATATCTCAACTTCACCATCTGCATCGCTTCCACCATCCTCACTTACTGATTGCCTTGCTGAGATCAAGTCTTGGTTTTCTTCTAACTTCTTGCAGTTGAACTCTAATAACACTGAGGTGCTTCTTATGGGCACGAAATCTGCAATTGCGAAGGCATCAAAGATCTCAGTATTAATAGACAACACATCTGTTACCTAATAACAGATGTACAGATCAGATAAAAAGCCTTGGTGTAATTCTGGATAGCACGTTGTCTTTTCAGTCTCACATTAGTTCTGTTACCCGAGCAGCTTATTTCCACCTGCGTAACATTAATCGCCTGTGTCCATCTTTGTCAAATCACTCTACTTCTATTTTAGTCAACTCTTTGGCCACCTCCCGCCTGGACTATTGCAACTCACTTCTCTTTGGTCTGCCTTAAAAGTTATTACATAAACTTCAACTTGTTCAGAATTTGGCTGCTCATATAATTACTAAAACACCCTATTCTGATCACATTACACCTGTTATTCAGCAGCTTCATTGGCTGCCAATAAAGTTTAAGGTCAACTATAAAATTTTAGTCCTTACATATAAGGCTATTCATAATCTTGCCCCTACATATCTCTCACAGCTCCTACAAGTCACTAAACCCTCTCGCATGCTCAGATCCTCTTCTTCCATCAACTTAAATAATCCACCAGCACGTCTTGTCACGATGGGATAGCGAGCATTTAGTAGATCGGCACCCTCCTTATGGAACTCATTACCTGCTTACCTTAGGAACATGACTACCCTTCACCAATTTCAGGTTAATCTTAAAACTCATCTGTTCAAAATTGCTTATTCACTGTAATTGTTACTGGTGTTGTTTTATTTGGATTTTAAATTTATAAGTTATTGAATGTTTAATTTTTATCTGATTGTACAGTGACCTTGAGTTTTTTGAAAGGCGCTTCAAATAAAATATATTATTATTATTATTGTTACAGATTCTAGGTGGACACGATTCCACACCCCATGTAAATCATTCATAATGTCTCCAAAATATATTTGTTAACTTACAGACAAGTACTACATAACTTTTTTATACAAAATCCTTATTTTAACATACGCGAGCCCCAATTAGGATTTGAACTCGCGTCAGCGCACCTTACCGCTGTAGCAGGGACGACTGGTGTTACACTTTGAGCCAACGCAGTTCAGCAGATGAGTGATTGACCAAATTGGCTGCTGACTGCGCAGATATCAATGACGTCATTACGTTAGCGTGCCTCAAAATCATGTGATGGGCGCATTTGTAACAAGCCTCAAAGTGGTGCTTCGAAAGCTCGACACAGTGTCGAAACCTCAGTATCAAGCGGCCCATCACTAACTCCGTGTCCACAAATGTAATGGTTAGACAGGCATTTCACAACTGCAAGTGACCGTATCCGGACGCTGTTTCCTTTCTGAGTCAAAGGGACCATGCGCAGGGCCGGATTAAGACGAAATTGGGCCTGATGCTGCAGTGCAAAAAAAGCCTATTTTTTTCTCGGCATTGATGCATGTGCATTCAACACTCACCATACATGCGCACTCAGACCGACCAAGGGGCCTTAATTGCTTGCAACGCAACCAGCCAGCCTTTATTGAACATGAATAATAATTACGACTTAGTATCGTAACAACTCGAGATTAACATCAAACTATGTAACATCAACATTCAATAGCAATTGTCTGAAAAGTGCACTTAATGCAGAAAATCTAACGATGAAATACACAGAATTTCGCAATTCTCTTACGAAACAGAGTAAGAAAAAATGATTTACAGAGACATTGGGTCAAAGTCTTCAGGCTCTTGAGGGTAAAAATTTGTCCACGATTTAAATTTCATAATAGACCAGAATCCTGTCAAGGATTTAAAAAATTCTAAACATCCATGCCAGGCCCATGGGTTGACTTTTAGTTTTACCTTTACAAATAACCATTTAAATAGCCATCGATTTTTACTGTACAACTAACTTTCAAGGTGAAAAATTTACTATGTGGTACTTACCGAACAATAATAAAGTGGCAAGAATCCCCAACATATTGCAAAAAGTGTAGCTAAATTACTAAGTAAACTGTTTAATGTAAAATTGATAGCATTAACTTGAAATCTTCAGTTAACAATAAACACAACAACGTTATAGTTACGAAACAGCGCAAAGAACAATAGTAACTGTATAATAAGTAACGCTGTGTCTAGGCGTCCGAAAGTCGGACTCCAAATTTCATTCTAAGAATTATTTTGAGGTTAATATAGCAAAGGAAAACTGTTCATCTTCCGGAAAATCATTTCATCTGGGCCTATTTCAGGAATGGGCCTAATGTTGCAGCATCAATCCGGCCTTGACCATGCGTGATAATTCACAGCCACAGCAGCAACAGTTAACAGTCTTACAGATACTTAAGCCAGATAACAAAGTCGGGATATCTAGGGCACCCTTTGCTACAGAACTAAACTGTGGTGATATTATTCAGTTTGCAATTTCATTATTACACAGGATTGAAAGAGATTTAACTTTTTAATAAACAGTGCTTGGAAGCATTAACTTTTACACAAGCTTTTTGTAGTCAAATACTACGGATCTTGGCTCTTGTTCAGAAAGCAGATGCCACTTGGTTGTTTCACAATAATAAAGTTTAGGTATATAAGTAGGTTTCACATTTCTGTTATCATTTTAAATAGTGACTTAAAATCAGGGACCTATTTTATTGACCGTAAGGTTAGTGTTTGGGCGAAGGGTTGCCCGTCTAAAGTGGTGTCCACTTTCTGACCAAGACCCATGGTCTCTCTCACATCTGCGTCCAGAGGCGGCTTTAGGGGTGTGCGGGGAGAGGGGTCTAGGGCTGACCAACCCCACGTGGGGATGGTTAAGTTAAACGCTGTGCGGACTGTATAAACTTGCACGTGAATTTAATAAAAATAATGTTAACATACACTGAATTTTTTCATTACAGTATTCAGCTAATTTTTTTGCAAGATAACACACGGACCTTATCAAAATATACCTGAAGAATATAACTTGACAAATCCACTCGTGCGGGACACGCGTGGGGCCTGGGGCAGTCGCCCCACTTGCCACCCCTAAACGCCGCTCTCGTCAGGGTTTGTACACCACACACCACCACCAACAACATTTATTTCTAGAGCATGTTTTCATACAAAGGATGTATCTGAAAGTGCTTTACAAGATGAAGGGAAGTTTATTAAATGATAAGATTAGGCAATACTAAATAACAAAGAATAAAGTAAGGCCCGTTGGCCGGGAGGACAGAAAAAAAATTGCAGAGTTTCCAAGACCACGAGGCTGCTTGGCCAGCCCCTACTAAATCAGAACACATGGTTTGCAGGCTTCGCTTTAACACATTACTATTCAGATTGTACATGTTCATTAATAGACCTTACTAATTATCATTACATCTTCCCCACTTAAAGAAAAGTAAGGCATTATTTTTAAGCTTGATAATGTTACACAGGAGTTTGCATGTTCTCCCTGTATCTGCGTGGGTTTCCTCCGGATGTTTCGGTTTCCGCCTACAGTCCAAAGACATGCAGGTTAGTCGTACTGGTGATCAGAAATTGTCCCTAGTGTGTGTGTGTGTGTGCCCTGCAGTGGGCTGGCACCCTGCCTGGGGTTTGTTCCTGCCTTGCACCCTGTGTTGGCTGGGATTGGCTCCAGTAGACCCCTGTGACCCTGTGTTAGGCTATAGTGGGTTGGATAATGACATGACATAATGTTACAAATTTCAAATGCTGCTTTGAGAAACATAAACATTTTGAACTATCTGTGACATTCCAAGAATTTCAGAAAGGAAAGCACTCCACAGGGTCGTTTGGACAGCGGAGAGAGCAATTGATTGTACCCTCCCCACTCTGGAAGAAATCTACACTTCTCGATGCTGCAAAAAAGCAATAGACATTTCACAGGACATCACATCCTGGTCATTGCCTCTTCAAGCTTTTGCCATCGGGCAAGAGATACAGAGCAATGAAAACCAGGACAGACCGCCTTAAAAACAGCTTTTATCCAAAAGCAATCACAGCCCTGAACTCAAATAAAACTGTTTCATATCATTCTCTAAATGTGCAATATAGACCTTAAGTCAACAAGTGCAATTTGTATATATGAGAAGTGCAATCTGTATATTTTGTAAAGTACTTTTATTACTATTCACTTTGCAATTATTTTTTTAACTCTTATGCCTCACACTGAGTCGACTGCACCTTCAGTTTCGTTGTCCCTTTGTAAAAGTGACAAACAAAATAAACAACAACAACAACAACAACATTTATTTATATAGCACATTTTCATACAAAAAAATGTAGCTCAAAGTGCTTTACATAATGAAGAATAGAAAAATAAGAGACACATTAAGAAAATAAAATAAGTCAACATTAATTAACATAGAATAAGTGTAAGGTCCAATGGCCAGGGGGGACAGAAAAAACAAACAAAAAAAAACTCCAGACGGCCGGAGAAAAAAAATAAAATCTGCAGGGATTCCAGGCCATGAGACCGCCCAGTCCCCTCTGGGCAATCTACCTAACATAAATGAAACAGTCCTCTTTGTATTTATGGTTTTCACGGAAGGACTTGATGATGATCACGTGGACTTCTGGCTTTTAGTCCATCAATGCTGGGACATCATGGTGCTTTGAGTAAGTTGGTGGTGGCGCAGGCCGCCATCACAGAAAAACCGGAAAAAGAAACAGAAGAGAGAGTAGGGGTCAGTACGGATTTTAGTGCCACCATGAATAGTTATTATAATGAATTGAACATACAGAGTATCAGGATTAAGATAAAGTGAAGTTATGAAAAGGCCATGTTAAAGTAATGTGTTTTCAGCAGAGTTTTAAAGTGCTCCACTGTATTAGCCTGGCGAATTCCTATTGGCAGGCTATTCCAGATTTTAGGTGCATAGCAGCAGAAGGCCGCCTCACCACTTCTTTTAAGTTTAGCTTTTGGAATTGTAAGGAGACACTCATTTGAGGATCTAAGATTACGATTTGGAATATAAAGTGTCAGACATTCCGATATATAAGATGGAGCGAGATTATTTAAGGCTTTGTAGACTATAAGCAGAATTTTAAAGTCAATTCTGAAAGACACAGGTAACCAGTGTAGTGACATTAAGACTGGAGAGATGTGTTCGGATTTTCTTTTCCTAGTTAGGATTCTAGCAGCTGCATTCTGCACTCGTTGCAAATGATTTATGTCTTTTTTGGGTAGTCCTGAGAGGAGTGCGTTACAGTAATCTAATCGACTAAAAACAAAAGCGTGAATTAATTTCTCAGCATCTTTCAATGATATAAGAGGTCTAACTTTTGCTATATTTCTTAAGTGAAAAAATGCTGTCCTAGTGGTCTGAAGAATATGTGATTTAAAATTCAGGTTACAGTCAACGGTTACCCCTAAGTTTTTTACTTCGGTCTTAACTTCTAATCCTAATGCGTCAAGATTATTTTTGATAACCTCACTTAATCCGTTTTTGCCAATCAATACAATTTCAGTTTTCTCTTTATTTAACTTGAGAAAATTACTATTCATCCATTCAGAAATACCAGTAAGACATTGTGTTATTGATTCGAGAGAGTCGAAGTCATCAGGTGCTATTGATAAGTACAGCTGTGTGTCATCAGCATAGCTGTGGTAGCTCACGTTGTAACTTGAGATAATCTGACCTAACGGAAGCATATAGATTGAGAAAAGAAGCGGACCCAGGATAGAGCCTTGTGGAACCCCATATAGAATATCATGCGTCTTTGAGTTGTGATTACCACAATTAACAAAGAATTTTCTCCCTGCCAGGTAGGATTCAAACCAATTTAAGACATTACCAGAGAGGCCCACCCATTGACTAAGGCGATTTCTAAGAATATTGTGATCAATGGTATCAAACGCGGCACTCAGATCGAGGAGGATGAGAACAGATAAATGGCCTCTGTCTGCATTCAATCGCAAGTCATTTACTACTTTAACGAGTGCAGTTTCTGTACTGTGATTAGTTCTAAAACCTGACTGAAATTTATCTAGAATAGCATGTTTACTTAAGTGGTCGTTTAACTGCATAATTACTGCCTTCTCTAGAATTTTACTTAAAAAGGGCAGGTTAGAGATGGGTCTAAAATTTTCAAAAGCAGAGGGGTCAAGATTATTTTTCTTGAGTAGGGGTTTAACTACAGCAGTCTTAAGACAGTCTGGGAAAACCCCCGAATCTAATGACGAGTTTACTATGTCAAGGATATTATCAATAAGCGCGTCTGATACTTCCTTGAAAAACCTTGTTGGTATTGGGTCAAGGACGCAGGTGGAGGGTTTCATTTGAGAGATTATTCTATGTAAATCAGGTAAATCTATCCTGGTGAAAGAATTGAATTTGTTTATAACGGAGTACTGGGGCTTAGGAGGTTCCACAGTGTTGGGGAGATATACTATATTATTTCTAATATCATTAATTTTTTGATTGAAAAATATAGCAATGTTCTCACAGGTTTCGCTGGAAGTATTATGGGGGCATTCCTTTGTGTTACCTGGGTTTAGCAGACGATCAATTGTAGAAAATAGGACTCTGGGATTACTAGCATTTTTATTTATAATATTAGAGAAATAGCAGCGCCTCTCAAGACGGACTGCGTTATTGTATTCTGTTATTTTAACCTTCAATATCTCATAATGGATAGTAAGTTTAGTTTTCCTCCATTTACGCTCAGCTCTACGACATATTCTTTTTAAGTCAGACACTCTTTGGGTCTTCCAAGGTATAATAATGCTAGAAGATTTTTTAATTGTCTTTTCAGGTGCAACTATGTCAACAGCAGCTCTCACTTTAGAATTAAAGTTTTCCACCTTACTATTAACATCATCCTTGCTATTGTAGCTGGCACTATAACCGGACTGATTGCTTAGAATGTTTGTAAGTTTTACAGCTGCTGAGGAGTCAAAGAAGCGTTTTTTAAGAATATGCTTCTCATGTTTGTTTTCTATCATTATTTCTATACTGAATAGTAGAAGAAAGTGGTCTGAAAGACCAATATCAACGATCTGCTTCACATCAAGATCTATCTATCTCTAATCCAACATTTAAACTACTTATAAAGAGGACAGTTGTTACAAGAATTTAGCATTTCTCAGTTATTAATGTGATTTTACTCTTCACCATGTCTCAATAAGTCATTTTACTTGACATGTTGATCTTTTGGTTATTTGTGCTTGCAGCTGAGATGTTCTTTCCTGGTTTGTATTTGTCTTCTTGTCAGTATTTGTTTCACTTGCATTTGGGTTCTGTTTAGAGATTACTGGTCTTTTAATGTCCCAATGATTTCTTCTCAGCATGTCTGTATGTTTTATGATATTAGGATTGTGTCTGTTCTAATACAGTTCATGCTTGCGTCCATGTGCTGTATTTATTTTTGCACTTTACAATATCACCAGGGTGAAGTCCATTTGTACCTCTATCGAAGTAGAAGTTTTGTTTTTCTTTCTGTTGTTCCTTATACGTCTTCATCTTCTCCCCTTCTTTTATGCTTAGCAGGTTCTCATTGATGGGTAAATTTATTGTTAATCTTCTGCCCATGCATAGCTGTGCTGTAGAAAAGCCACACTCTAGGGGTGTTGTACAGCATGCAGGAAGACTCTTCTAGAAATCACATCCAGTATCTTTGGCCTTCTGCATCAGTTGCTTCACTATTTGTACTGACTTCTCAACCACTCCATTTGACTGAGGGACACGTGCAGAATGTTTTGAACATCTTATTAGCAAACTGTGGTCCATTATCACTAAATGCCTCATTTGGTATTGCATGTCTTCAGAGTATGGACTTCATGCATTTTATCACATCTGCAGTTGTATTATTCAATTTGAATACTTCAGAGTTAGGAGAATAATAGGCTGACACAATAAGATAATCTGCTTCATTACAAGTTGTGGGAATTTGAATTTAATAATCAATAAGACAGCAACCTACGAAGATACAATAATAATATGAGTTTCATCCAATAATTTGGCAAGGCTTCTGCTTTATTTATCTCATCTTTCTCTGTTGTAGGAGGGGCTCTCTGGCCTTTAGAATTATACCAACGTAACTGAAGCCTATCTTTTTAAGAAACAGAATAATACAATTTATTGATAAACACAAGGATTATGGAAGTATGATAACAGTATGTATATATTGATTTGTAAGACTCAACCCAGCCAGACTAGACAGACAAACATATAACACAGAGTGGCTGTCTGTTTATTGGTATTTAGAGTGTTAATTTATCTTGGTACACAAAAATAGTTTAACAATACAAAGTATTTATGAATGATGTCTGATGATGTGTGGAGTTGTTGCTTTGTTGTTGCGCCAGGCTCAAGTGGAGGATTCTTAATGTATTGGAGTGCACTCTTTCTCCATGTTGCATGGACCTTGTCATTGCTGTGCCTCTTTAACTCACCTTTTTCTGTTAAGCCCTTTGCTGTGCCATCTACATATTAGTAAAGCGAGTGTAGATGTTGAAGTTCTCTTTGTGCAGTCATGGCTGCTTCTTGGCCTTCAGACTGGCTCACTGTTCAGCTTGGCAAACTGGATTTCAGCTTTCGGGTTAACAAAGTGAAGGTTTGCCGGGTTCAGCTCTCCAAGTGATGGAGTTACTCATAACTTTTCAGGTTTCAGAGGGCCATTTTGATGGAGAAATATAGAAAAGGCCAGAAGGAGATGCACTGTGTCTTTGTGGACCTGGAGAAAGCAAATGACAGGGTGCCTCCAGAGGAGTTGTGGTATTGTATGAGGAAGTCGGGAGTGGCAGAGAAGTATGTAAGAGTGGTATCAGGATATGTACTAAGGAAGTGTGACAGGTCTTTGTTCTTGCTTGGGTCCATTTTGCACCTCAACTGGTCTGCAGAGGGATCTCTGGAGAGATGTCAGTGGCGATTTACACTTTTGTTACCTTTGAAACCCTAGCAAAATGGGTGATGAAAACTTTGTCTAAGGTATACCCCTATTTGGAAGTTGACATCTGCTGAAGCATGTCACACTTTGACACACAAATTGTCATGATCCATTATACCATTAGTGTCCACAAGGCGGATAATAGTTATTGTACACCTGTTATGCCATAAACTTTAAATCTCACTTCTTTGGATTCTAAGCCAGCATATTGCAAAGGTTTGAATTGTTTGCAATTTGTCAAGTTACTCCACAAGTTGCAGTGGTACATGACAGTGTTCAACTATTCATTCTGCATTGCTGGGTTCCTGCATTTCTCTAACTATACCCTGCCATTTGGCGCTTAAACGTCTGACGTCAGTCACTTCAGTGGTGTCTGATATGTAAGGCTGCGTGTGTGTGTTAGTATAACATTGTATAGCTTCACTAATATCTGAAGATGTAGAAACTTGAAGTCCCTAAGGGCCATAAGGTGGCACAAGAAAGGATCCACACCCCACAAACTAGCATCCAGCTTATCTTCTCTATTATCCATTTATAAGAACTCTTGCTTTCCTTTACTTTGCCATCAGGAAGTTTACCTGGAGTGTTCTGTACACGAGGGTAACCTCAGGGTGCTTGAACCTTCAGTGTTTCTTGCCTCAAAGATAACACAAGGAATGTCTGAGGCCTGTTAAAGTGCCAAGTACTTCATAGCGTACTGCTAAGTCCTCAGAGTGCACTCGGCCTCTTCTGGAACATGGATCAGAATGGGCTGTCTGCCAGTACAATGGCAGTAGCCCACTTGTATCTGTCAAGTGTTTCCTGAGCATTCTAGTGTAATGAGTCGACTAACTAGTAACCACTTTCTCAGCTATAACTTCATGGCTGCACATCCACCTCTTAGCTTAGCAGTATATTTTGCATAGTACACAGTCTTATGCGCCATGTAGCCATCAGTTTGTTTCCACTACCTGGCCTGAGGATTGTGAATAGAAGAAAATATATGGCAGATTTGCAACACTAATGTGTCCCCAACTTTTCACCAGTAAATGGTGACCTTTGATC
>JANRMT010028174.1:1285322-1311692 GCA_026402145.1 Polypterus bichir lapradei
TACAGAAATAACTAAAGTTTCTCAAGAAAAGCTAAGTTTAGAGAAGATACATTTTTTCCTTTTTTTGCCTTTTATTCTACGTGTGTAACTATTTTTCTTTTATTCTTGTGTGGATTATTTGCTTTTAACTTTCACTAAATATTTTTAAACTGAACTTTTGGACTGAGAGATTTCTTTCAGCAAGCGTTTTACCCATGCTCGATCTCGCCTTACACTTCGGCGGCAACACTAAAGTTTTAAAACCTGCCTAGGATTGAAACCTGCCTAAGATTGAAAGCTTGAAAATTGCCTTGGATTATAAAAAGAAAGTAACCTACGTGTTCCAAGCCTGAAACTGGACAACAACAACATGAAAGGACTCGACGGGTACTTTTCATTTTTGTCTTTGATCGGAGTAGGACATATTTGCTAGTCCTCCTTGCGAGACTGTATAAATTATAAAGGAGCTTAAGTACAGTGCCTTGTGGGATCGTCATGGCGTCTGAATCCGGAAGCCAGAATAAATATCAGATGCGAACGAACGTGTTACCGGAAGTCGCGACGATTATGACATCACAAAGGACCATCTCCAAGACGACAGAAAACCCTTCAATTTATCAGCTAAACTTCAGTCAGAATTGGTTTACAAATACAAACAATTATCCAATATGATGACAAACACAACGAAGTAAATTTAACTGCGAAAAAGTAGAATCAATTATCAGGAATCAGTTCTACAACCTGAGAATGGAATATAAAAGGTTAAATGATAAACTTTTATCCTTCCAGAGCAACGAAGATACACGGAAAATGTTACAAAAGGATTTTGATGCTAAAATTAAAACTTTTAATATATTTTCAGGATGTACAATGAATTGGGTTTTAGAAGTATGCCAAAATAAAAGCCTCAACCAGCAACCTAACTTTTCCAGTAACCAATTCAGGGATTACAGAACCAAAGATGAAGTTTCTCCAGAAGACAGTATCTCTCAGATTTCCATTTAAAGTAAAAGTCATGCAAGCTCAGTGGCTACTTCAGTTAAAAACTCCCAAATCTCCGTAAAATCTAAAAGTCGCGCAACTTTTAAGTACAGAAATAACTAAAGTTTCTCAAGAAAAGCTAAGTTTAGAGAAGAAATTTTTTTTTCCTTTTTTTGCCTTTTATTTTGTGTGTAACTATTTTTTCTTTTATTCTTGTGTGGATTATTTTGCTTTTAACTTTCACTTAATACTTTTAAAACAAACTTTTGGACTGAGAGATTTCTTTCAATACGCATTTTACCTGTGCTCGATCTCGCCTTACACTTTGGTGGCTACACTTGATATGACTTTCATGATGAAATGCATTAAACTATGTATGTTACATTTTACAGATAAATCGTTAATTTTGTTTAAATCATGAATACTGCTAATAGTTACACATATGGGGTGGCACGGTGGCAGAGCGATATATAGATAGATAGATTGTCCTTTGTAATCCCTGCTTGGAGTTTGCATGTTTTTCCTGGTGGGTTTCCACAGTGGGTTCAGTTTTCCATCCAAACATGAAGGTTTGGGGATTTGGTGAAGCTACAATGACACTAGTGTGTGTGTGTGTAGGGAATCCATTCCCGGACGGGTTTATCCATTCCCAGGAATTTGGGAATCCCGCATGTCATTCCCGGGAATCCCGGGCTCCCCGGGATGACACAGTGCACGGGCATCTCACATGTGAATGGTTTTAGAACAACCGACACTTATCTATACTAATAAAAGGCAAAGCCCTCACTCACTCACTCATCACTAATTCTCCAACTTCCCGTGTAGGTAGAAGGCTGAAATTTGGCAGGCTAATCCTTAACAGCTTACTTACAAAAGTTAAACAGGTTTCATTTCGAAATTCTACACGTAACGGTCATAACGGTCGACAACGGCCGCCATGTTGAACTTTCTTATTTATGGCCCCATCTTCACGAAATTTGGTAGGCGGCTTCCCTGCGCTAACCGAAACTGAAGTACGTACTTATTTCGGTGGTATGATGCCACTGTCGGCCGCCATATTGAACTTTCCAACGTCACTAATTCTCTAACTTCCCGTGTTGGTAGAAGGCTGAAATTTGGCAGGCTTATTCCTTACACCTTACTTATAACAGTTAAGCAGGTTTCATTTCGAAATTCTACGTGTAACGGTCATAACGGTCCACAACGTCCACCATGTTGAACTTTCTTATTTATGGCCCCATCTTCACGAAATTTGGTAGGCGGCGCTAACCGAAACCGAAGTACATACTTATTTCAGTGGTATGACGCCACTGTCGGCCGCCATATTGAACTTTCCAACGGTCTTTGTTACTTATGGGCTCATCTTTAAGAAATTTGGTACTTGGGTTCCCAACGCTAACTGAATCCTACTTACGTACATATATACGTCCATAGCCTGCAGCTCGGTCACCGTGTGAGGCAGCGTTGGGTCCCCCATCCCAACGCTCTCCCACGTTGTTGGCTGCCTGCCTATATAGGGCCGTCTGTCGCTCCGGTCTCTACATTCCCTTCCTTGCTTCGCCACGAGATTCACGTCTCCCTGATGATAACTGCAGCATTTTTATTTAATCCACGGCTTCTCCGCTGTTTTATAGTTCGTTTATTATGATTATAGTTATTGTGTAGGTATTTTAGACTTACTTTACATTGTTCAAGTACCCATTTCCTTTATCGTTCCAACTGTACCCCTATTAACATGTCTATCGAGGTGATCACCATCGATCAAAGAACTGTCACTTACCGAGTGGTTTCCATGCCCGGAGATACCACCTGCCTTTTCCATTCTCTTTGTTACATATTGCACGGCCATATCAGGCTCACTCTTGATATCCAGAAGAACATTGTGTCTTATGTATTGAATGACTGGGACAGGTTCAAGGTGTGGACTGATGACGGTACAGGAGATAATTATACTACACAGGAGCACTAGAAGAGTGAACTGCTTAAGCCCTTCACCTATGGTTCTGCATGTGAGTTGATGGCTGCCGCTGAATTGTTCGGTTGTCGCTTTCAAGTGTCCCGAAATGGCCAAATATTTTACACCTTTCGACAACCGCCAATACCTCTTAAACATCTTAGATTCACAGGTAACGATTTCAGTAGTGGACACTTTGACGTTTATGAATGTTTAAACTCTCAAAAGCTGGATGTGAAGTTATCGATGAAACCGGTTGTATGCTTACAACGCTTGACAGATGCCGAATGTCACTTCAACACAAGTCCTGCAAATACTGTCGTAATTGAAACAAACCATGAAACTCAAACTGATTATGACAGCAGCAATCCAAGCTGTGAGATTTGAGACAAGATTACTTTTCCCATGGCCAACTGTACGTTGCATGCTCAAGAGTAAGCTCAGCACACAGCTTGGTCATGTTACAACTGGAGGGCCGAACTGACAATGAGGTATGCAAAGAGATCCTTAACAAATAATTATTGGTATATTTTCCCTCAGTTTAAAAAGGTTTAATTTTCTTCTTAATGAAAATTTTAAGGCAGTACTTCTCCGCTGCGAAGCGCGGGTATTTTGCTACTTTTTATTAAAACTACTGCAGTATGTTGACACCAATAAAAGACTAACCTTATCTACAAGCAGTTCATGCTGTCATATAAGTACATGTATCTAGTTCAGGGGTGCCCAATGCGTCGATCGTGATTGATCGGTAGATCGCAAAGGTAGTGCAGGTAGGTCGCATTGCATTAAAAAAAAAAAATTTTTTAAACGTTAGTCTATCATATATCCTCCCTATGGCATTTGCCACTTGATTGACATACAGGGCGGCCAGTCTGAGATCTCCTTTCTTCTAAGACATTGGTCATCCTGCACGCATGATCAAATGCGCGAGCTACTGCAAAATTCCGGATGTGATCTAGTTAGCCTTCCAATTTATATCGACTAAAGAAGGGATTTTAAAAAAATTGTTTGGGGAGGGTATGGGCTTTATGTGTAAGTAGAAGAGGATTTTTTTCTCTCACAATGTCACAATCGAAGTTCGTTTGTCTGATCTGTCAATCTATCATTGCTATTCCAAAGAAGGAAAATGTGGAAAGGCACTTTCGAACTGTTCATAAAAACTACGAAACTGACTTCATTCTGAAAAGCTATCTGAGAAAGAGAAAAGAGAGGGAACTAAAATCTCAGTTAATCGGACAGTCGTCATTTTTCACTCGGCTGAATTCAAAAGCTCCTTGACTGCATCATTCGGCTCAACTTATTATGCGAGTCAGCCTTTTCCCACATGAAGATTATTAAATCCAAATACTGTAGTGACCATAAATGTATTGAATTGTTATTGTGCCATAAAGGTTATTCAGTTATGCAAGGTATGACAACATATATTTTATGTATAAAGTATACTTAGTGTATGTATGTATGTGTAATAAATATATATATTTTTTTTTTTTTTTTTTAATTTAGTTAGATCATTTCGACCTGGTTATTTTAAAAGTAGCTCGCAAGCTGTAATAAGAGCGTAGAAAGCATAACTTATCCAGCGTGCGGTTGTCCAGGCGAGAGAGTACTTCGTGCAGAGTACGCCAGCTGCTGAGAGAGCACGCTCTGCCTCCACTGAAGTAGGCAGCACATTCATCAGATACAGGTACACTTGTTCTAAACAACGCCCAAGCTTGCCGTTGCTGTGAAACACCGCCATTTCAGCTGTTACTGATGCATCCAGTTTCTTGTCATCATTATGTGATGGCAAGTTTCTTGGCATTGCAATATCAAGTTGCTGTTCAAAGCTGTTGTCTGACAGAAGTCAATGAAGTCTTCAGTTTTCAACTATAACTCTGTTATTTCTTGATCGATTTTTACACTTTTACACACTATATATGCGAACTTGGCCTTACCCGGTTTCTCGGGAATTACAGCAGTTTCATTCCCGGGGATGAAAAATGTCTGGGAATCCCTATGTGTGTGTGTGTGTGCTTGTGTTCACCTTCTGATGCCACTTTGCTTTAAAGGTGAGAGCATAAACTGTTTACCATATATTCCATCTGTTGGAATGACAAATGCAGTGCATTTTATTATTACATGCATTTCAAATTGCATCCCAATAGATGGTGCACTGCAAATGTTAATGTTGACTATGCTGAGGTCTATGTTGATTACTTAGATTTTAACTTGAGTTGATTGGATAGGTAACACAGGTAGTTAGTTCATAAAACAGAATACACAGAGAGCTAATTTTGTTTTTTTCTTTTTCAGTGCTACCTGAAGACATCGTTGGAATTTCCGGAAACAGTGTGCTCCTCCCTTGTGTTGTCAGTGCACCAAAGCCACTAGATTTGAAAACTGTCAGTTTTTCATGGAAAATGTTGCCAGATATTAACATGCTTATTTTCTCATCTGGGAAAGGCAACATAGCCCATGGATATCCAGATCGTATTTTGTTAAACAATGAACAAATAGCTAAAGGAAATTTTTCACTGGTGTTGTTAAATATTCAAAAAGCAGACGAAGGGAATTATATGTGCTACCCGCCTCAAGGTCAACCAGCACAGGATGTCACGCTCACTGTTAAAGGTAAGTAGCACAATACTGTGTAGCCAGACAAGGGCCGCAGAATTTGACAAGTAAGTGTTGGGAAGTCAGACTACAATGCTTGCTTGTTATGCACTGTATATATTTAAGTAAAGCTTTCATGAATTTTGGAAAGCATGCTTTAGAAAACAGCATTGTAAACGAAAAAAGTATCTACAAAAACATGTTCCACAATGTTCCATGAGATGCATTTGGAGTAAGTTCCTTTGTGTGGCCTACTCTGTCATCATTACAATGTTCCAGATCTGTATCCATAAAGTGTACTTTTTAATAATTCCACTATTTTAAGAGAAGTTCGGCGATATAAATGTCTGAAAGTGAGGCATGGCAAGTAATACTTACAATGGATTCAGAAGGTATTCAGACTCCTTCATTTTTTTCATATTTTGTTGCAGCCTTAAGCTTAAATCATTTAAATTCATCTTTCCCTAATCAATCAACACTCAATACCCCAGAATAAAAAAGCAAAAACAGAATTTTAGGAGTTTCTGAACATTTATTAAAACTAAAAAACTGAAATATCATGTTAACACACATTTTCAGACCCTTTGCTTTGGCTCAGATGTACCCCATTCTATTGATCATCATTGAGATGTTTCTACACCTTGTTTGGAATCCACTCATGGTTAATTCAGTTGTTTGGACTCATTAGGTAAGGCGCACACCTATCTATGGCTCACAGTTGAGCAAAAACCAAGCCATGAATCTGAAAGAATTGTTGCCTGACAGGATTGTGTTGATGCACAGATATGGGAAAGGATGCAGCTCTTATGGTTCCCAAGAGCAGAGTTGCCTTCACAGTTCTTTTTTTTTTTTTTTTTTTTTGGAACAACCAAACTAAACAAACCAACTCTTCCCAAACCTGGCTGCTTGATCAAACTGAACAATCTGGGGAGAAGGACATTGGTAGGTGAGGTGACCAAAATCCAAAGATCATTCTGGTTGAGAGCCTGAGAACCTGTGTAGCAATGGGAGAAACTTCCAGAAGGACAACCATCACTGCAGCACTCTACTGGTGTGTGCTTTATCATAGAGTGGCAAAACAGAAATCTCTTCTAAGTAAAAGACACAGGTAAGGACTATCTGGCTGTGAGAAAGAAGATTAATTGGTTTGATGAAAATTAGCATCATGCCTGGTGGAAATAATAATAACCTGCAGAATCTTATTCCAGTGGTGAAGCATGATGGGAACCAGGAGACTAGTCATGTTTGAGGGAAAGCTGAACAGAACAAAGTATGGAGATATGCTCAATGAAAACTTCATACAAAGTGCTCTGGACCTCAGACTGGACCATGGTTCACCTTCCAACAGGACAAAGCAAAACAAATACACAGGAATGGCTTATGGACAACTCTGAGTTACCCAGCCCAATGCCGGGCTTGAACCTAATTGAACATCTCTTAAAACTGAACTGAAGAACTGAAAATAGCTGTCCAGGTGACAATCCCCATCCTACCTGGTAGAGCTTGAGTGGATCTACAGTGGAGAATGGTAGAAAATCTCCAAAGATGGCTGTGTGAAGCTTGTAGAGTCAGATCCAGAAGACTTCAGGCCAGAATGGCTGAAAAACATCAATAGGCTATTCAAGTCTTTCTTGGGTATTGAAGGTTGCTTGATGTGGGGAAAAACTAATTTACATGATTTTAGCTCAAGGTTGCTATGGAATATCATTTGTACCATCATGAAATAAGTAAAATGGCAAATATGAAATAATCACATGAAAAAGTACAGCAATATATACAGTATAAATTGTTAATAAATTGTGAAAAAATACAAAATTAAATAAAATCAGCTATTTTTTATAAAAAGTCGTCTAATTATTATTATTTTATCATTAATACAGGTTTTCTTCCAGAAAGGTCTTCTTTTTAAAGACCGTTGTTATTTCACAACATGACGTTTCCATTTCCAAATGGCTCATTTAATGAAAGCACTCTTTATGTCAAAATACCAGCTTTCATGATAGTTTCATCACATGTCAATCAAGACAAAGGCAGCCCAGCTGAACCTGTTCCTATTGGTTAATCTTTTACTGTTGAATACATTTCCCTAATCATAGGGGGTAGGCTGCTAAAGACTTGATAGCACTACGTCCATTCCAACTAACATGGAGGCACTTAAAAGATGGAAAACTTACTTGATGCTATTTTGGGATGGATACACAATATGTTGGAAAAGCTCAGTTGTTTCAAAATGGTTACAACGATGAAGAAGTTGTTGGCAGTTTAAGACTGACTGAGCACCATGTGTTCACAGAATATGTCCTTGAAGAAATCACAAAGGCAGGTATTAATGCAGAGGTTGGAAATTCCATGTGACACCCTTCTAGATGACCGTCTGTGTGGACACTCAATTATTCTTAAAATACTATCATATTGTGGCCTTCTGCAGGGCTGAATAATTGAGTTACAGTAACTCATTAGAAGGGTGTAGGGAGTGAGACCCTGCATTCCACAGACCTTAAGAACATTGAACACAATTGGTAGAGACTTTCAGAAAGAGGATGTGAGACATGCCCAGACACCACCAGTCGGAAACCACATCTTAATAAAAGCACACCTTTATTAAGCACCAAATACACAGTCCCTTACACAACACACAGTGCTCCCAGCACCAATCACCCCTCTTCCGAGCTTCTTTTCGATGTCCGTGGCTGCCTTTCCTCTCCTTATGTGAGCTTCGTCCTGCTCCCACTCCCGACTCCAGCTCCTAGATTGTAGGGAGGCGGCTCCTTTTATTCCTACCCAGATGTGCTCCAGGTGCTTGATGACGTCCTTACGGCAGCACTTCCTTGTGTTGCGGAAGTGCTGCCCTTTGCACCGGAAGCACTCCGGGCATCCCTGGAAGGATCTTCCTCCATCTTCCCAGGTGTGGCAGAAGTAAATGTTTCCCAGGTTCCATGAGGCTTGCGGTGGCCATGGGTCCCTCCTTGCTCCTCTCCCGTGGTCCTCTCCTAATCCAGGGTGGTTGCCCCTTCATGGCCCGGAGGACATAAATGCCACCTTCCGGTCCTTCCAGGTGTCCTGGCTGGGTAAGAACCTCAGTCTCCTGTGACAAAGATAAATAGACTCATTCAGGAGCTGCAGTTTATTCTTGCTGAATCAGGGTTAGTGCAAGAGGGAGAGAAAGAACAGTGTGAAGGGCCAATCAGATATACCAGCCATGTCCCATTAAGGAGGTGGAAGGCACAAAACTAAGAGAGTGTGTATTTTTACCAGCCATTGTCATGAATTGTGTCAGTGAGAATATGTAACTAGGTCAAAGACTTTTAACATACAATTTATTATCATTTAATGAAAACACCTTTTACTTAGGGACGGCATGGTGGCGCTGCTGCCTCACAGTAAGGAGACCCGAGTTTGCTTCCCGGGTCCTCTCTGTGTGGAGTTTGCAAGTTCTTCCCATGTCTGCGTGGGTTTCCTCCCACAGTCCAAAGACATGCAGGTTAGGTGCATTGGCGATCCTAAATTACCCCTAGTGTGTGGTTGATGTGATCTGCCCAGGGATTGGTTCCTGCCTTGTGCCCTGTGTTTGCTGGGATTGGCTCCTGTGACCCTGTGTTAGGATATAGCAGGTTAGATAATGACTGACCTTTTACTTGGTCCAGTAATAATATGGTAAATTAAAGCTCTCCTTGTTTAGTGACTTCATTGCTTTCTGACCATTCATAAATAAAACTGTTAAAACAAAACAGAAAAAAAACTTATTGACCACAATGCACTATTGTGACTATCATCCTGCAGCCTCCATGTGCATGTATCTGCATCACTCCTCCCTCAGCAACTCGCTGTTTGTTGTTCACTCCTTCTGGCCTATTTTATTCCCCTTTTGTATGTAGAGGTTTAGACTCATTTACATTCTATTCTAAGATATTCTAAGATATCTGTGAAATAAAAACTTTAACAAAGATGAAAACAAGTCAAAATCTTAACTGTGTGAGCTAACACTGATTAAACAGCCATTACTTAGAACCTAGACATAACTTTTTTTTCCCTCAAAATATGCCGATTGGAACTAAAGTGAAACAAACCATAAACTCAAGTGCTAAACATTGATTTAAACTCTACATTTATTTCAGACATACCTGAATGCTGTACCAATTCATTATTTTACCAGTTGAAATCTTTATTTGATATTCTGCATCTTTATTTGATGTTTACACAGACTTAAACTTTTAATCTGTATCCTTTGGTTCATTTCTTTATAATGTGCAGAACTAACTTTACTTATTAGCCTGATGCAATAAGGATGAAAGGTAATATCAGCCTCAGAAAAAAAAACATTAATGCAATAGGATTAATGATTATTTATGTAATTATTGCAAAGTCTACATGAAAAGGGTCTTTTTAAGTGGTATGCTTGCTAAGCACAGAAACAGGAGACAAAAGATTGTCACCCAGACGAGATGTCTCTATTTAGAAAAAAGTTGGCGAGACCTCAGCGGTCTGAACAGAAAATCTAAAGTGGATATGCACCCAAACTTGAAAAGACTCATCTTCCATCATCTGTATTTATAAATAGGTATTTTTCAATAAGACTCTTTTCAAATACTTTTCCTGTTTTTTCTAGCACTGGTTTTACTGTATTTGTATTAATTTTGCTTTATAATAGTATTGATTTTATGTACTGGTAAGAGCCCTTTGCATGGGTGATTGCCATATTCCCACAGGGGTTAGCCGCTGAGGACAGACATCACCAATAGGAAGCAGCACAGTAAGCGAGCACCTGCTTTGGTGATAGCCACAGGGGTAGCTTATATCTGAAGACAACCGGTTGGTCTACTTTTTTCAAACTAGTAATTCTCTTTGCTTGAAACAGCTCTCCATGTGCAGATAAGGCTGTATACATGGTGAGCTATAAAACAACTGTATTAAAGAACAGATAGATTTCCTCAACAATATACAAATCTATCACTTTTTTTGGCAATCATTTTAAGTTGCTCCCTATACTTTTAAACATAAAGTTGGTTCTTGAGAGCGATTCCATAGTGGAACCATTTTTTGGTTCCCAAAATTCCCATCCATATGAAGGTTCCAGAAAGAAAGTTTAAATAAATAATTACTCATTTATTACTTGATGCTGGTAAGGCACTGGGTCAGAAGATTTAGTGCCTTAAGGTGCTATCAACAAATAAATCGTTGTGTCATCTGAATAGCTGTGGTAATTTGCATTATGTTTTGAAATTATTAGGCCTAATGAGAGCATGTAGACAGAGAACAATAAGGGACCCAAAATATTTCCATGTGGTTCACCATAAATAATATCACAGATCTGTGATTCGTAATGACCACAGTTGACAAAGAATTTACTTCTTCTGATAGATAAGATTGAAATTAACACAAGGACCCACTGAGAGGCATTATTTAAGGTGATCAATAAGAATGCTGTGATCAATGATGTCAGATGTTACACTCAGAACAGAACAAGAACTGATATATTATTTGAATCAATACTAAGATGTAAGTCATTTAGTACTTTAACCAACAAAGTTTCTGAATTCACAATAGCAGTAATAATGGCCATGTATGTACCTCCCAATGCTAATGATAAGCTTATGTTTCAAAACAACATGAAACTATTAATGTCCAGCTGACGACACTTCCAGAAGTGGCTGTGATTGCAACAGAGGACTTTAACCACACTGACCTTAAGACACTGTCACACACGTGTGCTTAGAAGACAGCTAATAAGCCCTAAGGTGAGTGAAAGATCACGAGACAAAGGGATAATATCGAGTATTAACCCCTCTGTCCTTTTTCCACCAGAATTAATGAAACAAAATAATAAACAAGTTCACTCACTGACAGTCCTGGATTCTCAAAATGGCTCCTCTTCCGTTACATCATTTCCGCCTCCGACTCCTAAAGATGACGTCACTTCCGGATGCTCCCTGATGATGTCACTTCTGACCCTACCTGATGATGATGCTTCCACTTACATCATTTCCATTTGCTCCCTGATGACATCACTTCCGGTCACCTCATAATGATTTCACTTCCGGTCACACAGTCGTGACGTCATTTCCATCATTATTTCTGTCCAGTCACCATTTTCTATATAAACTCATCTTCAACTGTCACTTTTTTCCTCAACAATTTTCTCAAGATTGCCGGACATTTTATGGGGACAATTCCCCAACTCTTTATTTTTGTCTCATGGGAGATTAATTTCCTACAACATTTATGTCTACAGGGTGGCACAGTGGTGCAGTGGTAGTGCTGCTGTCTCACAGTAAGGAGACCTGGGTTTGCTTCCCAGGTTTGCATGTTCTCCCCGTGTCTGTGTGGGTTTCCTCCCACAGTCCAAAGACATGCTGGCTAAATTGTCCCGTGTGTGCCCTGTGGTGGGCTGGCGCCCTGCTTGAGGATTTGTTCCTGCCTTGTACCCTGGGATTGGCACCATCAGACCCCTGTGTTAGGATATAGCGGGTTGGAGAATGACTGACTGACTTACGTTTACATATTTTAAAAATGTAGCCTTTGCACTATCCTGAAACAGGTGTACACGAACTTACTAGACACATACAATGCAAAACAATCTGAACATTTTCAACTCTCACATTAAATTTCCCTGTCCCTGATTCCATCATGTAATACATAGACCTGCAGAAAAAGGCGGCTATCAAAGCTATTTAAATTTGGCCTGTGGATGCAACCTCAGTGCTGCAGAACTGTTTTGATAGCACACATTGGGAGTTGTTCAGACAAGGAGCATATCATGGGAATTAAACATCAGTCGTTCTGAATACATACAATTTTGAATGGGCTCCCCAATGAGACATTGTGGATTGACTGTTATGTGCGTACCCTGCTGAAAGAATGGGACATGGCTTTTAGGTCAGGAGACACTCCAGCATGCTATAAGAGATGCATTAGAGAGATCAAGAAGTATATTGTGAATAACTACCCCCATAGTATGTGGCAGGAAGTAAAGGTACTGACTAACTATAAGAGTGATACAGTGCAGTCATCTGCTCACAATGTAGGAGGAACTGCCCCGCATAATGTATCTTATGTAGGAGAGCAGTCACTAGTCCTATAGCTCCAATAGGTAAGATCCACTTTTCAAAGAGTTAATGTCCACAAAGCTACCAGACTGAAGTAGTGCCCAGATAGAAATCGAAGGTGTGTGTTATCCAATTTGCGTGTGTGTTCACTAACATGTTTAACCTCTCACTACAGAAGGAACATGTCTCCATATGTCTCGAAATCCTCCATTATTGCTCCTTAACCCAATTTCAAATGACTGGTACTCTCGGACATTAGATCAGTCATACACCCAGGTCTGGACATATGCTACTTTGCATATCAGGCAAACCATTCCACAGAGAACACTGCCTATACTATTCTCCACACAGCATTATCCCACTTAAAACAACCAAATACATATGTGAGAATGTTGTTTGTGAATTTTAGTTCTGCATTTTTTACTGGACACTTCAGTCTCCTCCTGGGTGCTGAACTTTCTCACAAACAGACCACAGAGTTTTAGAATAGGAAGACATGCAGTACTTCCTCCTGTGATGATCCGGGTCCTGCTCCATGCTCCCATCTCTCTTTAGGGAACCTATTGAACCCGACAATGAGGACACCAAACGAATTAAGGGGATGGCGTAAAGTGCAGAAGTGCTTTTATTTAAAACAGTCCAAACCAAAAAGTGTTCTAAACAACAGTGTAGTGGTCAAAACGTTTCAATAAATACATAATCCATAAAATCAGGTGCAATGTGGAGGTTAAAATAATCCAATAGATAAATCCATTAAAACAAGGTTAAAACAACAATAATGACTGAGACTCGGGTTCCCCAGCGACCAGGGCACTCGTGCTGGAGCTTCAACCTCCCAAGCCTCCGACTCCCATGGCCTTATGCGGCAAGCCGTCATCAATCGTGGTCACTCCTGCTCCTCTGAAAAACTCGGCAGGAGTGACCTAATGCATCTGCCCCTGAGTGCCAGCCAAACACCCCACTAGGGCTCACTTCCCAACTGCCAGTGATTATTACAGTGAGCCTGCTCTCTCTCTCTCTCTCTCTCTCTCTCTCTCTCTCTCTCTCTGTCTCGCTTGCTTGCTCCTACACTTGCTCTTTTTCCAGCTTTCTGCCTTTTCTCCTTTTTAACCTCCGTCCTTTTCTTTTTCTGTCTCCTCTCTGCACTCGCACTCCTACTATTTCTAATGGGGATGTGGAACAGGTAAGGCAATTAGCAGCTCCCAACATCAGTTATGGCTCCCAGGCACAGTACAGGCTTGGGCGATTCCGCACTGAAGTGTACAGGTGTGGGATCGCCCAAGCCCGTACTGCGCCTGGGAACCGCTCTGGCCACACTACCACATCCCATCTTTAAGTTACAAATATGGTGATTATTTATGTAAAAACTGGCTTTCCCGTCTGAGCCACAGACCTGCTATATCACACCTCCACACTTATCTTGAACACAGCGTCTCCACAAGGTTATGTGCTTTGCCCATTGCTTTTCTCTCCGTGCAAGATTGTACCCCAATACACCCCTCAAATATGATTGTGAAATTTTCAGATGGCACTATGGTAGGGGGCCTGATTGCAGATAAAGTTGAGACAGTCTACAGGATGGAGTTGTCACACTTGGCCAGATGGTGCATTGATAATGCTGAAGCAGGCTGACACAGCATAGGGCGCCCTCTGCCCCAATGAAGGCTCTCTGAGACTTCAGAACAGACAGCAGAATTAAGCTTTATTGTATGGTGTGCATACAGACTCACTTAAGATGAAACAATGAGCCTCCAGCAATGGGTATCTTTTACTTTTATTACAATTCTGATCATTTGAGTCATTATTTTTCCTTGTCTGACTCCTAGCATTCCATTGCTCTAGTCCTACCCCTAATCAATTCTATCAATAATTCTTAGCTGAGGGGGTGTCACACCCCACTCTGTCTATCTTAGCTGTTCATATTCTCTCTCTAAGTGAGGGGCCCATATTTCTCCAACTCTCCTGCATTTCTAACCTTTGGCTTAATAAACTATTGGCGGTCTCTACCTCATACAGAATAATAAAACATATATAAGTATAAGTCTTTTTAAGCCAAACTCTTACAGTACATCTTAATGCTTAGTAAAATATAGTGTCTACTTTTCTAATGTGTTTATAATACTTTTCTAATACATAGAGGATTACCAGTTTAAGAATACAATTTCCTATGATAACAGCCTAATCCTGAATACAAGTAAGACAAACGAAATAATTGTAGACTACAGGAGAACAAATGTGAGAGCCCACCTACCCAATACGTACAGCACGGAAAAGTAGAAATGATAGGGAGTGTGAAGATCCTAAGAGTCTACATATCAATAGATTTTACGTGGTCTCTTAATAGTACTTAATTAACTGGGAAAGCTCAAAAACACCTGAATTTTTTCAGGAAGTTGAGACAAGCCCATCTACCCCAAATGCTTTTGAAGAACTTCTACCACAACACTGTTGAAAGTGTTCTGGCCTAGGGCTCAATTTTATGGTATCTTGGCTACACAGCTGATGATTGCAATAATCTTGTTTAGATGGTGAAAGCTGCCCAGTGCTTCATTGAGGTTGTCATCCCAAACCTCAACACTGTTTACACTAGTCGACTGAGGAATAAAGAATGGGCCCTTGATAGGGACACAACACATCCAGGAATTCATCTATTTGACCCATTACCATCAGGAAGCGATACAGGGCAATCAGATCCTGTAGTAACAGACTGAGGAGCTCCTTTTTTTTGAGGGTTGTGTTGTCCATCATCTGTCCCCTGACTCAAGAACTGCCAGACACCCTCTTCCATTCCTTAATGGACATGTCAAATTCACAAAGCCAATTCAGGATGGGAAAAATGCCTTTAACTGGCACACACGTGACGCCACCCAGTACAAGGAAGGAGATGACTGAATTACAGGTTACACAACAACAACAACATTTAATTCTGTAACATGTTGTCATACAAGGAATGCTGCTCAAAGTGCTTTACACAATACAAAAGAAGTGTTAACCTCCTTAAGTTAGACCTGCGCATCACTTGGGTTGTATAAAGAGCACTAAAAGCATTGGTCCCAAGTGTCACTCGGGCTCTAAACTCAGTAAAAGCAAGTCTTCCTCTCATCTGGCAGCAAATTAACAATCTGAAGAAGAGATGCATGTTTGTCTACTTATTGTAATCGTGGCAAAATAAGTGCTTTTTTAAGTTTTAGAAAATGTACACATGGCATAATATTTGAGAGCATTTGGGTTTGGGGATTGGGTTACCTGTTTTGAAAGTTGGAGCATTTTTAATATTTTATTGATTAAACTCTTTCAGGGCTGATGTTGACTTTTGTCAAAATTCAGGAGTAGAGAACGGTAATCCGCTGTAAACTGCAACAAAACGTACTCTTACTCTTTGTTTTAGTTTGACTCTTTGCTAGAAGAAAAGTTACATGGCTTTGTTGATTTAACCTCGATTCCCTACGCTTGCATGAGTAGCAAAGAGCAAACAACCTCTAAAATGGTACTGACATCTGGCGAGAGATTAAAGTGAATGTGCAAAGCAAAATACTCCGTGGACGTTTCACGTATTTCGTTGAATAGGACTCTGACTTGTCAGACTCCGAGTTTGATGCAAGTGATCTGGAGATGGATATCAAAAACGATAGTGAGGTACCAGCATCATCTGATCGTGGTGCTGAACATTTTCGTGTAGCTGATGTGCCTACAGCAGTGTTTGCCTGGGAGGACTACCACTTACAATAACAAGAGGTACAAACCATATTATGTCACACTGCAACTGCAACCGCCACCCACCTGCTGTACACAGACAGCCTGACAGCTGGCCCACTGTGCATTTCTGCTGACCATTGAAGTGCCCCCACGCAGCCACTGCTGCCGGAGATGCTGAACATGCGGCAACAGCAACCACAGCACATAGCAACAGATTTTTTATATTGACTTATGTGTGAAACCATTGCTTTGTGTGCTTTTCAGAAAACTAAGTTTTTTGGAAAAAATATTCAGCCATCAAAGAGTTAATAAAAGAAACAGATATCACATTCTTCCTTAAATATTTTGTAACAGCGTTGTAAAGAGTTGCTCAGACTGCCATGCCACTGTTTGTACATGCAGGCCTTTTGAGTATGAAGCAGAGGCATGCTGTACTGACTACAAAGGGTCTGTTTTGCCAACAAGTTCAGACATACCTTGTGCCCTGTGCTGTCTGGGATTGGCTCCAGCAGACCACCGTGACCCTGTGTTAGGATACAGCCGGTTGGATAATGACTGACTGACAATTTCTTGTTATCACACAAAAAATATCTCATGACATGTGAAAATATCTTGTGACAGGATATTTTCTCATACGCATGAGAAGTAACTTTTTTTGTGTTGAAGATACATTTTTATCCAATTTCAGAGAAAACATTTCCTAAAATATGGGCCAGAACCTAGTTTTATTTGATGCATATTATTACTTTTAAACAATATTAATTTTGTTTATGTTGCAGTTTGTTTTTAATTTTATTTTTATATTTTTTCTTTTTTCTTTCTTCATCTTGTAAAGCACTTCGAGCTTCATCATTTGTATGAAACTAAACAACCTTTTCAGATTGTTTAGATTTAGAACTGTAAATCTGTGAGATGGTTGCACTTCTCTCTTTGTCTGCGTAGTTTCTCAGTTCTGAGAGTGATGGCTGATAGGCAAACTGATGTTGTCCTCCACATGCAACAATGCCCTGTACTTTGTCTTGATAGCAGTTAGTGCTGAAAATGAGGACTCACAAAGCCAAACTCTCTATAATTATCATCATATTTTCCTTTTTGGGTGAAATTTACTTTTTCTCACTTCACAAAATAGACACTTGACCCACAAATCTATCCATTACTTAAAAGTTTTCTTTTTTCTCCAATCTAACCAATTAGCTTCCATGTGACTGAGTTAAACAGAGTCATAAGTAATTGACAGTTAGATATGCAAAATATGCAATGCAATATGATTCATGACTTCACAATCATTTTTATTGGCTCAGAACGTGGGAGTGACTGGCACAAATGTACGTCTCTATGCTTATACTCATGCATTGTTCAGAAAGTCTCAGACTGTGTTAAAAAGGTCAAGCTTTTAAATTACCTTATTGTTGTTTAAAAGCTGATGTACAAGTCAGAGAGACACATGATAACAGCTAGTCAGATTTTGATTGGCTATCGGAAAACAGGGTTTCTGGGATAGGCTGATGCTGTTGCGCTATCTGGAAAGAGTCTTTGTTTTTTAATGCTGCTTTGGTTGGTTTAATAAAGGTCATTATTTTGCATTCAAGTTTTATATCTTGTGGAAATTGTTTAAAATACAGAGAATAAAGAGGAAGAGAATAACCAGACCATTAGTACATCAAGTATATCCATAGCAGTAGAGTGTTGTACCATGTTAGCCATAGATTGATACAGGAGAAAGTAGGGTGAAATGACACCTTTTATTGGCTAACTAAATAGATTACAAATGCAAGCTTTCGAGGCAGCTAAGGGCCCTTCATCAGGCGAGGTGTAACAAAGAAACTGAAAAATACTCGATTATATCGGGACAGCAAAGTGATTTTTTTCTTTCATCTTAACAACCTTTTTGTTCAAACATTAGCAAAATTAATAAACCTTAGATTAATTAACCATGAAAGAAGAGGACAATGAACTACTAAAATGTAGAGATAAGATAATCATCACTAGAGAAAGTCCTGTGAGTCTTGATGCATGCTCAATAATCCAGGTAAGGAAATTCTATAAAGTTGATTCTGTTCATCTGGACATAGTTTTTTTTCCGACACATTTCATCACTCATCCAAGTGAATTCCTCAGTCTCAGTTGACTGCAGGTTTCTCCAACCTTATAAACAGTACCTTGGCCTTATTACCGAACTAACACCATTGACTAACAATCAAAAATAACAACATTGCAGGTGTGGAAGCAGAGCAACTGTGGATAAAAGTTTTGGCATGTCCCAGCAATGCTAAGCCCCCTGCACCCAATATCAATATTGAGGAGAAGAAGGCTCTCATGGCACTCAGTAAGGACGACAACAGCATCATCCTTCTGGCAGACAAGGGGAGGTGCACAGTGGTGCTAAAACAGACAGACTATCATGAGAAAATTTTATCTCTTCTTAGAAAAACACTTAAGAACTCCTAAAATGAGATCCAGGTAGTGGTTACTGAAAAAAGGTGATAGATTGTCTCAAGCAATTAGTGCAGGACAACGCTATTGACCGGACCTCATACCACAGATTTTACCCAGGGGAAGCTACACCAAGTCTGTATGGTTTACTGAAGACACATAAACAGGATGCACCATTAAGACCCATTGTCTGTATGATCAATTTGGTTACATATAACATCTCAAAGTTCCTGGCCGCTGTCCTCAACCCATTGGTAGGCAGCTCAAAACACCATATTCAGAACACTTTGGATTTTGTAGAGAAGGTGAGAGGTGTCATTATGGAGGCAGATGACACTATGGTCTCGTATGATGTTACATCTCTATTCACTTGTGTTCCAGTTATGGAAGCAGTGGAGGTGCTCCATAAATGATTACAGGATACATCAAGTGTATGTGATATTTATGAATTACCTTTACTTAACATGTATCATGAACCTCACTTTGAGAAACACTGCTGTATGCAACTGTAAGATGTGTTGATGCATTATTTGTGTATTACCAGGGGATGATACTGCTTTCCATATTTTAGGGGTACTTTATAATTATAAATGATGTTGTATAATGTGCAATCCTGTCATATACTTATTTATTTCTTTATTTATACATTTTTTGTGTCATAGAACCTGAAGCTTCTCCTGTAGTCACTGAAAAAAGCAAGAGTTCAGGAGAAGAACCTGGAAACACTGCTGTGAATTTAATTCCACACAAATATGTTACATTCCTCATTTCTTCTTCATTTCTATTCCATCTTGTGGGATGAGTATTGGACGTAAGTTGTTATTAAAGGTACAGCTGATAATAATAATCTGAATGATATATACTGTATAACAGTACACAATTGTAAATTGTGTGACATGGGATATGGCCAAAAGCATGTGGATTCCTCTCCAAATGTTTAAATTCATGTGTTGCATTGTTAACTGATGCATAAAATCAAGTGCCTAGCCATGCAGTCTCTCAGACAGACTGAAGAGTTTAGTTACTTTAAACATTGCACTGTCATTGGATGCCACACATCAGAACGCAAAACTTTTGTTCTGCGAAATCTGGCTCGGGACAACTGTAAATGCTATTATTGTGAAGTAGAAGTGTCAAGGAGCCACAAAGTGGTACATAACGCAAACTCACAGAGCGAGGTTGTTGAGTGCTGAAGTGTGTGAAAATGGTCTGTCCTCTGTGGCATTACTCACAACAGAGGGCTATTCTGCCACTGAAACAAAGTTAGCACTAGACATGTGCATTGGGAGCTTCATAGCTTTCCATGGCTGCACCTAAGATTACTATGTGCAAACATGTTCTTTGGAATGATGACTCACACTTCATTATGTGTCTGATGGACCAATCTGTGTTTGGTGGATGCCAGGAAAATGCTACCTTCTGGAATTAATAGTATGTATCTAGTGTTAAGTCTGGTAGAAGAGGGATCATGGTAGGGTTTGGAGCCAAGCCCTTTGGTGCCAGTGAAGTGTCCTGTTAATACTGTGGCTTACAAATGCATTTTAGACAACTGTGGACTTCAGCTTGGGAAGTCCTCTTTATGTTCCAGCATGACTGTGCCCCTGTGTATAAAGCCAGGGCACATGGAGGAACTTGAGTGGCCTGCACAGAGCCCAGATCTTAACTCTACTGAACACCTTTGGAATAAATTAGAATCCTGATTATGAGCAAGGTCTTCTTGTCCAGCACAGGTACCTGACCTCACAAATTCTGTTTTGTCTGAATGGGAAACATTTCCTACAGACACACCTGAAAACCTCTGGAAAGAAAAGAGCAAGCTGTTTTAGCCACATTGTTAGGCCAACTCCATATTAACGCCAATGGTCTTGGAATGAGAATGTTCACCAAACGTATATTGGTGTGATAGTCAGGTGTCTACATACTTTTGTCCATAGTAAAAAGCCAGTCATCATCATCATCTATAAATATGCGCTCTCTTCTATTGAATTGAATTGAATTCCTTTATTGTTATTGTATGGTACAATGAGACTCAAAATGCAAATCCTTTATAAACTTATGTTCCCATAAAATAGCAATAATAATAATATGATAAATAATAATAATAAAAAATATACAATATGAAAGCATAAGTACAATATACATGTACATACAGTGCAGATAATGCAGATGGTTCATAAAATGGCTCAGGTTGTGCAATATTACAGTTGTAGTTCAAGTTTAAAGTGAGGTAATTGTACAGTTCTACCGGGAGCACTTAATGGACTAATTGAATGCATTTAGAGCTCTTGGGACGAAACTGATTCTGAAGTGCGAGGTCCCTGCAGGAAAGGCTGTGAAGCATTTGCCGGATGGTATAAGCTGAAATAGACTGTGTGCATGGCTGAGTAGAAATTCACGCAGATGCTGGTGGCTTTCTTTATGCAGCATGTGCTATAAATGTCCTCCTACACGTGGAAGCTGTATCACAATAATTCTCTGCGCTCTCGACACAACCCACTGTAGAGCTGTGAGTCCACAGTCAGATGTAGGGGTTAAAATACTCTGAGTGGTGCACTGAGAGTAACAACGCTAAACCAGCTATGGCATTTGGAAAAGCTTGTTCATTTTGTTCACCATTATATTGTTACAGAATGATTACAGTCAAGTGAATTACATTTGTAGACGATATGCAATTAATTTCAGTGTATTTGATAAACCCACATCATTGATGCTAATCTCAAAGAAGGGAGACCACACCAAATAGTAGCACTGCTTTGATGCTGGGTGCCTCCAGTTTGCAAAACTGAGCACAAAAGATGTGTATGCAAGGTCTGAGGCTGCTGTGAAAATGTGTGTGGCTTTACACCATGTTTAGTTTTTATATATTACAATGTGAGCATGGAGTTGGGGGCACATAACATTTTTGTGCATATGCACTGTTTATGCATGAGGTTCTGGGTCTTGTGCCATGATGGAGTTACTGATAGATGGCATTTCTCCAAAGCACATTTAAGTAGTTTATCAGGCATCACCTGAGCTCGACAGGGGGCGTTAGCATGGACATCCATCAGTTCAGTTTGCCACAGGTCAATCAAGTTCTGGATACATCTCAAGGAGAATTAAAGCAAACAGGAGGCGCATGAGGACAATTTAGAAGGTCACAGCAAATGGCCAGAATGTTTCTACAAGTAAAGATATTTCCATTTTTATTTTTTCTTATAAATTTGCAAAACTTTCTGAAAACATGTGTTTACTTTCTCAACCTTTAAGTATTTGCAACCCGAGTTTTCATAACTATTTTAATCACACCCCCCTAAGGTTTTTTTGAAAGGAGCCAACTAATACCAATTTGTTCTTTTTTAATTAATGATATATCATAAATGCATATTTTATTATACCTACTTAACTTTTATCGACATTTATCTAACTCTATATTTGTTTTTCTAGTATCAGAATGTAGTTTAAGTTAATTTGTTTTGGTGTCAATAGATGTATTTTTCATATTTTCGATTCTTGTTTTCTTTTTTTCACATCTTCGCGCCCCCCTAGGGGGGCACGCCCCACAGTTTGAGAACCATTAGTCTATGGGGTTTAGATTGATGGGCAAAATGTCAAATTAATCCTTTAAAATTAAATCTCCAAAACAATAAAGTGACCAGGAAGTAAAGGGGTTTGAAGATTTCCTCAATCCCTTGTGTATAGTTTAATTTTCAGGATTTGCCTCCTTACTATTTTTTTTTAATTTATGAATATATTTGTGTGTTTTTGTTACAGAACATTACAGATTATTCCTGTTTGGTTTTAAGTCCCAATTATTTCATATTTAATGCACTGAATTTCTTTTTTGAGGTCAGACTGCAGTACTCCTAACTAGTTTTCTTGTCTTCATTTTCAGATCAGAAGATAAAGAAGACGATCTAGTTAAATCATATAATTTGAAACTTTTACAATTTCTGCATGATTAAATTAGATTTGTTAGAATGTTATTTTTTAATACAAAATATGATTAGCAGTAAAAAAAAAACAAGATTCTCTGTCAGGGTGACACAATTAAAGCACACACAGCCATATTTCGAAGGAATAAAAAGCAAAAAGTGGCAAATGCATTCACATTCAAGGTATTACTGCTTTTTATGCTGTGTAGTCACAATGGATGCAAAAACATCTTCCCAGTGGTCCAGTTGGCGATTTACTCAGACAATCACTGTTTATAAAGAGTAAGGATTTAAAAATATTAGCCCGTATTAGCTTTACATTCTGAGTCTCGTGATGACATGCCCACTGCTTGGTTCCGAAAAGCTTGCAGATGCTTGCTCTGGAAAATGCATATGTTGAAAGGCAGCACCAAACTGTGGAATTTGTGAGACAGGACTTTAGGTGATGTTCCAGTGATTAACAATTCTGTAGGAGCTTGACATTAACATTTTCAGAAAACAGTAAATTTATATCAACCCTACAAATCCAGAACTGCTTGGCTTAATAGCTGCTTGTAGTAGTTAATACCTGCATATGGTCAGGTTATGCTTTTAGACTTTTTATACATAATGCAGTTTTATACATTCCACTTTACAGTTAGCCCTTAATTTATGATTTTTTGTTGTCTCTCCATTTGTGTGTAGTGTTTCTCCTTGTGTTACAGTGCCTTGTGAAAGTATTCATTCCCCTAGGTGTTTGTCCTGTTTTGTTGCATTATAATCTGAAATTAAAATGGATTTCATTAGGATTTTACTTGCTTCGCTGAGGCGGGCGCTATGCGCCAGCCACTTTGTGTCTCTGCCACTCACATATGTGGATTTCATTTTCACCAAACAACAAATCTTTTAATTCTCACCTCTTCATTGGGAAGAAACACTACTTTTCCCTGATGGCAACACGAATTAGCCAATCTACAAGTCTCTGACTTAAAGTTTAAACCCAAACAATATCTACATACTTCTGTCATATCACCTACCGTATATACACGCGGATAAGTTCTCCCACTGATAAGTCAGGACTTGATTTTACCTTATAATTTCTGGTATTTTATAATGTCGGTCATGTAACTCGAATGCTATTGATTGAAGAGATTATGATATGCTAACGCCCACCCATCTGAGAGAGTAACACGGCCTTTCTTCTATGTGGGTGCGGCAATGCACTGTATCAGCGTGTGCTCCTAACCTCCCTCTCTCTCTCTTTCTCTCTATTGTGCCTACGAGACCACACAGTAATACCCAAACTATTACGAAGCGACATTTGCACTGTTTTGTGTTTTCTGTATCTCACACCCTCATACACCTTTATCGTAAGAACATCCCTTATCTACGATGGAGCGTTCGATCAGAAGAAAATATGAAGTTGGCTTTAAATTAAATGTCATTGAAGTAGCGCATGAAGTTGTTAACTGTGCTGCTGTGCTGCTTCAATAAGTTTGAGAAGCTGATGTGAGATTGGAGGAGGCAAGAAGATATAAAACAAACAAAAAAAAAAAACTATTTAAATGTCGAATTTTTGAATGGGTGTATAAGCATGTATATGCTTTCTGTAGGCCTATACGTAACAGAGAAATTATTACTTAGTAGGGTGTATCCTACCTGAAATTGTGAAGTTTGCTTTCTCCCCTGCATTTTTTAGCTGTTTTAGTTTAATACCATTTTTACACTTGAGTACTACACAACTCTGTCTACTTCAAGTGTACAGAACAAAACCCAACTATCATCTCCAGGGACCCAGAAAGGAACTGCGGCATTCAAGAGACCAACAAAAAGAGAAAATGTTTCTTTAAAGAAGTCACATGGGCCATAAACATGGGAAGATGTCCATTTTGAACACAAATGTGGATTAACAGTTTTACCTATTAACTCAGTAACGTTGACCATTGATATGAGCAGTGCTGATGAATGAGATGGCACTGTAGTAATTCAAGTCTGAATACTGGCTGAGAGCAGTATACAGTCGTTGCCAAAAGTTTTGAGAATGACCCAAGTGTTGGTTTTCACAAAGTTTGCTGCTTCAGTGTTTTTAAATCTTTTTGTCAGAGGTTCCTGTGGTAGACTAAAGTAGAATTACAAACATTTCATAAGTTTCAAAGACTTTTATGGACAATTCCATGAAGTTAATGCAAAGAGTCCATATTTGCAGTGTTTTTTTTCAAGACCTCTTAATTCACCCTGGCAGGTTGTCAATCAACTTCTGGGCCTAATCCTGATTGATGGCAACTGCCCACAAACTTTGTGAAAATGAAAATTTGTGTCATTCCCAAAACTTTTGGCCTCAACTGTACATGCAGAAGTGTAGGCTGTAGACTACTATGAAACAGACTCAAAAGTAATTATTAAGGAATGAAGTGCTTTTAATATTAAAAAAAAACAATCAGGCAGAAATTGTATGAGTAGAGTAGTTTGTATTAAATTATATTTTGCTGTAGAAATCAGAATTTCTAAATCTTTGCAATCCTGTATTCTTGTATGGGTCTGCTACATTGTCTGTCTCAATTTAGAAAGTTTTAAAGTATCTGCTTTAGCTCATAGGCTGTTGTGTATCCATGTAATGCTAGCATTCCAGGCCAGCGCTGCACCCCAAGCTGCTGAGATGAATTCTGTGACTCTTGAAATAACACAGAAGGCACAAACAATGGAAAGACTTCCTATTGCAGATGTTTTTAGATCAGCTTCCAATGGATGAGTTTTGCAAAGAGACTCCAGCCGCTTGCAGTCCTTGATAAAGTGTGTGAAGGCCCATAGAGTAATTTGGCTTGAAAACTGAAGCATATTGTTTAGAGAGCAATTTGACAACCACACCTTTCTTACACTTTGCATGTTTTACATATGCAAGGTATGTTTGGTTTGAATTTGCTTGGGCAGCACATAGCACATAGTTGTTGTTTTTTTTGTTTGGCTCCTTTGTATTTAACAAGCTGCTACATGCAAAAGTTTCAAATTCCAGGGGAATGTAAAGCAGATGTTAGACATGTGCGCTGCAGCCTTGACACACTGCTCTAATCCTCCTTGAACACTAGTATTAGTAAGTCATACTGGCTTAAGTGGTCATAAACTTTCAAATTTCACAAAACTAGAAACAGAGCAGGACCTGAATTGAAAGACGTCTTGAACAAGCACAACCTTGGATGGCAAGTACACTGTTGGACATTGCAGCAGCCTAATAAGTATAATTTTTTGAGGCATGTACTAGAAGCAATGCAAACAATTATTAATAAAATAACAATCAAGTATTTATAAAATGCATCTTAGTAAATACATTTAAAAAAAGGAAAGTGCTTGCTGCTATAGGACAATCATCTTCCTGCTTTGCTTCTCAGTCTTTAATAACTTTAAAATATATTTTATTTTTATATATGTTTATTATTTGTAACTTCATTCATCTTTTCTTTTTAATAAATATTATGCATTGTTTATTATTCATGGTGTTTATTTGTCCACAAATAAAAATGTTTGGCATGAAGAAGAAAAAAAGATGAGAAAACTTATTTGGAGTACTACTTAGCTTAAACATGTTTGTTTATTGTTTGTTTTATTTTTAAACGTTCATCTAAAACAAAGTAAGAAGAAACTCTTTTCAAATTGGCAGCTTTTCCAGAAACTAAAACCTGACTTGTATAAAGTGCCAATGAAATATTCAACAGAAGTGTGTCAGTAATCTATCTATCTATCTATCTATCTATCTATCTATCTATCTATCTATCTATCTATCTATCTATCTATCTATCTATCTATC
>JANRMT010028174.1:1318381-1340521 GCA_026402145.1 Polypterus bichir lapradei
GAAATTTACCCTTAACAAGTTTCCAACTGTGTCCCCGTGTTCTTGATGAACTCATTTTAAAATACAAGTCTCGATCCACTGTACTAATTCCCTTCATAATTTTAAACACTTCAATCATGTCACCTCTTAATCTTCTTTTGCTTAAACTGTAAAGGCTCAGCTCTTTTAATCTTTCCTCATAATTCAACCCTTGTAGTCCTGGAATCAGCCTAGTCGCTCTTCTCTGGACCTTTTCTTGTGCTGCTATGTCCTTTTTGTAGCCTGGAGACCAAAACTGCACACAGTACTCAAGATGAGGCCTCACCAGTGCATTATAAAGGTTGAGCATAACCTCCTTGGACTTGTACTCCACACATCAAGGCGCTATATAACCTGACATTCTGTTAGCCTTCTTAATGGCTTCTGAACACTGTTGGGAAGTTGATAGCTTAGAGTCCACTATGACTCCTAAATCCTTCTTATGAGGTGTGCTCTCGATTTTCCGACCGCCCATTGTGTATTCAAACCCAATATTTTTACTTCCTATGTGTAATACTTTACATTTACTGACATTAAATTTCATCTGCCACAAATCTGCCCAAGCCTGTATGCTATCCAAGTCCTTCTGTAATGATATAACGGATTCCAAATTATCTGCTAATCCACCTGTCTTGGTATCATCTGCAAACTTAACCAGCTTGTTACTTGTATTCCTATCTAAATCATTTATATATATTAAAAATAGCAGCGGCCCTAGCACTGCCCCCTGCTGGACACCACTCTTAACATCGGCCAGTTCTGATGAGGTTCCTCGCACCATTACCCTCTGCTTCCTGTGTCTGAGCCAATTCTGCACCCATCTAAAAACATCACCCTGAACTCCCACTTCTTTTAACTTGATGCCCAACCTCTCATGTGGCACCTTATCAAATGCTTTCTGAAAGTCCAGATAAATAATATCACATGCTCCACTTTGATCGTATGCTTTTGTTGCAACCTCATAGAATTCCAACATGTTAGTAAAACACGACCTCCCTCTTCTGAACCCATGCTGACTGGTTAGAATAACTCCTGTCCTTGCCATGTGTTGCTCAGTCTTATCCTTAATGATTCCTTCCATTAATTTTCCTGTGATGCCTGTTAAGCTTACTGGCCTATAGTTGCTTGGATCTGCCCTGTCACCCTTTTTATATAATGGAATGATATTTGCCATTTTCCAGTCCTTCGGAATCTCTCCAGTGCTCAGTGACTTCCTAAAAATATGTGTCACGGGTTTATATATGTACTCACTAGCCTCCTTAAGAACAAGAGGATAAATATTATCTGGGCCTGGTGATTTGTTTGATTTCAGCCTATTTAATCTGAGCAGCACTTCTCCCTCTTCAATTTCCAAATCCCTCATTACCTCCTTAGTAGTCGCGTTTACCTCTGGGAGGTTATCCACTTGCTCACTTGTAAACACCTCCGAAAAATGTAAGTTTAGGGCATCTGCTATTTCATTGTCTGTATCTTTTAATTCCCCTTTACTATTCCTGATGAACTTGACCTCCTCCTTGACTGTTCTTTTACTACTAAAATACTGAAAGAATCTCTTAGGGTCTTCTTTCACCTTATCTGCTATATTCCTCTCCAACTGTCTTTTAGCCTCCCTGATATCCTTCTTAATGGTTGCTCTCATATTTTCATACGCTCTACAATTCACTTTGCAGTCATTAGTCTTATATGCCTTATACAGCAGTTTTTTCCTTTGCAACTTCTTTTTTAAATCTTTATTAATCCATCGTGGAGTTTTTTTTAGTTTCCTATTAATTCCAAATTTAGGTCTGTATCTGTCCTGCATTACATGTAAAACATTTTCAAACCTGTTCCACTGCTCCTCGACTGTCTCCACACTTAAAAGCTTATCCCAGTCTATCCTACTTAGACTTTGTCGCATCTGCTCAAAATTAGCCCTACCAAAGTTCAACTTAACAATTTTAGTCTTTGCATCCGTACTATTACATAATACTGAGAACTGTATTACATTATGGTCACTTGACCCTAGTGGTTCAATCACCTCTACACCCTCAATTCTATCCTGATTATTACAGAATACTAAATCTAGACAGGCTTCACCCCGTGTTGGTACTTTAACATGCTGTGTTAGAAAACAGTCACTGATTACTTCTAAAAACTCCTGCTCTTATGCTCCTCCATCTGCAAGGTTATCCCAGTTAATATCTGGATAATTAAAGTCCCCCATGACTATAATATCCCCCTGTAAACTTGCCTTTTTGATATTACTAAAAAGATGTGTGTTGAGATTATTGTCTGAATTGGGTGGTCTATAACATACTCCTAAAATAAGACCTCTTTCCCTAATATTTTCCAGGTGAAGCCACATGTCCTCACTAAGATGGGGCTCATCATCCAACTGAAGAGGACTTACATTTAAACCCTGTTTGGCATAAACAGCAACCCCACCTCCTTTTCTGTTCTGTCTATCCTTCCTAATAAATGTGTATCCCTCTATGTTACACTCATCCCCATCTTTGTTATTTAGCCAGGTTTCCGTTATTGCTATAATATCATAATTATGCTCTGCTACATACAACTCCAACTCACTTACCTTATTTTTGATACTTCTAGCATTAAGGCAAGCTATTTTTAATGTGTTAATCCTTCTACATTTACGTATTTGCTTAGAATTTACATTACTATGCATTTTTTTTTCTACACCATTGTTTGTTCTTCCATATATAGATCTAAATCTGGCCTGTCCTAAACTCCCTGCCCCCCATTCCCTAGTTTAAACAATCCTCGACTAGCCTACACATACGCCTCCCCAATACATTGGTGCCCCTCCGGTTCAGATGTAACCCGTCACGGCGGAACAGGTCCCATCTGTTCCAAAAGGAGTCCCAATGCCCCATAAACCTATATACCCTTCTACCCTGCACCAAGATTTGAGCCACGCGTTAAGCCTTCTAATCTCCTCAATCTTACCTGGACTGGCGCATGGCACAGGCAGAACTTCGGAGAAGACTACCTTGTCAGTTCTGCTCCTCAGCTTGGTACCTAACTCTTTGAATTTGGATCGCAGAACTGACAGACTACCCTTACGTATGTCATTTGTTCCAATGTGGACAATGACAACTGGATCCACCCCCGCTCTGGCCAAGAGCCTATCCACCCTTCCAGGGAGGTCTCCCACCTGTGCTCCCGGAAGGCAACACACCGTGCGAGACTCTCTCTCTCTGGAGCACACCTGCGCTTCAATCCCCCTAATGATTGAGTCCCCAACTATCACTACCTCTCTCTTTCTGGGAACTGGTTTTGAGGTGGCCCATTGGGGCTCCTCAACCCTGCCTACCACCTCAGAATTATCAGAGTCACCGTCCAGCTCCGCAAGGACATGATAACGGTTAGACACTTCTAATTCTGGGGTTGATGCCCCCGGAGAGTGTGCACCCTTTACCTTACGCCTTGTGACCGTGACCGACCTATTCCTACCTGTCTGGTCTGGAATCTCCTCCCGCGCCACCTTAGGGGTGCACACTATCTCTCTAAAGGACACCTGGGCCAAGTCCGCCAATTCTCTATTACAACGCAGATCAGCCAACTCCTCCTCCAGTTCAGCGACCCTGAGCTCGAGGTGATGGATCAGCTGGCATCTCTTGCAGATGTAGCCCTCATAGACAACTGGCTCTTCCAAACCATCATCTAAAAAGTCCAACATCCAACAGGACTTGCATTGCACTGGCCTCATTATTAAAATTTGACTTGGGATTACTAAACTGCCTTAACTTTTTTAACTTTTTTTTTTTTTTTTCTTAAAATTAAATTTCTTCTTCTTTCAGCTGCTCCTTAACTTAAATGGTAACACTAAGATCTGCTACAGATATTTTACACCTTATCTCCTTAAGCTCCTGTACTGTTCTCCCTCTCAGCTGCCTGCTATTTGTCTATGAGGTTAACTTACTTTTCTCTGCCTCTTCTCCTGACTTTGCGCTCCTCTTACTGATAAACTCTCCACTCGCACTGTTTGTATTCCCCCGTATTAATGAACCAATACGCTGTCGCCCACTTAACTGTTCTACCTCTGGACCGCTAAGGGCTGTTTAATCTAAAATAAACAAATAAATAAAACTTTACTACCTTATTTGCACCTACAGCTCCTTGTGCCTGATCGGCGTCAACGCTGGCCGTTTACCTGCGCACTGCAGAGCTTCTACCTTTTACTGTTTTGAAGTCAGCCGCGGCCTTTTTTTTCTTTTCCTTTAAACTAAGGAATCGCTGTTACGACGACGCGGTTATTTATTTACAAATGCCGATATCAGTTACTGCTGCTTTCTACCCTGCCGCCTCGATGCTAATTCAAATACAGATAACAAGACAGGTACAAGTACAAATAACTTTTCCAAGCGCACTTCCAAACACCCAGCTACTTTTGCTCTTGTGCGGGCGAAAAAAAAAGCAAAAAAAACCCTACTAAAGGGAAAAAAAGCTTTAAAAATTCCCACACGGCTCCTTAGCGGCAACCAAAACCCAAGTTTTTAAGAGCAAAATGTATTTTTTTATATAAATCTCACACCACAGAACAAACCAACAACTCTCAACAGACTCTAGCGTTTGCAAAGCACACGCTTTATATTCAGAATGAATTAGATTCTTTAACATAATCTTTTAAAAATAGATACATATGCAATACACTGTCATCTCTCAAGAAATAACTTTATGTCATGTACTACTTTCATTTTACTGCCATTCCCCTAATGGCCGGAAAGTACCTTAATTTCATGAAAATGTTATTTTTTAATATTGTCACCACCTAAAAAAAAATACTCTCTCCGGGTGATTCTTCGTGTGGTGTGTATGCAACAGGCTATCAGCGCATGCTCCTAACTTTTGCTCTTTTATAAACCATATTTATCAATCTATTTATCAAAACTCTTTTCTTTGTTTGTACGTCTGGATCCAGTTTGAACCCCCCCCCCCCCCGTTCTCTAAGACGAATATTGATCAAGTTCAAACATGTAGGTAGTTTTTTCATCTTTTTTTTTCGAAACAGAAATTTAATACACGGAATTAAAATGCAAAAAATACGCATTTGGCGAAATTATTTAGTAACATCGATGAGGAAACATGTCGGGCAAACCTCTAAACATCGACTTTTACTTATCATATATGACTGCGCGTCTTTGACAAACGATTTCTATAACTGGTTCATAGTACACCGCAACTGGTTCAGAAACAGAAAAACATACCTTCCAGGCATTTTAATTAGACGAAGGTGTAGTTCGCTCAACTCAGCAGGCCTGAACTGGACATCCGACTTAAGGACAAAAGAGAAATACACAAAGAGAGGGGGGGGGGGGCAGCTCTACGCTGGGGCAAGGGGGGGCAATGCCCCCTTAAATCAAACTTTTAGAAGTTGAGAGAGAAAATAATAGATTACCCACAAACTAGAGTTGTGTCGTTCACGAACGAATCGATTCTTTTGAACGGCTCATAAACATGAACGATGGGAGCCGAGTCGCGGCTGGGGAGGAGCCGTTCTTTCTGTCATCCTTTTTTTCCTATGCGTGTTTCACACAGATGCACACAAATTAGCTCCTCCGCGAGACAGAACAGTCTTGCGGAGGAGGGGGGGCGCACCCAGGTGGGGTGGGGCGGACCCACACAGGGGGAGGGGCGTACCCAGCAGGGATGCTACTGCCTAACAATGATGATAGTTGTGCATGCATCCTTCACGTGAGTACTCCACCCTGCGTGCCTCTCATTGGGTAGGAGCCATAGACTGTAAATACTGAGGAACCAGTGAGTAGGAGCGGAGCCATGACTTGTGCATGCTGCTGTCACATGCTTACTCCAGTAAAAATAAAAAAAAATAAAACGTGCGAGTGCCTCTCTGTCTCAGTGCCAAAGTCAGTAATAGCGGGTCGTTCGAAGGAATAAGACACACACGTGAAAAAGAGCCAGAGGAAAAGAAGCAGCATTTGGGTGCACTTTTCTCGCGAAGAAAACAGTAAGGCTTAATGCAGCATTTGTCAGAAAGTCATTTCATTTAAGTCTGGGTCAACAAATAATTTACACAGGCATTTGAAGACTCAACACCCAACACTGCAGGTCACAGGTTTGAGAGCAGAGCCAGACTCAGACAACAACCGTGACACTGATGTGTCCATTGCCTCCTCTGCCTCCACATCAAGTGCAACTACAGCCCCAGCAGCCTCTGACCCCACTGGGCCCACCACATCGCCTGGCCAGGCACGACCAAAAAGAAAGCAGACATCCATCAGTCAATATTTACCTCCTGTCTTCGTCTTGACCCCATTAAGACAGGAGAAGATAGATGAAGAGCTGGCAAAGATGATAGCCACTGACTTCCAGCCTTTCTCAACAGTGGAGGACACAGGATTTAAAAAATATTCACAGGCGCTCAACCCCTCCTACATTCCTCCAAGTAGGAAGGCCTTAGCCCAGAAGGTCACGGATATGTATGACAGGGAGACAGCATCTTTGAAGAGAAGGGTGTCAAAAGTACCAGCTGTCTGTTTAACCACAGACTGTTGGACTTCAAGAATGACAGCATCATATATGTCTGTAACCTGCCATTTTATCGAGGATTTCCGTGTGGCCTCCTGCCTCCTGGACTGTTTTGAATTCAGTGAGCGGCACACAGCAGACAACATTGCACAACAGCTGCTTAGTGTTGCAGCAGAGTGGGGGGTGGACAAGAAAGTAGTGTGCTGCCTAACCGATAATGCAGCAAATGTTACTAAGGCTATACAAACCATTGGATGGACGCACCTTCCATGCCTGGCCCATACTATTATCCTGGTGGTAAGAGATGCCCTGCAAGCTTGTTTACCCCAGGCTTAGCAAGCTGATGGCCAAGAAGCTTTGTGTTGTGGCGACATCAGTTCCCTCTGAGAGAATATTTTCGAAAACTGGACAGATAATCTCAGAGAGGAGAAGTCGCCTTAAACCCAAAAAGGTCAGAACTCTTGTCTTCATTAATGCAAATTTGCCCAAGAACAAGAAAGAGGCAGAAAAAGCCATAAAGTAAGGAACTGCTTTGTATTTACTTACATTGCATTTTGTGTTCATTTAAGACTTGAAGGGACTGATGTCCTATTTGCAAAGTTTACAGTAGTAATAGTAGTAGTAGTAATGTAGACATTTCCATTTTATTTATTCTAATTTTATCTACAGTATATATTTAAAACTTGAAATATTTTTTGTTTTCTATCAAAATGTTCTTGTGTGATAACAATGTTCTTGTGTGGAAGTGCTTGTAGTAAAAGCTGTTTTGCACAGAAATTCATTGCAGCCGGCTTTGTTTTTGATGTTTATTTGTGAGTAGGTATTGTATGAATAACATAAGTCAACGTAGCTTTACACATACACACACTTTGTACTAAAGGGAAATCCAAAATAGTGATGTCACTGTCTAAGCAGAAGGATGTTGTGCAACCCTATGGAATATAGTCCACACATGACAAATGAGGTAATAATCAATATTTCAGAATAATTCAAACTCAGATATTGGTGTGTGATATCTGAGTTTTCATTATTCGACTACAAATCTCACCTCATCATTCCTCCCAGTGATTATTTCCAGGATAAACTGAGATGCCCCCAAGCTGGCGTCTTAAATCTGACTAAATATTTAAAAAGAGCCATTCTTTTGAACGGCTCTTTGAAAGGAACGGATCGCCAAGATCCGGATCCCCTCAGAGAGCCATAAATCCGATCTCTATCACAAACTACAAAGTCCGGATAAAGGTTTTTTTTAAGGTGCTTTACGTTGTCCAATGAACCGTTACTTATTAACTGATCTCACTTCCTGAGAGTTTTATTTGTTCACGTACACTGATACGACAAAAGGGTGTTGCTGATAATTTTTGAGTAATATTTTTGATACATATACGGATTTCATTTTTAAATGAAAATATTGCAATTTTCTCGCATCGTCATTCATAATACACAGCTGAACTACTGTGGCTGGCTACAGAGGTAAACATTATGTATTTTCTTGGTTTCCATGCTATCGGTTTAAATGCATGCCCTTGTCGCTATTCATTTACAGCTGAAGTACAAACAGAAAGTGATGCTTGAAAAAAACTGCCATATAGAAAATAAAAAGCTGGTACAGTGACAGTGTAGAACAGCAGGAATGCTGACTGGGATGTGCTGCCATCCTCACAAACACTGAATGAGGCCACAATTGCTGTCAGTGAGTATATGAAATTCTGTGATTATTAAGGGAAGGACTGTCGAGGTGTACCCAGACAGCAGATTAAAGCATTACCATAAGAGAAACAACATGCTTATCAGGGAAATAAGCTAGAAGAAAAAAATGAGTTACGGCAGAGGGTTAACAAGTCAGTTAAACAAAATAAATAGATATATGGAGGAAAAGTCAACAAGTGTTTTAATGATGACAATCCAAAGCAGGTTTGGAAATCACAGGACTAGATTCTAAAGAGTGAGAACTTTCCAACAGACAAGGAGCACAAACTTTGCAGATGAACTTGATGACTCTTTTACAAGATTTGAAACCAAAGATTTCGGTAATCCAAAATGTTCAAGTAAAGGAGATGCTTTGTAAAATACTAGAAATATTTCTGTGATGGTGGTCAGTTTAACCATAGTGGAGAAAGATTTACAACACGTAAAGACTAACAGGGCTTTTGGGGCCATTTGGCATATCAGGTTGGCTTCTGATGTCCTAGCAGCTGTCTATCTAGCTCATGATTTGCTTTTTAACTGCTCCCTGAGCTGTGCTATCGTACCTGAGCTGTGGACATAGTCCATCACCAGCATAGTTCCTAAGGTCTCCAAGCCAAGCAGTCTGAGTGACTACAGGCTGGCAGCACTCACTTACATCCCAATGAAATGTTTTGAATGTTTCTGTAACCGGTCTCTTCACCACATGCACTGTACTGCTGCGTCCTGGCCTTTGGATTCAGTTAGCCCTCAAAGCTTCTGCGTTGTGACATATCTGCAACGTGCCGTACAGACCGCCACAAAAGAATACCGCAGACACCCTTTAGTTCTTGATGTTTTCTCTTTTTTTATTAATGGTCTGAAGTATTAAACAGAGAAGATAAAAGGTGGCTATTCAAGCTCTGTGATTCCTCCTCCTCTCTCAGTAACACAATGAATACGCGCTCAATCTAAATTGCAATGACATACATAACCCTGCATAGCTCAATATACACTGTGTGCACAATTATTAGGCAAGTGAGTATTTTGAGCATATCATCATTTTTATGTGTATATTCCAACTCCAAGCTGTATTAACTTGAATGCTTATTGGATTTAAGCACGTCAGGTGATGTGTATTTGTGTAATGAGGGAGGGTGTGGCCTAAGGAGATCAACACCCTATATCAAGGTGTGCAGAATTATTAGGCAGCTAGTTTTCCTCGGGCAAAATGGGCCAAAAAAGAGATTTAACTGACTCTGAAAAGTCAAAAATTGTAAAATGTCTTTCAGAGGGATGCAGCACTTTTGGAATTGCTAAGATATTGGTGTGTGATCACAGAACCATCAAACATTTTGTTGCAAATAGTCAACAGGGTCGCAAGAAACGTGTTGAGAACAAAAGGCGCAAATTAGCTGCCAAAGATTTGAGAAGAATCAAACGTGAAGCTACCAGGAACCCATTATCCCCCAGTGCTTTCATATTCCAGAGCTGCAACCTACCTGGAGTGCCCAGAAGTACAAGGTGTTCAGTGCTCAAAGACATGGCCAAGGTAAGGAGGGCTGAAACCCAACCACCACTGAACAAGAAACATAAGTTGAAACGTCAAAACTGGGCCAAGAAATATCTGAAGACAGATTTTTTTCAAAGGTTTTATGGACCGATGAGATGAGAGTGACTCTTGATGGACCAGATGGATGGACCTGTGGATCAGTAATGGGCACAGAGCTCCACTCCAACGTGGAGGTGGGGTACTGGTATGAGCTGGTATTTTTAAAGATGAGCTAGTTGGACCTTTTTGCATTGAAGATGAACTCAAAATCAGCTCCCAAACCTACTGCCAGTTTTTCGAAGACACTTTCTTCAAACAGTGATACAGGAAAAAGTCTACATCTTTGAAGAAGACCATGATTTTTATGCTCCATCGCTTGCATCGAAGTTCTCCACTGCGTGGCCAGCCAGTAAAGGCCTTAAAGATGAAGGAATAATGACATGGCCCCCCTTCCTCATCTGACCTAAACCCTATCGAGAACTTGTGGGCACTTCTTAAACGTTAGATTTACGGGGGAGAAAAACAATACACCTCTCTGAAGAGTGTCTGGGAGGCTGTAGTCACTGCTCCACAAAAAGCTGATCGTCAACAGATCAAGAAACTGACAGACTACATGAATGGAAGGCTTATGACTGTTATTGGAAAGAAGGGTGGCTATATTGGTCATTGATTGATTGATTTATTTTTTTTGAAATGTCAGAGATGTTTATTTGTAAATTTTGAGGTGTTTGTTTATTATTCTCACTATAACAGATGAAAATAAACAAGTGAGATGGGAAAATTTTCATTTTTCCTTTAGTTGCATAATAAATCTGCACACTAATAGTTGCCTAATAATTGTGCGCACATGTATTCCCCTGATGATGTTCACACTCACATGTCCTTTGTGAAACATTCAGGTTTCAGGTTTATTAACATTTTGGATTGACTGATAGCACTGTGTTTGTTCCATATTAAAATTAATCCTCAAAAATACAACTTGCCTAATAATTATGCACACAGTGTACAAATAAAAAAATAACATACCTGAAATATTAAAACAGAGAACATAAAAAGTGACAATTCAAGCTCTGTGCTTCCTCCTATTAACAAAAGAAAACCACGTGGAAAGGCTGTTGAACGCTCACATTAACACATAATCGAAATCAATATAAAAGCATTCAGAACAACAACTGTAACAAAAATCACATTACAATTACTGTCACATACAAAAAAATTAACTCAAGCAATTTAAAATGATTTAATTAATTTTACCATACAGAGAATAACAGCGTGCTGACCTCCTCTCACAGTAACACAGCGAATACTGGGAGAGGCTCACACTGAGGACGTCACATAACACAACAAACAGAGTAGGGAAATATAACAGGAAAACATACAACACAATGACTGTTATCAGGATTTGGTGAACCTCCAAACAACCAAACTTTTTTATTTTATACACCTATTACACTTGGATGATTTCATGACAAACAAAAAATCATTTCAGAATAACCACCATGTTGCTTACTGTTCAGACAGAAGAGTGGAGGATGCTCTGCTTTATTCTACATCAGATTTTCACTTTTCATAGGTAAGAACTCTAGTTCTGGATTTTTCTTCATCATTCATTTCCATACAACCTCACATACTGATTGAGAAACTGAACAGTATGAATGTTAACCCATTTATTTACTTTATGAATTCAGGATTACTCTTTTAAATCATTCACAGACAGTTGAAGTACAGGATACTTTTTCAAAAGTCATTCGTTCATACACAGGATGTCGACAAGGCTGCATTTTGTGTTCATTACTATTTACGCTTTACACAGGGGACCTGAGACAGAACAATGACCACTGCTCCATTATCAAGTATGCAGATGACACTGTGGTGATAGGACACATATCTGGAAAGGAATGAAAGACATTATTTGAATCATAAAAGGGTAAATTGGTAATAAAAATGACCATAATCTGAATGTCAAAAAGACCGAAAAAATTATATTTGACTTTATGAGAAAGAACTCTGTATGTTCATCCATGATAGAAATAGTGACTGAATATAAATATTTAGGAACTCACCTAGATTAGTGGTCACCCACTCTGGTCCTGGAGGGCCACAGTGGCTGCAGGTTTTCATTCTCACCCTTTTCTTAATGAGTGACCTGTTTTTGCTGCTAATTAACTCCTTTTGAACTCATTTTAATTGACTTGTTCTTCAAGACTCAGACCCCTTAATTGTTTCTTTTTCCTTAATTAGCAGCCAAACAATAAAAAGACATACAAAATGAGCCAAAACAACTGGTGTCCATCATATAATATCTGAAAATAAAGAACATGCTCTTAATAGTGCTCTTAGAAAAGAGAAAATCAACAATTTCAGAAATTCAGTTGTGCTTGAAAGTTTGTGAACTCTTTAGAATTTTCTATATTTCTGCATAAATATGACCTAAAACATCATCAGATTTTCACTCAAGTCCTAAAAGTAGATAAAGAGAAACCAGTTAAACAAATGAGACAAAAATATTATACTTGCTCATTTATTTATTAAGGAAAATGATCGAATATTACATATTTGTGAGTGGCAAAAGTATGTGAACCTTTGCTTTCAGTATCTGGTGTGACCCCCCAATAACTACAACTAAACATTTCCGGTAACTTTTGCTCATTCCTGCACACTGACTTGGAGGAATTTTCGCCCATTCCTCCATACAGAACAGCTTCAACTCTGGGATGTTGGTGGGTTTCCTCACATGAACTGCTCGCTTCAGGTCCTTCCACAACATTTTGATTAGATTAAGGTCAGGACTTTGACTTGGCCATTCCAAAACATTTTTACTTTTCTTTAACCATTCTTTGGTAGAACGACTTGTGTGCTTAGGGCTGTTGACTTGCTGCATAACCCACCTTCTCCTGAGATTCAGATGTCCTGACATTTTCCTTTAGTATTCTCTGATATAATTCAGAATTCATTGTTCCATCAATGAAGGCAAGCCGTCGTGGCCTGGATGCAGCAAAACAGCCCCAAACCATGATACTAACACCACCATTTTTCACAGAAGGGATAAGGTTCTTATGCTGGAATGCAGTGTTTTCCTTTCTCCAAACATAACGCTTTTCATTTAAACCAAAAGTTCTGTTTTGGTTTCATAAGTCCAGATAACACAACAACAACAACATTTATTTATATAGCACATTTTCATACAAAAAAGTAGCTCAAAGTGCTTTACATAATGAAGAAAAATAAAAGACAAAATAAGAAATTAAAATAAGACAACATTAGTTAACATAGAAAAAGAGTAAGGTCCGATGGCCAGGGAGGACAGAAAAAAAAAAAAAAAAAACTCCAGACGGCTGGAGAAAAAAATAAAATCTGCAGGGGTTCCAGGCCACAAGACCACCCAGTCCATGCCTTCTGGTTTGTCCACGTGATTTTTAGCAAACTGCAGACGAGCAGCAATGTTTTTTTTGGAGAGAGTAGCTTTCTCCTTGCAGCCCTGCCATGCACAACATTGTTGTTCAGTGTTCTGCTGATGGTGGACTCATGAACATGAACATTAGCCAATGTGAGGGAGGCCTTCAGTTGCTTAGAAGTTACCCTGGTGTCCTTTGTGACCTCACCGACTTTTACACGCCTTGCTCTTGGAGTGATCTTTGTTGATCGACCACTCCTGGGAGGGTAACAATGGTCTTGAATTTCCTCCATTTGTATACAATCTGTCTGACTGTGGATTGGTGGAGTCCAAACTCTTTAGAGATGGTTTTGTAACCTTTTCCAGCCTGATGAGCATCAACAACATTTTTTGTGAGGTCCTCAGAAATCTCCTTTGTTCGTGCCATGATACACTTCCACAGACACGTGTTGTGAAGAGCAGACTTTGATAGATCCCTGTTCTTTAAATAAAACAGGGTGCCCACTCACACCTGATTGGCATCCCATTGATTGAAAACATCAGACTCGAATTTCACCTTCAAACTAACTTCTAATCCTAGAGGTTCACATACTTTTGCCACTCACAAATATGTAATATTCGATCATTTTCCTCAATAATAAATGACCAAGTATAATATTTTTGTCTCATTTGTTTAACTGGTTTCTCTTTATCTACTTTTAGGACTTGAGTGAAAATCTGATGATGTTTTAGGTCATATTTATGCAGAAATATAGAAAATTCTAAAGGGTTCACAAACTTTCAAGCACCACTGTAGATATATGGTTCTGGTCCATTCTTAGAACGTGGCCAAACCATCTTAAGCGTCAACACTTGATCTCAAATACCACACTCTGCATCTTACTTTTCTTGCAAAGGTCTTCATTACAGAGCTTCTCAGGCCAGGAGATAAAACAGATCTTTCTGAGACATTCATTGTGGAAAAAGTTGGTCTTATATATCTCCCCCTTTCCATACCAGCATTCAGAGCTATACAAAAGAACAGGGTTGCCATTGATGTTATAAAGTCTGACCTTTGTCCTCAGGTTCTACTGTTTGAACTTTCAGATAAGCTGAAGCCTTGCAAATGCAGTGCATGCTTGCCCAAGTCTTTCTCCGATGTCTTTTTGTGCTGCATTGACCTTATTAACAAGACTGCCAAGATATGTAAACTCATCAACATATTTGACTGAATCATCATTGATTGTGATAGATGCTCTAGGGTTGACTTTTATGCACATCACTTGTGTTTTAGAGGCACTGATTTCAAGTTCTGTTTGCTTGGGAAAGGTGTTCAGTCTGCCAGTCTTCTCCTGTAAATGGTGTAATTTTGAGGAGAGTGCAGCTATATCAGTATCTTCAAACTAGGACAATGGGGTCAACTGTTGTTCTCCTCATGATGCAGTCAATGTCAAGCAACAACAACAATGACAACATTTATTTATATAGCACATTTTCATATAAAAAGTAGCTCAAAGTGCTTTACATAATGAAGTAAAGAAAAATAAGAGACAAAATAAAAAATTAAAATAAGACAACATTAGTTAACATAGAAAATGAGTAAGGTCCGATGGCCAGGGTGGACAGAAAAAACAGAAAAAAAAAAACTCCAGACGGCTAGGGAAAAAAAAATAAAATCTGCAGGGGTTCCAGGCCACAGGACCACCCAGTCCCCTCTGGGCATTGTACCTAACATAAATGAAATAGTCCTCTTTGTAGTTAGGGTTAAGCAGAAAGAGGATGGGAGAGATACATCCCTGTTGCACACCGGACTCTACCGGAAACCACTCTGGCAGGGTTTCGTCAACTATAATGATGCATTGAAACTGATGGTTCAACTCCATAATCTCCATAAGTGTGACCATCTTTGGAGGAACTCCATGTGACTGTAGTAAGAGATGGCTGGCAGCTCAGCCTGCCCGGGACATCCCAAGAATGGAAGGATGGGGGAAGGTAGCAACTTTTGGACACTGCCTTCCCTAAGACGCTAGATGGCAGCTCCCCTGGAGTGTAGTGGTGCCCCAGATTCCCACAGTGCATGCTGGGACTTAGAGTTCGGTATCTCAGCCCTGTTGGGTGCCGTGGGTTCCGCCAGAGGGTGCTGTGGAAGCAGCAAGGGAGTCATGCTTCCCTTGTAGCCCAGAAGTACTAGGAAGTCACGAGGACGGAAGCCCCAAAGTACTTCTGGGCTGATTAAAGAACTCAAATTCTCCATCTGACCTGGACCTGTTGGCAAGTCACGTGGGAGGAAGAACAGAAGCACTCCAAGTCAAGAAGTATATATGAGACTGCTGAAGACCTGAGAAGATGCTGGCTGCAGGTTGAAGACTCGGCCTTCCACACTCCCAGCCTTCCATAGTCTGTAGAAAGAGAAGAAGAAGAGCAGCTGTAGTTGTTTTTCCAATTTGAAAATGAAAAGGAGCTGAAAATGTTTTCCAACACGGAACAATGGTACAACAGAACCAGGTATGGACTCACAGAATAAAAAGCTCAGTATATTTAAAGAAACTTTACATCCATTAAACAAAACAAATGAGATGTACGATTATATATAGCGAATCCAAGTGTTCTGTGTTTATCGTCATTAATGACATATCCTATTTTTAAGCATGTTGTTTAAATTATTTTTTACCTCTTGTATTACAGTATTTCTATTTAATATTTGCAAAATTATTTCATCTATATTAACTTTTTAAATTATTTATGAGATGTTATGTAGCGTATCTGCAATGTTATTGTGCAATATGAAAGGTATTTATGTTTATCGTCGTCATTAACGTTTGTTAAATATCTTATTTAATTTATTTTTCTGTAGTTAAGTTATCTATTTATAAAAGCACGATAGCGCTTTCTGCCAAATTAGTATTATACATTATTTTTGTCAGCAGAGGCAGAGAATATAAAACCAACTTTGATTACATTGATTAAACATCAAAATGAATCTAAGTACCCTCTTTGTAAAAAGCAAAGATACCACAGCAGTTACAAAGGCCACATTGTCAAGTATGCAGGTAATTATGCCAGTAGTGTTTGCCTGCAAACAATACTGACGTTTAGATTTCTGAACTGGAACTTTTTTAAATACAGTTTAAAAAGTGGAGCTAATCCTGCATTTTTCGTTGTTTGCCGGGTTTTACTATTTACAGATGTAACACAGGGTGTGTCACCAGAGTGCCATTTCCATTGTTGGTCTTGTTTAAAAGTCATTGTCAACAGTTTACTGTATGTCAGTATTTAATACAGTAATAACCCCTTGTAAGATGAATAGTCATGACTGTGGAATTTCCATGTTGACGGTATGATCATTTCATATTGTAACTATCTTTTTGTGTATGTCTGTATTTAATGTTGTGTCCAGGTTTCCAAAGGACCATTTTGTGGTGTCCCTGTATTTCATCCTCGAGGCCCTTTCAATTTTAATGAGGTGTGTCTTAACTTTAGTCCTGTCTTCTTTCATTGTACGGTAGTATCTGTAGAGGGAGGATTATATCTGGTTGTTGTTCCCGTTTATCACCTTCTACAATTTGTGTTGGATATTTGTGTTATATTTATTTTATTTTATTATATTTGTATTTTTTTTTAATTTTAGCATACTGTCCCTAGTGTTTTTAATGTGCCAGAAATAGCTACCTTTTAAGATCCAGATATTTTAAATGTATGGTAAAAATGGTTTGCATACATATTTTTGTAACGTTAAACAACGTGACTCTGCTCAGTCCTCTTTAGAATGACATGCTGGCTTTGAGGAAATGCTGCTGTAGAATATCGCTTGAGAACTCCAGCACCAAGGGATAAATTAAATTTAAATTTCCTTTAATAACTTTCATTCAGTTCTGAGGTAATTTGGCAAATATACTTAGCCATGTTGTAAATCAAAGACAAACAGTTACAATGCTTACCAATATAAACTTTGTGCTTCTTTTTGAAATCATTGAAGTAACTGCTCACATCGGACTGAGAGAGCAAACACCCTTCTGAATGAAGGCCAAGAACCAAACAAAAAATTAGAAGGTACAGAAATAATGGACAGCCAGGAAGAATCATTTTTTGTTCTTATTCTTTGGGTTCTTTTTAAACATTTTCATGGGTAAATATTTTTTTTTTCTTTCAGGTTTAGACTCTATTGAGCCATTAATGAAAAGACAGAAGATGAGTAAAGACTTGCACTAGCTCTGAAGTGAACAAATGTCTTGCTGTTCTATTCCATAGCACTGCGTTTTGCAGGTTTCAGGTCTTTTCTTTTAGAAAAAACGTCAGCCTCCTTTCTCCAACATCCAGCACAGGGCACTGATGAGCAGGTATAGACACCTCACTTTATAAACTTCCATAAGAAAATGGATTACATTTTGTTGATGCTGGCTTACAATGCCTATAGTATAATGAATAAAATGTATAAAAAGACTTCATGCTTGTCTCAGATGCCGACTGTTAATCGTTAAGCAGTAGGATTCAAAGCCCAAAAGACTATAAGCCTGTTTTGCGTCTTCTGAGTCAGAAATACAACTCTCAAAGGCCTTAAAACATTTGAAATGCATTGTGTGCTGTGTTAATAATAGTGTATGGTAAGAAACATTGAAGACTTGTAGAATCTGTGATCGAAAGCAGTAATGTTAATAATGTATAACAAATTCAGAATATACTGTACATTATTGTTTTACTTTCCTTTTTCTTGCATTCTTACAGGCTATAAGCTTCATGATGACCATTTCAATTTTTTATTTTATTTATTTTTTTAATAAAACGTATTACAGCAACACAGAATCCTTCAGCATCTTACCGAAGCAGAGAAGTGGTGTGCTGAAAACATTTCTGTGTTCAGGGGGCACACCTCACTCCCTGCATTACTATCAATGCACAAAGACGACATCGAGGACGCCCTTCAGAAATTTGATTTGCTATCTGAGTTTCCAGAAGAAGAGGAGAGGGAATATGTATTTAGACCCTTCATCATCCTTTTTTTCACATATAGAAGACATGCATCTGTTTTTAGATAATGTGAGAGGACAAAGGAAGATAACTGTGTTTTGTGAGAAAATGTAATATAATCATACATGTCCCTCATCGTTCAGTTAGAACGTACAATTCTTGTTCTTTATTTTATAGTATATTCTTTAACTTTTTTGTAATAAATGTTGGAAACCAACTTTCTCTTTTGAAGTCCATTGTCTCAGATCTGCACTACTTATTGGGGTTTGTTTTAAAATAATGTTTAATAAAGCAGGGCAAGGTAAACTTTATTTATAAAGCACATTTCCAACAGCAGCCAGAACTGAACCAAAGTGCTGTACAAGAAAGGGTAAAAGAAGCAGGTTCAAATATACTGTATGTACGCAGCACAAAACTGCAAGAATAACCAAACATTACATAAAAGATGAACTCAAAATACACATACATACATATTTCTAATCATGAATGTACATGAGTCAACCTATACAAACAATGTCCACCTCTTGCAGGGTCAAATGGCAGCAAGAAGAAATAAGACTTTAATGATGACTTAAAAATGGCCTGTGCTGGAGCAGACCTAATATAATAAGGTGAGCCATTCCAGAGAAAAGAAATTCTTGCCTCGTAATTGAAGGAAGGCATATTGATATCATCATTTAGGGTTACAGGGTTAATCAATGTTACTAGTTTTTCAACGAAAGTGACGGACACGAATGCTGGGGTCGTCAAAAGCGGAGGCATGGAAGGCTGAACCTGCGACCTACAGCCGGATACAATTGGAAGACACAAGCAAGCAAGCCAGAGTCAGGAGGAGGTGGACAATGCTTGCTGGGAGGTGTAGAGGAGGAGAAAAAGAGAAAGATTGTTTATTATTATGCTTTGTGATTTACTTCCCTGGGTTATTGTGGTTGTGGTTTAAAGAAGAAAATAATTAAAAGATCTTCTTGGTGTTTTCACCTGGTGTCCCGAGTATCCGTCTGTGGGTTTAAAGGGGCAACAGTGCCAGCTAGCATTCACACCGTAAGATCTTCCATAGGGTGTCACAGTGCAGACTTTTGAAGGCTTTGAGAAAGTCAATGAAGTTGATGTATAAGGGGGTGTTCCACTCTATGCACAGCTCAATGATGATCCTCAGAGCAAATATCTGACTGATGTATCGCCGTCCTCTTCTAAACTCTGCCTGTTCCTGTCTCAGCTTCTGGTTAGCTGCTACATCAATTATGCCAAGAGGAATCCGACATAAAACTTTGGAGAGAATTGAGAGCCAAGTGATGTCTCACCATTTGTTACAGTTCTGGAGATGGCCTTTCTTAAGATGTTTGACTATTAAGCTCTTGTTCCAGTCCACAGGTATTGCATCCTTATCCCAGATATTCATAAAGAGATCAGGAAGAATCTTTGTTGAGATGCTGAGGTCTAGCCGACTGAAAACAAAAACGTGAACTCATTTCTCAGCATTTTGCAATGTTTTAAGAGGTCTAACTTTAAACTCTTAATTTAAAAAATAATGTCCTAGTGATCTGATTATTTTGTGATTTAAAATTTAGGTCAGACTCAATAGTTACCTCTAAATTATTTACCTCCTTCTTGCCTTTTAAGCCTAAAGGATCAAGTTTATTTCTAATACCCTCGTTATATCAATTTTTGCCAATCAATAGGATTTCTGTTTTCTACTTATTTAGTTTGAGAAAATTCCTACTCATCCATTCAGAAACACAAGTAAGACATTGGGGTCAGTGAATCAAGAGAGTCGGGGTCATCAGGCGCTATTGAAAAATACAGTTGTTTGTCATCAGTATAGCTGTGATAGCTCACGTTATGCCCCAACATAATCTGACCTGAAGGAAGCATGGAGATCAAAAAGAGCAGTGGACTCCTATTCACTGTTGATATCAGATTCCATGTTGAATTCTTCAGAAAAGCAGCAAAGCGATTTCTCAGCTCCATAGCAAACTCTTTGGTGGCATTTGGGCACTTGAGCTTGACAACATCAAGATGATTCCTTTGTTCCTTCTGTTTGACCACTTTCTTAAGCTTCAGCTTGATGCTTGTAGTGACTTGGTAGTGGTTGGTGTAAACATCGACCCCGCTGCAAACACAGACATTGAGAAGGGACCCACACCCTTTTCCATTGATCAAGATGTGGTTGATCTGGTTGGTAGTGGAACTGTCAGGTGACTTCCATGTGAGCTTGTGGATGTTTTTGTGTGGGAAGATGGTACCACCAATTACACATTTGGTGTCTATGCAGAAATCAACAAGACGTTGAGAGGGGCTGAGTGATATCATTAATCAAACTTCAAACTTAGCCTTTTGAACAGATTCATAAGTAGATTAAAGTCAAGATGATTTGTGTAAAATAATAATAATAATAATTCTTTGCATTTATATAGCGCTTTTCTCACTACTCAAAGCACTCAAAGCACTCAAAATGGATAAAAGAGTGAAGAATGACCACTCCAAAAACTACAAAATGTACCAAGGACTTGGAGACAAAGAGGAAATTAAGTTAAAAAAGAGGGTAGTTGAATTGACATCAAGGATAAGAGCCAAAAATTTATAGTGAATCTGTCAACAAAACATAAGCTTGAATCAAAAAATCAAAGGTCATAAAATCGAGAAGGAATGCTCTTGAACTAACAATAAAATTGTTTCCCTAACTACAAATATAGCATGTACTGTTGAAGATTATTTTAAATTATCCAAAAGTTTGGATGTTGAGTGATTAGTGCCTGTATCTTAAATAAATTAAACACAAACACACATATACACTTATGTGTATTACTAAAATATACTGTCATTGTCTATGAGTTAATGGTCGTGGGTATACTTCATAAAATATAGTATGCAGCATATGAACTATAAGTGCTAAATGTACTCTCATTATTTTATACTGTACTGTACTTGTTACCAGCCTCAGGCCTAGGGGAACCTGGGAGAGGTACAAGCCACTGTTGCTACAGGGTGCAGCCACAACGATATGGCGAAAAAGCATCAAAGAAGCAGGCAGCAGTCACAAGTCTCAGACCAGACTTCTCTGTTCTCCTTCATTCTCATTTACCCACAAATCTATAAATACTTCAATCTCTGCATAGATCAACATGATGATCAGTGAAACAATGGTGCAAGCCAATTTCCTCTGCAGAACAATAGTATAAACACATTTACTTTGGTTCAACAATAGTATTTTGGCCAGCTATCAAAAGTGCCTGATTAGAAACCAATGTCCCCAGAACTCGTTCATTTTTAAAGGAAGCAGACAGTTCTGTATCACTGCATTGTGTGTGGGTGAGATACTAAATCAAAGCAATCTAATTATTCAAAGCAGGTCACTGTTTAGCAAGACAGGTAAACATGTATGTCCTGTAGATAACCTATAGCAGAATATTCCAGGAATTTTGCCTTTTATTTAAAACACTGGATTCTAAACCATTACATACCATCATGTAACATTCAGCTTTTCCTCAATCCTGCCATGGAGAAACAACATGTTGCTTCACTATTGGAATGGTATTGCACAAGTGGCGAGTCATGACTGGTTTCCTCCAAATGTGACGTACAGATATATCCCTAATCCTTTCCTAAAATCTTCTTTCAGAGTGCTCTGTACCTCAGACTATGCTAAAGGTTCACCGTCCAACAGGAAAATGACTCTAAGAACAAAGCAAATTCAACACAGGAGTGGCTAAGGTGGCGCAGTGGCAGTGCTGCTGCTTTGCAGTAAGGAGACTGTGTAAGATTGTGGGTTTGCTTCCCAGTTCCTCCCTGTGTGGATAGCACTTTGAGTACTGAGAAAAGCGCTATATAAATGTAATGAATTATTATTATTATTATTAAGTGGCCCAGCCAAAGTCCGGTCTTGAATCCGATCGAATATCTCTGGAGAGACCTGGCAAAAAGTTGTACATGAACACTCTATCTGGATCTGCAGAAAGGAATAGCAGAAAATCCCAAAATCCATGTGGGTGAAACACGTCACATCAGACCTAAAAAGACTCCAGGCTGGAATGGCTGCCAAAGGGGTGTCAATAAAGTAGAAAGTACATGATCTGAATGC
>JANRMT010028174.1:1363244-1379454 GCA_026402145.1 Polypterus bichir lapradei
AATAATAATAATAATAATAATAATAATAATAATAATAATAATAATAAAGAAGAAATTTGAGTTGCTTGCTTGGCTACTAAAACATAGAACTTATGGATGAATAATGACACAATAAACATATTAAACAGTAAATACTTAACGCATTTTATAACATGACAGTGTAACAGAGAACTGTAAAAAGGTAATAATATAATTCGCAATCCGTTTGTAGTAGTAGTTTTCTATTGTAGCTCTCCACTCAAATGATAAGTACCTATTTCTTTTTTCCTGATTGCAGGTCTCCTGGTCCTCTGCCTTCACGCCTGGAGCTTCTCGTTGACGTCTCTCTCAGGTCACACCGTTTCCCTGAAGCAGTATCGGCCCAGCGATGCTCTGGTACAGGCAGCTGCCCGGGCGGCCACCTCAACCCATGCTGCAGACCTTCAGCCCTGACCGTGAAATCCACTTTCCATACTTTAATCTCGGAGGACATTTTCTCTCAATGAAAAATCACACGCTAGTCATCCAGAACGTCACCCAAGAAGACACTGCGACTTATTACTGCTCACAGAGAGGGACATGTGCCGCTTCGGCGACGGGATCGAGCTGCAAGTTGACGGTGAGAGTGGAACGAAGTGATCAGGGTATATGAACGAAACGTGGGTTGGTCGGCTATGGAAACATGCCAGCTTTGTGTTCAAAGGGCTGCTCTAATCAGTGGGTTTGTAAGAGTGACTTTTCGGTGGCTGTTAATGTAATATTTGCAGTAATTACACTAGTCTGCACCAAAATCCTCTCATGGAAAAACATCGGTGTGCTTTACAGATTTAGCAGTACTGATTCCATGTCTGTCTTTTTTTTTTTCTTAACGTTTATTGAGATAGTAACAACCCAGCTTCAAGGGTTTGGTAGACTTTTTTGCCCTCAATCACTGATCTCTGATGAATATGGGGAGAGGATCCACCACAACATCAGTCAAATGGAGAGACGTTGTAGTGGGTAGTGGAGGATGTCTATGTTAGCACACATTCACCAAGAAGCAAGACGAAAAAACCTATTAAGTAAGTGACTACCGCGTATAAGTAATAATTACATTTGAAACAATGATACGTGTAATATATAATTTTTCCAAGTCTACACTGTAAAAAATGTCAGTAAATTTAACGGTACAAATACTGTAAATGGTGAAGTTAAAAGACCTTTTCTGAAAAAAGGAAAGTTACCTTATGTTCTATTGAAAATTACCTGTATACTGTATCTTTAACAGTAAATTTCATTATTTTTTACAGCCAAGTTCTGTAAAATCAATATTTTTCTACCTTCAAAATATGCTAAATACCGTTTATTGATGCATTACAGTTATACTGAAAAAAATCTGTTAATTTTACAGTGTAAAACCGTTAAATAACGAAGTTAAACAACCGTAAAATGTAAAACGGTAAATCACTGTTTCAGTAAAACTGGTTACGATATTTGCATAAGGGCACGCCCCTTTTTACAATATTGTTCCTGGTGAACCGCATACCTTTGAATAGTAGGGAAAAAAACTTCACCTAAGTTAGCAGACTTATTTTTCTCCACGTGCTGAAGGTTTTTTGAGGTTATGGAAGCTGCTAATCCATATTGTTTATTGTTTATCATATTTATTACACAACATGAATTTCTGGTTAGGGTTAAACATTCCCTTCTGTTGGAGTTTGTTGCGAAGACCGCATAGTTTTTTTCTATAAAATTATACTGTAGACCTAAAAATATTGTCACCTTATTTATTACAGTAAAATTCTGGCAACCCAGCTGCCAGTATTTTACAGTAAATGTAACATTATTTTTTAAAGTGTACCGTAGACCAAAAAAAATTGTTACCTTCTTTTTTACGGTAAAATCCTGGCGACCCCAGCTGCCAGTTTTTTTTACCATAAATGTAACATTTTTTTTTACAGTGTAGTTAATTTAAAAAAAAAAAAAAAAGTATTTATTTATTTATTTTTAATTTTAAACTTTAATATCTCAAAATCTGGACCCAACAGAGCAATTCTTGAGTCAGTACCCTGAAAGAACACACACATTCTTGGTGGGTGCAAAAGTTTATTTATTTATTTATTAATTTATTTATTTATTATTTATTTATTCAGGCCAGTGTTACATTTTAAGAATCAGAAACATGATTCCAAGGTCACAATTCATGTCACCTCATTCACAGTACAGTGAGACTCTTTCTTTATCACATAATTCAGCGTTTCTCAACCTTTAAGTATTTGCGACCCGAGTTTTCATAACAGTTTTAATCGTGCCCCCCCTAATGTTTTTTTGAAAGGAGCCCACTAATACCAATTTGTTCTTTTTTAATTAATGGTATATCATAGATGCGTATTTTTATTATACCTATTTAACTTTTATCTAACTCTATATTTATTTTTCTAGTATCTGAATGTAGTTTAAGTTAATTTGTTTTGGTTTCAATAGATGTATTTTTCATATTTTTGATTATTGTTTTCTTTTTTTTTACATCTTTGCATCCCCCTTTTTGTTATTTCGTGCCCCCCTAGGGGGCCCATCCCACAGTTTGAGAACCACTGATGTAATGAAGCACATAGGCCAAATAGGCTTGCAGTGGCTCATTAGAATTCATAGATAACTGGAGATCAAATTTGTAAAACATAAACATTTTTCTAAGTACCTGATGGAGATTTCCAAACTATTCTGAAGCCTCAAACTAAAATTGTGGGCTGCATGTACAAACAAAAGGTAGTGGGTCATCGTGGCTTCTGATGATAAATTGCAGTATCAGAGAAATACAGAATCATTATAATTTTTAGATAATGTAGCTGTGAAGTTGTTTTTAATGGAATGGAAATACAGCAGACACATTTGTCCACTACTTAACGCAACCTAATTAGAAGTACAATATGAATGACTTGATTAAACAGAATCATTCAGGATTGCATCCAGCTCTGCTCCAAATAACTCTCATTTATTGTGTCCCTAAACAAGAGAATCAAGTTGGCAGTCAAAAGATTCAGTGAGCACATAATGACATAACCAACATAAGAAATCCCAATAGAGCAGCAAAAGTGTTGTTATATATAAGTTTGGAAAGTCCTCCAAAGCCATATTTAAGACTCAGGGACTCCATTGAACCACAGATAAAGCTATCACCTCCAAATGGAAAACACAGTAGGGAATCTTCATGAAGTTGGCTAAACCTAGCAAAATTACTCCAAGGGTGCAGTGCAAAATATTTCACAAATGATCCAAGAAACAGATACAAAGAAGAATAGGTTTCTCAAATTCCCAAATCACAAAAGGCATTGAGCAAAAATGGGTTTCATTGGAGGGTATCTAGGTGGAAACCACTGGTAACAGAAAGGAACATACCGTATATTAGAACGTGATAGTGTGGGGATGCTTTGCTGACTTAGAACCACATCTTGTTTTAAATGAAGGAAACATGCATTCTGCTTTTCTTCATAAATGGGAATATCTGGTTATAAATCTATGATTTGAAGCTTAAGTGTTTTACAGTCCTGAACCAAGACAAGAATTTAAAACACAAAAGCAGGGCCTGAACAGAATTGCAGTAAAGAAACAAAATGAAAGTTTTGGACTGGCCTAGACATAAACCTGATGGACATACTGTGGCAAGAAACTAGTGGTTTCTTCAGCATGCCTCCACTGGTGCCATCCAGGTGTTTGACAGCACTTAACACTTCCAGCTGCTTTGTCTCTTTGCTCATGCATGCTGCACTGGCTCCACTTCACTCTCTCACTCAGGGCTGATTTATATTTCTGTGTCAAGCCTACCCAGTAGCCCAGGGGTGCTCACACTTTTTCAGCTTGCGAGTTACTTTTAAAATGACCAGGTCGAAATGATCTACCTAAAATCTAAAGTCTACATAAAATATATGTTGTCGTACCTTGCATAACTGAATAACCTTTATGGCACAATAACAACTCAATACATTTATGGTCACTACAGTATTTGGATTTAATAATCGTCATGTGGGAAAAGGCTGACTCGCATAAATAAGTTGAGCCGAATAATGCAGTCAAAGAGGCAGCACATTTCCTCATGTTTGGGTACTTTTCCTCTGTAAGTTCCAAAACTGTCCATGAGCCCCAGACGTCAGCTGAATGTCATCCTGTAGTGTCAAAATCTCATCCTCCACTGTAGAGGAGTTTTAGGTGAAACAGTGCTGCAATTTGTAATGCGGGTGAATCACCCTCAACATCTTCCCTAAATGGATAGCACTTAAATGTAGCGATTGGCTCAAGTAAAGCAAAGTCTTGAAACCGTCTGTCAAAGTCTGACAGGCAATTTTCAATCTGCTCTGTGTAGCGGATGCTGTCAAGCTGTGTACGTGCCTTCCATTGCGTCTCCAGCTCTGGCGTGAGGTTTTGGATGTTCCCCAAATCAAGGTGCTGCAGGTTTGAGGACAGATGTTGCATTTTTCGTTTCAAAGCATTAACTGAGCTAATCATATTTACCGTGGTTTTCTCTTTTCCTTGCAGCTGTAAATTAAGCTCATTCAACATGTTGGTTAGATCAGAAAAAAAAAATGCCAAGTCTAGCGGCCATTGATTGTTATTAAGTTGCTTGTATTCTGCATGTTTAATGACAAGGAGAAACTCCTTTTTCTCCGTCCAGGGGTCTTGAAATCTCAGCAGGAATTTCCCCCTAGCCATCTGTCTCAATGAAGGCATCTTTTATCATCTCTCCATCTTGAAAGGACTTCTTATGCTTAATGATCGAGTGACTCACCCAGAACTATGATTCGGTATGTCTGCCTTTGCTTTTGAATTCAGCCAAGTGAAAAATGACGGCTGTCTGATTAACTGCGATTTTAGTTCCCTCTTCTTTCTCTTTCTCAGATCGCTTTTTGGAAGGAAGTCAGTTTCGTAGTTTTTATGAACAGTTCGAAAGTGCCTTTCCACATTTTCCTTCTTTGGAATAGCAATGATAGATTGACAGATCAGACAAACGCACTTTGACTGTGACATTGTGAGAGAAAAAAATCCTCTTCTACTTACACATAAAGCCCATACCCTCCCCAAACAATTTTTTTTTTAATACCTTCTTTAGTCGATATAAATTGGAAGGCTAACTAGATCACAGCCGGAGTTCTGCAGTAGCTCGCGCGTTTGATCTTGCGTGCGGGATGACCAGTGTGTTAGAAGAAAAGAGATCTCAGACTGGCCGCCCTGTACGTCAATCAAGTGGCAAATGCCATAGGGAGGATATATGATAGACTAACGTTTAAAATTTTTTTTTTTGAATGTAACGCGATCTACCTGCATTACCTTTCCGATCTACCGGTCGATCATGATTAACGTATTGGGCACCCCTGCCGTAGCCCATGTAGCCCCCTCAAAAATGTGACTATGCATCACATCAATGTGGACCCCCTATGCAAAATCCTATGACTCAGATTGAATTATTCAGTTTTGCTGCGTGTCATAAATACCATCAACTAACGTCTGCTGGCCACATTGCATGTCAGCCAATGGGCTTTAGCAGCTGGAAGACCCATCCGAAATGCTCTCAGTTTTGTATCTGTGCCCCCTACCATAGCTGAAAATAATGGAATAACATAAATATGGCAAGAAGAGATTGAACACAAAATCAAGTGGCCACAGCCATACTGTAGTGTCATTCACTAAACAAGATACAGTAACTCTCTGAGTAGGAGCCTCCTCTTCTAGTTGCTAGATTGGCTTTAATAGAGGGGATTCCTTGTGCCAAAGTGACATTTGTCATCTTCTAGGTATTCTTTGAATCTGAAGGTGTCCTCTAAGTTCTCATGTCTTATAATATAAATTGGAATTGAACCTTCTCTGTTTAAGCCAATGGAAATTATGAGGTGACATGCTTGAAGTACTTAAAACTCTTAAATTAACTTGTAGAGTGGATCAAAGCTGTTACTTTAAAATGAGTTCAATAATATCATGAGGGCAAAGTTGGAAACTTTCGAAAGACAGATTTTGCACAAATTCATGCAAAGAATCACAGAAATATGAAATAAACTACTACATAGTGTGGCAGAGAGCAGGACTTTAGGGACCTACGTATCTCAACTTATAGTTGACAATTGAGGTGAATAGGACAGACAAATATCTTGGGCTGAATGGACTGTTCTCATCATAGCTGATCTAATGTGCCAATGACGGATTAGGCAATCAAAATGTTAATTGCAAATCCCCAAAAAAAAAAAAAAAAGAAAAGTTTAATGCATAGTTAACCAAGCATAGCATTTACTGTTTATTAAAGTTAAACATACAATAATGTCAAATGGGACAAGGCATTAAAAAAAAACATTTGATACAGTAATACAGAAAGAAAATTAACAATCACATTTTTAGATTGTGGAGTTAAGGTGTGGTGATTAAACACAAGGAAAATTAAGCTTAATGCGTCGTCATTTGCAATCCAGAAAATGATGCAGTAAAATCGGAGGAGAGATTAATGCAGAGTGGCAGTAAAAGGGCAAATGTTGTTGACCAAATTATTTGGCCAACCTGTACACCTGTTCAACCATGCAGTCCTCTAATCACCCAACCATGTGGGAGCAAAGCAATGCGTAAAATGTTGCAGATTTAGCTCAGGAGCTTTAGTTAATATGATAGTTTTGTCAGTTTGTCATGTGCTACTTTGGCATTTATTAGTATGTGTGCCAGGGTGTCCCACTCGGGAGTACAACTTTAAAAATGCGAATTACTCTGCAACGCGTGCATGTATCATCATGCAACAAGGTTCAAAATATTCCTTATTTAATGAAGAATTGATTCTGTGTCATAAAGAGGCGGGCACTATAGCGGCAACGCTATGGCGGTCCCGGATGTGGCAGCGGCCGGGCTGCGCCAGCCAGGCGCAGACAGCCGTCTAGCCCCAGACACCAACACTGCGGAGTGGCGAAAGCAAGCATGCAATACTTGTCCATATTTGACGAATTTGTGAAACAACTGGACGACTACGAACTTCAAGAAGGTTACTTCCAACAGGACGGGGAAACGTGCCATACCTGTCATGCCAGTATGGAAGAGATCCGATCGTTTTTTGGAGACAGGGTGATCTCGAAAGGTTTGTGGCCACCTCGATCGCCCGATTTAACTCCCCCTGATTTTTTTTCTATGGGGATATTTAAAGGGCAAGGTTTATGCAAGCAGACCCAGGACCATCGAACAACTGAAAGCAAACATCGAGCGTGAAATTGCTGCCATCGACAGTGACATGTTGCAGAGGACATTCTCAAATATGGAGCGTCGCGTTTCGTTGTGCGCGGACGTTGGGGGAGGACATTTTCAGCACCTTTTGTAATGTGGACTTGTTTTCCACTAAATACAGGTATGTTCAGTTCTTACAGCTCGCCTTTAGTTTCACGCGTTCGCGAGTAATTCGCATTTTTAAAGTTGTGCTCCCGAGTGGGACACCCTGTACTATACAATCAGTAAAGGATGTGTCATTTGTACAGTATGTGTGATGTATGTCGACTCTCCTAGCAACAAGCCCTGAACTTTGGTCAGTGTTTACTGCAAGTCTGATTTCAGTTCAGTGTTTATCTTGATTAGAGTTACTCAAAAATATCAGGTAAATGTCATTCATATGTGGACTCTGACCGATAATGATGTAAAAATACCTACTCAGGACAAAAGAGGGTTCACTCTGCTGCAAGTTACAGTGCATTTAATCAAATTGCATTTCACTTTTTTAGTTAAAGATTGTTTTGGTATTTCTGACTGCTGTGTTTATTTATCTATCAAGAAGTCAATGATGATGTCATCTGAAATTTTTTTAAGTGACTCCACATGTTTGAAGGGACCTCCTTATATTCAACTAGCTTATACAGGATTATCATTTTGTGTGTGCATTATTCTGTTGTAGGAACACTGCATGTTTTGCATTGATGTAGCAGTGTTCATTTTGAACATTTTCCATTGTGGCGGACGGCCAGGACCCATGCCTGGCCAGGGTGCCCCTCTGACACTGCAACCAGGGGAGCAGCCATGGGATGCACACTACATACCCTGGAACACGTGGTGGCAGCCCTCCTGGGTTACATCGGGGCCACAGACGTGGGACTTCAGGGCTCAGACCTGTTGGGCTCTGTGGCCACCACCCGAAGGAGCTGCATGGCTTAACGAGCCCGTATGGGCTGGAATGCTGCCACCCCCGGAAGTGTAGTGTTATTAGGCTAATTACCACCTGGAGCACTTCTGGGAGGGCTACAAAAGGAGCTTGCAGCAACTACTTGGGGCGCCAGAGTTGGGACGACAACGACAACAACAAAGCTGCCTGGGAGGAGATGAGGAAGAAGAGTGTGTTGTGGTGTTTTTCCTTTTGTGTGCTTTTGGGACAGTGTTGTGTCTGTGGGTACAAGGAAGACGTAACCCACAGACAAAGAAAGCAAAATCTTTTTGTTTGTTTGTACACGTGCCTCTGTTGTCAGGTCAACACCTATATAGCTCCTTTTGCCACACCATTTTAATTTGTTATCAAGTTGATTTTCACACATTGAATAGCAACAACAACAGAATTTATTTCTCTGTCACATTTTCATACAAGTGATGTAGCTCAAAGTGCTTTACAGGATGAAGAAAGAGAAAGAAGACCAAATATAAAAATAAAATTAGACAAAACTAATTAACATAGAATAAAATAAGGTCTGATGGCCAAGGAGGACAAAAAAAAAAAAAAAAAAAAACTCTAGACAGCTGGAGAAAAAGAAAAAGAAAATATGCAAGGTATCCAGGCCACAAGACCACCCAGCCCCTAACATAAATGATCTCAATCAGTCCTTATGGCTTTCAGTCTCCATGTGAAAGAATGAGACAATAATGGTCATGTGGACTTCTGGCCATCAATTTAGGGGCATCACAGTGCTTTGATCAGGTGGTGGTGTTGCAGATCGACCACCACAGAAAAATGGAAAAAGAACAGAAGAGAGAGTAGGGGTTAGTACAGATTACTAAACCATTATGAATAATAATGATAATAAAATGCATATACAGCGTATCAGGATTAAGCTAAAATGAAGCTCCGAGGAAGCCATGTTAAAATAATGAGATTTCATCAGTTTTTTAAAGTGCTCAACCATATTAGCCTGGCAAATTTCTGTTGGTCAGCTATTCCAGATGTTTGTGCATCACAGCAGAAGGCCGCCTCACCACTTCTTTTAAGTTTAGCTCTTGGAATTGTAAGCAGCGCATAACAAGAAGCAGCAATCATCATTACCCCCGTCATCACTTGTTTAATAGCAGTTTTCTGCACTTAACCAGGTTGCCACCAAGCCTTTTTTCACACTCCATATCCCTGGGGTGAGACCCATTCTTGTCATATCATTTAACACCACTGTCAACCATGTTGTCTTTATTTGTGCCTCATTCACTTCACCCAACCATCTTCTGCCTTTCGCTCCACATGCTTTCTATTACTGCATTTTCTCCTTCGATTCCACTTCACTTTGTAAAATTAGTATTCAATGTTTCTCATCTCTAAACTGAAACACTAAGAGGTGAACTTTAAATGCCAAGTCTTACTCAGGTGCAGGTACTCCTGTCCTGGGAACATTTCCGATACTTTGAGTTGAGTGAAAGAAATGCATGTGATATGCGAGATGGATAATACGTTGCAGAATTGTTGAAGAATATGTTTGTTTTATATTTTTATTCCTTGGTGTCTGGTGTAATTGAAGGTTGTTTTGCTAGTTTTGCCTCTGACTGACTAAGACTGCTATATTTTGCAAGTATTGGTGCACAGTGGTTTTGATACTTCCTATGCATATATTGTGATAAGAAAGCATTCCTTCTAACTGTAGATGGTGGAGAAATAAAAGTCTTTTTTTTTTTGCAAAGTTCTTAACATGCATGCAGTAGAAGAACTTTTTGATGAAATATTGTATACGAGGCAAACTTGTTTTCATGATGCAAATGCAAAATACAAATGCAAGTCTCTGAAGGTCTCATAACCAACTGCATTGCACAACTGAAATATTTCATGCTTATGGAGCAGCTGAAGATTGTATTGTCTTATGATGAACAATTGACAGTCATATTTTATCCTTTAAGTATAGTCTACACTGGCATCATATTTTTATGCATTAAATTATTGGATTTCTGCTTAGTAGAAGCTTTTGCACGGAGTAGATTGTGGCCTCCCACAGCCTCCTTAGCATCACGTTTACCGCTAGGAAAAAGAAGTCAAAATTGTTGAATTTTATTAAACAAGAAGAAATGTTATTATGTGTAACAGAAACTATGTCAACAATAGGAACGTTCTGTCCAGGATCCACTTTTGTACATTGCCGAAATTGCAAGTCAGGCCATAATTGCATGCATTAAAAGAAAAACCAAAAAAAAAAAAACTTTAGAAATTCACACACATCACAAAATATTCCTAAAATGGCTAGAAAAAGTACAGCAAATTTCAATTGAGTTTGAGTCTGCACAGGGGGAGACAAGAAGTGCTCATATACCAGGGACGCCATGCAGTCTTTGGCTGGCTAAGAGGATTTTAACACTATTACACCCTTCTGCCAACGGTTTACCTGCAATTGTGTTGCAAGAGAGTCTGTGTATTTATTTTATTTTAAGAAACTATAGTAAACCATTCAATTTTCCTTTCTTATTTTGTGTGTAGAGCACTCTGAGCTGGCCTATCATGGATTTGCATCTTTGTATACCTCTGTATATGTCTTGTGCTGCAGTGACATTACATTAACGGTTTCGTCCTGCTTTCCACTCAGTGCTGCTGCTATCATCTTTAGTTCTGTTTATCACTGTTTTGTATTAATCCACATAGACAAATGGAGACCTTTTCACTGACATGTCTGGGTTATTTGAAAGCATATTTTTTGTATTTTTGTAAGTTGGGTAAGACGTGCCAAGTTCATTACTAGTTTGGTTAACTCCTGCACCTTAAGATTAACAATAAACACAGACACACACACACACACACACAGATCTTAGTCATACAGTTATGCAGAAGTGATGCCCGACTGCCAGTCACTCTGTTAATATCCCATACAGGATTCCTCCCACATAAGTACATAAGAGTGATGCTTAAAGCATTCTCTACATGGGGACTCACTATCACCACCACTAACAAACATACCAGTGTTTCCAAGACACACCCTCGCTCAACATTACACTAACTGCCAACCAACAGAGTCTTACTTCTACCACACTTGTTGTTCTATTGAGGTGCAACTTCTCTGCCTTGACATGAAAACAGCAATCTCCAACACAAGGTGCCCAAATATGTATTTGAATCACTCAAGATACTGTATAAAGACAAATTAAAAAAATATAAAAGCAACATGGAGTTTATTAAAGTAATGTACCATAATACCAATAGAAGAAAAGAATAATAGAAGATACAATAGATAGCAGATGTCTGGATATATAATTCAAAAAGTTTTTTGAAAATCACAATGTCAAGGGTGGATGTTGTTCTGGGTGGCTTTTCAATTCAGCTATTAGCCTAAGGCATAAGTTTGCATTTCCCAACATCTAAATACAGTCATATGATAAAGTTTGAGAACCGCTTTTAATTCTTTGGATTTTTGTTTCTCATTGGCTGAGCTTTCAAAGTAGCAACTTCCTTTTAATAGATGACATGCCTTATGGAAACAGTAGGATTTCAGCAGTGACATTAAGTTTATTGGATTAACAGAAAATATGCAATATGCATCATAACAAAATTAGACTGGTGCATAAATGTGGGCACCCAGATAGAGATATGACATCAATACTTAGTTGAGCCTCCTTTTGCTCCTTTGATCCTCTAGACGCTGTCCTCCTATAACCTGTGATGAGTGTCTGGATTATGGATGGAGGTATTTCTGACCATTCTTCATACAAAATCTCTCCAGTTCAGTCCAATTTGATGGACAGCCTGCTTCAAATCATCCCATAGATTTTCGATGATATTCAAGTCAGGGGACTGTGACGGCCATTCCAGAACATTGTACTTCTCCCTCCGCATGAATGCCTTTGTAGATTTCCAACTGTGTTTTGGGTCATTGTCTTGTTGGAATATCCAACCCCTGTGTAACTTCAACTTTGTGATTGAAGCTTGAACATTATCCTGAAGAATTTGTTGATGTTGGGTTGAATTCATGCGACCCTCGACTTTAACAAGGGCCCCAGTCCCTGAACTAGCCACACAGCCCCAAAGCATGATGGAACCTCCACCAAATTTGACAGTAGGTAGCAGGTATTTTTATTGGAATGCGGTGTTCTTCTTCCACCATGCAAAGTGCTTTTTGTTCTCACCAAACAAATCAATTTGTGTCTCATCAGTCCAAAGCACTTTGTTCCAAAATGAATCTGGCTTGTCTAAATGAGCATTTGATACAACAAGTGACTCTGTTTGTGGCGTGAGTGCAGAAAGGGCTTCTTTCTCATCACCCTGCCATACAGATGTTCTTTGTGCAAATTGCGCTGAATTGTAGAACGATGTACAGATACACCATCAGCAGCGAGATGTTCTTGCAGGTCTTTGGAGGTGATCTGTGGGTTGTCTGTAACCATTCTCACAATCCTTCACATATGCTGCTCCTGTATTTTTCTTGGCCTGCCAGACCTGCTGGGTTGGTTTAACAGAAACTGTGCCTGTGGCCTTCCATTTCCTGATTCCATTCCTTCCAGTTGAAACTGACAGTTTAAACTTCTGAGATAGCTTTTTGTAGCCTTAACCTAAACCATGAGACTGAACAATCTTTGTTTTCTGATCTTTTGAGAGTTGCTTTGAGGATCCCATGCTGTCTGTCGCTCTTCAGAGGAAAGTCAAAGGGCAGGAAGCACAACTTGCAATTGACCACCTTAAATACCTTTTACCACTCATGATTGGACACTCCTGTCTATGAAGTTCAAGGCTTAATGAGCTCATCCAACCAATTTGGTGTTGCAAGTAATCAGCGTTGACCAGTGACAGGCATTCAAATCAGCAAAATGACAAGGGGACCCACATTTATGCACGGCCAGTTTTTCACATTTGATTTAACTTCATACAACTAAATACTGCTTCACTAAAAATCTTTGTTCGGAAAACACCGCAGTGCTTAGATGTTCCTAGGAAATGAAAGACATACCACTGTTATCTTTTTTGTTGAAAGGAGAGTCAATTATTTTGCATGCTGAGAGGGGTTCCCAAACTTTTTCATATTACTGTAAAATGTTAACATTCTCTCCCTCTTTTTTCTGGAGTGTCTTGGTCACTGATGTTGGTTCCTATGTGGCCAGTCCTTGGTCCTTTAGAGAGGCTATTATTTATGCTCAAATTCTACATGGGGACTCCGGGACATATAACATTACTAGGGGGCTTTGCCCCCTGCTTGCTTCGTTCACCAACCGCCCAGCCTGCACTATGCATGTTTCTGCTGATCACGTTTGTAAATTTCACTTTCACCAAAGAAATCTTTTATATTTCCTGTCCCGGGCCTGGTTAAATCTTTTGGCACAAAGACTCGTCTCGCAAGACTTGAAATTATCTCTCTGAAAAAGTCACATCTCGTCACAGGATAAAAAGTCTGATCTTGTCCCAGGATTTTTTTTTTTTATAACAAAGAGATACATTTGAGCTAGCTGTCCTTGTGATGAAAGACTCTGCTCAAAGTCTTTGATACTTTTTGCATCTGCTCTGTTTTCCATTTCCAAGGTATAAGCGGACAGAAAACAGCTGCAGTCCAATGGCATTCACACTGTTCTCCATTCCTTGTACTGTTAAATTATAAACTGACTGAAACAAATCTGCTAAAGTTATGAATTACTAGCACAATAGGATGACTGTATAAGAGAGAATGCTTTCAATGTTACTTGCCTCTGTCAGAGTTCTATAAATTTATTCTGGTTCATTTGAGCAAAACTTAAAATCTAATATTAGCAGGCTATAATTTCAAAACAAGTTTTTTTTTTTTTCTTCTTTACACAAAGGTTTGTGGTTCTTAGAATTTAAATACTGTAAATATTAGAACACTGAATTTTTATTTGATAGAGTATTGGTGTATATCTACTTTATAGAGCAAATCACTAAAAAGGCTAATCTGTATAACATAGTAGATGCTTCATAAGTGTGTAAGTCTTCCTGAAGGCAGAGTAGAAATATACAGTCATGTAAAAAAGTAATGCTTTTTCTGTTTTAACATTTGTGGACATATCAAGATTTGATCTACATTTTAAAAGTTTCCATTGGTCAAGGTGATATCATATAACAAACACCATTCCACGTTTACATTTTGTTGCCAAATGTATTGTTTAAATAAACATAAATGTAAAATTTGCATGTAGAAAATATGAGCACATATTTATCACTACCTCTAATACCTCAAATGATCAGAACATCATTAGAGATGACCTTTTCTGAACCTGTGTGTGTTATCACCATGCCATGATTGAAAGAGATCTCTGATTATTCCAGAAAGAAGACTGGAAAGGGATTGTTAAAAATTTCCAAACAACTAGAAATCAGCTGTTCCACTGACCTGAAGATCATCTACAATATTGCAAAGATCTGCCAGCTTCTTCGGACCAGTCCAACCCCAGCAAGTTCAGCCAAGAGCAGAATGAAAAATGCTTAAAGAAGTTACTAGGGACCCCAGAGTTTCATCTGAGGATCTAGAAGTAGTTCTTGCCGCTGCTGATGCCAACGTGTAGAAGTTTACCATTAGAAATAGGTTGCATGAATAAGATCTACATGAGAGGTGTTCTAGAAGAAAACCTGGAAGAACATCAGGGCAAGACTAAAGTGTGCCTATGAATAACTAGGTAAAGACCAGGATTTCTGGAACACTATTCTCTGCAGAGAGGAGGCAAAGATAGAGTTAATTGGCCGCAGCAATAGAAGACATGTTTGGCAAAATGAAATTTGACCACCAGAGTCTTATTCCAACTGTAAAGCATGGCTGTGGAAAATGTTTAGGTTTGGGGCTACTTTGCTGCATCAGAGCCAGGGCAGCTCACCATAGTGACTAGGAATAAGCCAGCTTTGATCTCTGAAGCTTCCCATTGTCCTAGTGTTCCTATAGATAAACGCTGGATTTGGACTATTGACACAGATGAGTAGATATGGATGGAATTTGATGGAGTTAAGTAGACCCAAAGATCAGCAGAGTGCTCTATTTTGAGATGGCATTTGGATGTTGAAGGTTGTTAGCTCACCCTTGAAGTGAATGAGTATGCAGAAGTTTGGCACGCATTATTTGATTCTAGACGTAGATATCGTGAATTGTCTCCTAAAAAAATTAATTTCTTGTTGTTTCATTTCAAACCATTTCTTCATGCTTCATATATTTATTTTATTTGCTTTTCTGGTTCTCAAAAATATTGCTTTCCTCTCCTAACTACAGTACAAGTTCATTTTTGCAGTTCAGGCTTTGGTGATTTTTATCTCTTTGCCTTCTCTACTCTTTTGAACTTGACCTTGTTTCATTTCCTGGTCCTTAAGTGCCATCTTTTCTCCTTCCTCAGTCTCTGAACAGAACAGCAGAGTGGCCACATTGTGGCAAAGCTGATGAACTGAAAAAACCCAAGGATGCAGTTCTTCGTTGTTACTGAAATCCCTGTTTGACCCTGAGTTAGACAACTAATCTTCCAGTGTGTAAACTTTACCTGCAGATGACCTTTTGCACTGCTGTTATTTGTAGACTGCTTTGAGTAAAAGCATTAGTTGACCAATGTAACATAACACTCTAACATTAGGATCATGGTAGCCTGGTACCTATCTAGGCAAAGTAGGAAAAAGCCCTGTACAGGATGCCAGTATACAGTATCTCAGGCTACAGTCAAACATACTTCTATACTTAGAATCACAATATTTGAATTTTCAAATAATTGAACCAGTGTATCTTTGGGAATGCTGAAAGAACAGAAGATTGACAGAGAAAACCCACACAGACATAGAGAGAACATGCAGATGCCATATGAGAAACATAATGGCCAAAAATCAGCCCAGTCATTGACCCCATGAGATAACAGTATTAACCACTGTGCTATTTATAGACTATACTTCAGCATTTAATATAACAATTCCTGCTACGCTCGTCACCAAGCTCAGGGACCTGCATCTGAGCATTTCATTGTGCAGCTGGGTTGTTCACTTCTTAATAGGCAGACCCCACGTAGTTCAAGTGGGTAGCTGTATCCTGCAGGGGGCGCTCACTTTCTGGGAATGAGTTCTTTCGTGATAGATAGATAGATAGATAGATAGATAGATAGATAGATAGATAGATAGATAGATAGA
>JANRMT010028174.1:1379554-1391583 GCA_026402145.1 Polypterus bichir lapradei
GCAGCAGTATACTGATACAAAAAAAAAAACAATATTAAATTAAATAGAAATAAAAATGCATGTAAAAGCAGACAATAACTTTGAGTAATGTTAGCATTTACTCCCCCGGGTGGAATTGAAGAGTCGCATAGTGTGAGGAGGAACGATCTCCTCAGTCTGTCACTGAAGCTACTCCTCTGTCTGGAGATGATCCTGTTCAGTGGATGCAGTGGATTATTCATGATTGACAGGAGTTTGCTTAATGCCCGTCACTCTACCACAGATGTTAAACTGTCCAAGTTTACTCCTACTTTACTCCTCCTTGTGGTGTGTTGCTTAACCTGAATCTATATAGATATAACATAAGAGGCGATACCCCTCCCTAGTGATTTGACAGTAAGAAATCACATAGCTTTGTTTAATGTCGGCTTACACTGCAGATGATACGAAGATGAATGAAGCCAGTGACAAGACCCGGTCAGGAGTGGGGGGCCCGAGGCATGGAATCTGTCAGTGTGCAGATGTGGAGGGCATTTTCAGGAACAGATGGTGATGTGTTCCTTCCATTCATTGGCTTTAAAGGTGTGCTGGACAATGTTCCAAGGCTTTATAGTGTTTCTCCACATTCATGGCCCCTTCAGGCGAACATTTCATTCCAAACAAGGCAACGATGCTAAACAAGGATACAGTTCTATGCTGACATAAGAAATAGATATAGCACACAGTCACAGCATCTCATAGTCTACACGCTTTCCTTTTGTTCCAATCCATCTTTTGTCAAATTGCTTTCCTGGAAGTTCTGTGTGGGCCCCTGTGCTTAATCTGGCTATGTGCCAGTTTGCATGTGAGCAGCAAAAAGCATATTTTTTAAGATAGATTTGCACAGTTCAGTGACATATTAAACTTATGCCTACAGTAGCCACACTCCGTCATCTCACTACCAACACAGGTGCTCCAAAGGGCTGGGTGCTGAGTCCTCTGCTCTTCTCCCTCTACATCTATGACTACATGGCAGTTCATGACTCTAACATCATTGTGAAGTTTGCTGATGACATGGCTGTGGTACGCCTGATCTTTAACAACAATGAGCAGGCTTACATGGATGAAGTTGAGAGTCTGTCACGCTGGTGTCAGAAGAACAGTTTTCTCCTAAATGTTATCAAGACAAAGTAATTGATTGTGAACTTGGGAAGAAAATTGCAGAGGTGCCACCACATGCTCGGTATTAACAGCACTCAGGTGGAGAGGGTGAACAGATATCTTGTTGTCCTCATCACAAAGGGCCTGTCCTGGTCTAAGCACATCAACAACTTGGCGAAGAAGGCATAAGAACATCTGTACCACCTCAGATGCCTTGAGAACTTTAGGCTGTCCTACTAGATACTAAAGAATTCTACACATCGACCATCAAAAGCATCCTGACAAGAAGTATTACCACTGGTCTGAAAGCAGCTAGGATCTGCAGAGAGTGGTGTGGTCAGTTGAAACATCAACTGAGTGTGCACTCTCAAAGTGATTTTGAACTGAGGCAAAGAAAGTTATCAGTGATACCAGCCATCGCAAAAATGACTTCCTCTCTACACTGCAAAACATTTTTTCTTAATAAGTAAAAATTTCTTATTTTAAGGTAATATATCTAATATTTTGCCTCAAGAGATTAAATATCTCATGTTGCAATGATACTTGCTAGATGATTTTGCTCAATTCAAGATAACTGGTCTTACGCTATCTGACTTAGATATAAAAGTGTAATTCCAAGAAAATTTCGACTTAAAAAAAGCACAACTGTGAGAGAAAAGCCTGTTATCAACAACAGCGTTGAGCAGAGCAGGACATGTATTCTTATTTCAAGAACCAAAACGTTCTAGGTTTGTCTTGTTTTAAGAAATGAGTAAGACACAACCCAGAGACTTAAATTAAACTCTTTTTATTCCAGAAAGGTTTTAGAATACAATCTTGATTTTGTTAACAACTATGACATTTCAGATGACCACTTGCCTAATTCAGTGGCCTTTCTCTGTAACTAGTATGATTTAACAGCTGGATTCCCTGCAAAGGGTAGTACTTTATTATATTCAAATGGTAACATTTTTCTTCAAATCAAAATAGTTTCCACATTTTAAAATAAGTGGCCCTTCTATAAAAAATGTGTCTGGTGGTTTGATGCAAGAGTTTTTTCACTGTGTCAAATAAATGGCTTAATCCAATGTTGCTGGAATTTATTAACATAAAAAGAAAAGTTCAAGAATTTAGGAATCTTTAAAAGTTTTATATAGTTCAATGATATCCCCATGGTAGTACTTCACAAGAATATATATTTTGTTTTTCAGTCATATAGTCTCACTGGAATTAAAATTAACCAGCTTCATAGCATCAACAAAATGGGCGGATTTATCCAGGTTAGGGATTTTAATTTCAAATGACAAAACATCTCTATCAAAGACACAGCATCATGAACTTGAAAGTCCAAACAATAGAATGTGTAGTGTTGATATGGCTCAAAAGTCATTTTAAACTCAAAGCCACAAACGAGCAGCAAATAAAACAACAGCAAATCATCTTTGGTGTTTAAACAGGAAAAAGCACGAGTGCTGAGCGACTGTAGCTGTTCAGGATCGTTCCATTATTTTAGGAGAAAAAATGATTTACGTCAATGACATTGTTGAGTATATGAAAAGCTATCGGTATAGTTATAGTTTCTTTGCAGTGTCTAATTGTTTTGTTTTTTTTTTTTTTTACAAATACGTTTTTTTTTTTAATATAATATCCAGCGCTGTTTTTGACCCCTTCTTTGTCATGTAATGGAACATACCTTTCTTTGAGCATGCGTAAACGCGTTCCCTGGGAAGCGTCCTTAGTTTTCCCGCGCATCAGATGTTACATTTCAAAACGTTCTCACCGTAAGGTTATTAACAACATTACATAGATAGCTAAAATACTGCTTTGCTCTTCGCAGCTGATAAGTAACATATTTACGCATATAAACCAATGGATTCACTTGACGAAGTCACACTGGAAATATTAAAAGGTAAGTTTCTAATTGACATTTACTGTTGCTGCAGTGCATTCTGTTTTTATGAATCCACAAGAATTCACCTGTCCACGTTGATACCTATAATCATTACAACACAAAACAGAAGTAGTGGGGCAAGCTAGTTTCGTGTAAATATTACATAAAATGTAAAAAATAAATGCAGGTGTTTATGTTATAAATATTTATTTTTTCATTTCCAGTTTTCACATTTATCCAGCAAACACTGGCCTGAATTGTAACTTCCACTGCACGCAGTTTGTGCATTCGAACATATTGGTACATTTAGCGCTTCTCTTGCTGTTTTAGTCATTAATGAGTGGTTTGAGGATACACAGCAACACCAGACTCTTTTTATCGAGCACCATCATTGTTAGATTTCATATATACAGAGAGTTATTATGAAATAAATGTTAGTTAAATGTCGTTGATTTATTTGTTAAAGTGATTTATTAAAAAAAGTTGTTAAAGACGTTCTGATATAGACTTCTGCTTGCTTAAAAATAAATTGAAATGTATCTTTTAAAAATGTGCCAAGTTCTAACTGCATTGCACGCGCCTCATGTTATTACTGGTAGTAAAAGCGACCACGACCCAAGTTGCTTCTATTTGAGATATCTTTAAAGAAAAACTTGCTAATTTAAAGGCCAGTATTTTAAAATTATTATCGATTTTGAGGTATCCACAATTGTAAGCTCATTGCTCGAATATAAAAAGATCGCTGCACTTGAAACTGCAGTGGGAGCACCCATCCCCCTTAACTTCGTTATAAATACCATACATGAGCACGTAATATACAGTGATCCCTCGCTATATCACGCTTCGACTTTTGCGGCTTCACTCCATCGCGGATTTTAAATGTAAGCATATCTAAATATATATCACGGATTTTTCGCTGGTTCACAGATTTCTGTGGACAATGGGTCTTTTAATTTATGGTACATGCTTCCTCAGTTTGTTTGCCCAGTTGATTTCATACAAGGGACGCTATTGGCAGATGGCTGAGAAGCTACCCAATCAGAGCACGTATTACGTATTAAATAAAACTCCTCAATGATATAAGATATGCTTCCCGCGCGGTGCTTCGCACACTTCAAAGCTCTAACAGCACGTATTGATTTTTGACTTGTTGCTTTTCTCTGTCTCTCTCACTCTCTCTGACATTCTCTGCTCCTGACGGAGGGGTTGTGAGTAGAGGGGCTGTTTGCACAGAGGCTGTTTGCTTAGAAGATACGGACGATCCTGTAAAAAATGCTGAAAGACTACCTTCACATTGATCCCTTCATTGCTGCCACTTTATCAGGGTGCTTTGCTTACTTAAAAGCCCAACAGCCCTATTGATTTTTGATTGTTTGCATTTCTCTCTCTGTCTCTGACATTCTCTGCTCCTCACGACACTCCTTTGAAGAGGAAGCTATGTTTGCATTCTTTTAATTGTGAGAAAGAACTGTCATTTCTGTCTTGTCATGGAGCACAGTTTAAACTTTTGACTAAAGGGTGTTATTTCATGTCTAGAGGGCTCTAATAATGTTAAAAAAAAACATATTTAGAAGGCCGTAAACAGGTTTTCTATGCTGTAACTGCAAAAATATTAGATTTATAAATAAAGAATCCTACTTCGTGGAAATTCATTTATCTGTCTGGAGTGGATTAACCACGATAAATGAGGGTTTACTGTATAACTGTGCGGAGAATATTTATAAACAGTGTGGGAGAGTTTCTAAGGGCTTAAAATATATAAAAATAACCATACAAACATATGGTTTCTACTTCGCGGATTTTCACCTATCGCGGGGGGTTCTGGGATGCAACCCCCGCGATCGAGGAGGGATTACTGTAAATATATATATTCTAGAGTCAGCCCTGAGTGAGACGGTGCTCTTTATTACTTTAATGGCACAGGTGAAGGCCCCAGTCTGAGTGAAATGTTAACGCCCTGCTAATTTTATACACTCACAAATTAACTTAGTAAGTCGTATGTATCATGTCCTTGATGAGGCAACATGGTAAATACACCTCTGTTGGATATCTCTACTTGCCTAAAACCTCAGTATGATATACTTGTTCAGAAAGGAAACAAAATGTAAAACATTTATAAATAGGTATCATGATTTGCACTTGTATCATCTTTCAAGAAACTCTTAAACTTATAAAAATTTGTAAATTTAGCACTTAAAGCCTAAAACCTGAGTTGGAAATGACTGCCGATATTTGTGCAGATGACATCCAAATAGATAGATAGATAGATAGATGTGAATGAATTAGATAGATAGATAGATAGATAGATAGATAGATAGATAGATAGATAGATAGATAGATAGATAGATAGATAGATAGATAGATAGATAGATAGATTCTGGTCTTCTCTGTGGTTTCAAGTTGCAAATGTTACAGAAGATCTTCTAGGGACTCTTTCACGTGAAGATCTGAACATTTCCTTATAAGCATCAAGAGGTCAGCATTATTTATTTATTTATTTATTTATTTATTTATTTATTTATTTATTTATTTTAAAGAAATATTGTTGAGCAAACAATGTAGTTATTATCACTTTTGCTATGTTGTTTTTGTTGAGATTAAAGGCTTCTGTAGCAACTTTTATGTCAGAAGTGTCCATGTCCTGATGATATTTGAGATCAAGCAGGTGAGAAATATAAATGAAAATAGGGAAAAGGAGGATGTTTATGATATGAAAGTGATGACAACATAAATATATATTTATAAATGTGGAAATCTGAAGAGTAGAAACTTGGGCTTGGTCCTTCTCAATTCAAAATTTCCATAATTCAATAAAAGCAGTTTGAAATGTCACACCTGAGCACAGGACAGCTCCTGCATCCATCAAGGCTGTTGTCCCAACCTGTTCACCTCACCATGTGAATCTTTGTGTGAACACATATTTATGTATGTTTGTGACTTATAGAAAGTCTATATTAATTTACAAATGTTTTGATAAACTTTATCATGGCACCAGAGAAGAGCGTGTTACATGTTAATTAGCACACAGAAGTTAGAATTTCACAGTACTCATGTAGCACTTATTTAGTTCAATACAACATATTGTGAAAATACTCCATATCAATAGATAACTGAGCACATATCGTTTTTGTGTTTTATCAGGAAGTAAAGAAGATGACTACTATCCTGTTTTTAGTTACCTAAAAATTTTAACAATAAAAATAGAAGCGGTCAGATATTTGAGCAATGCTGTTTTTGATTACTAATTTCATTTACGTTAAATAAAAGTAAATATTTCCATTTATGTCAGGCTTCATCAAATTTCATAATTCATAAACAGTTTATTGATAACTGCTGACTATTTTCAATGTCCTTTTTCTGTATTTTTTTTTTAACAGGAGCTGCAGTTTTCTGTGCAGCAAGATAACTTACAAGACAGCTGCACATCTCCCTCCTCTTCTGAATGCCATACTCTAAAAAATGCCAGTCTTTCACCTGCCCCTCAATCCAGTGAGCAAGGATGTTCCAGAAAACTTTTAAGAGAAGCCAGCCCCTCTAAAATCATTCAACTACCAAGCCCTGAATACATCCTTCATAGTGACGGTGAGTTGGAGCAGGTCAGAAAACACTGCAGCGCATAGAGAAAGAGGAGCATTGTATTCTCTCAAAGGATCTGCGCTGGAGATTAATTAGAAATACAACATGGTGCTCATACTGAGGACAACAACAAAGGAAGACAAATATACCTCCAAACATGAGGTTTCTTCAATAGCAAAACGTGTAGTCAAGTATTATCCAAAGCTATGTGCAGCTGAAGATCAAAATTCATGGGTGAGTGTAAGTAACTTGTTTTTATAGGGGTTTTAGACTGAGCAGTCACACCTTGTATTCACTTGCACACTTTTTAAAAGAGTGTAACCTCATTACAGGAACCTGCATTTAAACAACTCCTGAAAAGGCTACAGAATATCCGCACACCTCAGAAGCGACAGGGCTGTATGAATCATCTCGGCGTCACCACCGACAAGCCTGATGCTGCTGAAGTCGAGAATTCAGGCGAGGCCGACTCCACTACATCATCGGGGAATTCTATTACTTCAGTGACGCTTGTTAACGTGTCACCTTCTAGTCGTACCCAAGAAGTTACAGCAGAGAAAGACTGTGAACCATCTGGTAAGTGCACAGTAGAGATGGTCATATCCCATCTTAGTTCAGACTGTTTAGAAAACACAACTGATTGGATTATTCATTTATATGTTTTTGCAGCAGTTGACACTACAAAACACTACAGGATCTTTACAAGAAGCCAAAGCCAAATAAATTTGCAGTTACTCAGCTCCTTGATCATGAATTTAATGCACAGAGGTCAATTATAGATTATATGGGAGGCTTACCCAGGCATTAAAGAACTGGATCATGTAAGTACATAAAACATAGACATTTGACGGAAATATTTTTGAAAATGGTTTCTTAAAACAAAATATGTGCTGACTTAGAGTGTACTTATTTTATAGTTAATGGATCAAATGCATTGTATTCTTAGTTGGAATAATAATCTAAACTACATCACAGAAGTTAAGAGCAGATGGACCAGTTTTTATGGAAAAGCACAGCTGTATGGAGTAATGAAGAAGATCCTGAAGCGTCCACATAGCACGATGAGGGTAACATTTGTCATGTATATTTTATTCAAACTCATTTTATAGTTAGTTATGCACTTTACTCAGTGTTACAGCATGATAGGCCTAAATGAAAATCAAATTGAAGTTGTTTAACGTTATGCTACTTTGCAGTTGATGTCTATATTATAGTAAGCCAAACTTTGACAAATTTTCATGCAAAATATTATTGCTGCTGTCGTTGCCAGTAACTGTTGATTTGTGAATTCCAGGTTCCCATTTCTTCATTGTATTAGAAAGTTGTATTGTGTTATTCTGAAATAAATTTTTGTCTTTTAATGATGTTTTTAAAAAGCCATTTATTAGCATTGTAAATAGTTTTGTCTAGTATCTTTTTAAGACACAACAGAATAATAAACTGACTGACACCATCCTTTATTAGGTATAAATAATGAAGGAATATTTTAAAGAATACTTAAAACTTTAAATATGATCTATGTAAGGTTCATTTCAATTGTTCATTCATGTTCTAGTATATTAGTAGGTAAAAATAATACCAGACATCATATCATTTTTGTTATAAATCATTCTTAATTTAAAGCTTGCTGTATGTTGTTGTTTTCATTAAAAGGAGAATGTTTGAGTTATATTAGAACATAATGCGAAAGATATTTAATAAGAATTGTGTTTTTTTTTTTTTTTTCATTAGTGAAAAATGCCATCGCCATGTTTAGAGCTCTGCCATCCATGTTTCCTTCACTTCCTCTACCCCCAAAAAAGCTGGGAAACAAAACATGAAGCATTAGTTCATGGCCTTAAGGTAAAACTTTGCATTTTCACATTTTCTAAAGGAAAAATAAAGACAGTTACTGCAATTCTATCCATCTGTGACTGGCAGCCATTTCCAGTGTTGTTTTTAATGTTAGCTACAGGAACGACATTATACATTAAACGGTTTGATTAAAAGGGCTCAACAGAATATAACAATCTTCAATTTTTAGTGATTCCTTTGCTATTTCAATTACAAGTTGTGTATAACTGCTTCTGTTAAAATTAGCATATTAATTCAGTATTATAAATAAGTAAATGTATAATAAATCTGTATAGGACTACAGAGGATAAAACCAATTCAGCCTGTTTTTCTTTCTTGGTTTTTGTTTGTCTTGAAGACCTCCGAGAATCCTGATGCCTTTCTACAGCAAAGACCGACCACTGACTAGCACCGTCCTTATTGTGGACCAAGATAACTGCATGCTGGCTGTTGGAAGTGAGCCGGTGACGACTTTCACTCAAGAAATGTTGCAGAAACGTATCATGTACCTTATGGCGTACTATTATGCGCAACATCTAACATGTCCTAAAGTGCACTGCCGCTGTGCTCTCTGCAATTCAAACTGAAATATTACTGGACACAATTTGAAGGGAAAATGCAAATATGCTAGAAGAAAAATTGTGTGAGCCAAATGTAGAACTGGAAATACATGTCTATGATGTACTGTATATAATTACCATAATATTTGAAAATCAATTAGATAAATTATAAATAATTTGATTTTTTTGTGGATTTTAACATGTTCGGTTGTATTTTCTTTGTCCTGTTTTTTGGCAAAGTTACCGCTGTTAAAATTTTGTTTATGTAATTAAGTTTGTTATGCATTTCTGACTGTGACAAGATGAGACAGTCCTGAACTACAATGTACAATAATGATATGGATATGACTTCTGTGTCAACTCATTTTCATGTGCTTATGTTTTTCTCTGTTTCTGTATTGTAAACACAGCAGCAGTGCTGTTGGATACTGATGTAATACTTAAATAAAGAGCAGTGCTAATTATTATGTCTTTATTGTAAGTTATTTTATGTATTCAGGAAGCCAACATATATCAGGGAACTATATCTTAATTATGTGTCTTGAATGTAGGAATCAATTCCTAATTCAAACCTCTGCTAAAATATTTTATTTGTTCAAATGTTCACAACACTTACACTCACACAGGCCTTTCTCAATGAGCATTTGTGGGGTGTGGGTGGAAATTGGAATATTCAGAGGAAATCAAGGAAAACATCATTGAGACAAAAGCATGCCTATGAACTATGAGAGCTAGGAGGGAGCAGCAATGAACATGGCAACCCCACTCCACCATTACATTCAATTTGATAGCACTGTGGAATCTCATATTTATTCTACAGAGGACTTTAGGCTTTGGTACACTGAATTCTATCTATCTATCTATCTATCTATCTATCTATCTATCTATCTATCTATCTATCTATCTATCTATCTATCTATCTATCTATCTATCTATCTATCTATCTATCATCAGGCGTGCTAATTGATAATATTCTTGACATTGTAAACTCGTCATTAGATACGGGGGTATTCCCAGACTGTCTTAAGACTGCTATAGTTAAACCTCTACTCAAGAAGAATAATCTCGACTCCTCTGCTTTTGAAAATTTTAGACCCATCTCTAACCTGCCTTTCTTAAGTAAAATTTTAGAGAAGGCACTCATTATGCAGCTAAATGACCACCTCAATAAACCTGCTATTCTTGATAAATTTCAGTTGGGTTTTAGAGCAAATCACAGCACAGAAACTGCACCCGTTAAAGTAGTAAATGACTTGCGGGTAAATGCAGACAGAGGCGATTTATTTGTTCTCATCCTCTTAGATCGGAGTGCCGCATTTGACACCATTGATCACAATATTATCAGAAATCGCCTTAGTCAATGGGTGGGCCTCTCTGGCAGGGTCCTTAATTGGTTTGAATCCTACCTGGCAGGTACAAAATTCTTTGTTAGTTGTGGTAATTACAACTCAAAGACACATGATATCTGATATGGTGATCAGATTATCTCAGGGTACAATGTGAGCTACCACAGCTATGCTGATGACACACAGCTGTACTTATCAATAGCACCTGATGACCCCGACTCTCTCGATTCACTAACACAATGTCTGACTTGTGTTTCTGAAAGGATGAATAGTAATTTTCTCAAGCTAAATAAAGAGAAAATAGAAATTTTAGTGATTGGCAATGATGGAGACAATGAGATTATTAGAAATAAACTTGATGTATTAGGATTAAAAGTCAAGCTGGTAAAGAAGTTAGGGGTAACTGTTGACTGTAACCTGAATTTTAAATCGCATATTAATCAGATCACTAGGACAGCATTTTTTCACTTAAGAAACATAACAAAAGTTAGACCTCTTATATCACTGAAAGATGCTGAGAAATTAGTTCACGCTTTTGTTTTCTGTCGTCTAGGTTACTGTAACGCACTCTTCTCAGGACTACCCAAAAAAGACATAAATCGTTTGCAACAAGTGCAGAATGAAGCTGCTAGAATCCTAACTAGGAAAAGAAAATCTGAGCACATCTCTCCAGTTCTGATGTCACTACACTGGTTACCTGTGTCATTCAGAATTGACTTTAAAATACTGCTTATGGTTTACAAAGCCTTAAATAATCTCACTCCATCTTATATATCGGAATGTCTGACACCTTATATTCCAAATCGTAACCTTAGATACTCAAATGAGTGTCTGCTTAGAATTCCAAGAGCAAAACTTAAAAGAAGTGGTGAGGCGGCCTTCTGCTGTTATACACCTAAAATCTGGAATAGCCTGCCAATAGGAATTTGCCAGGCTGATACGGTGGAGCACTTTAAAAAACTGCCGAAAACACATTACTTTAACATGGCTTTCTGATAACTTCACCTTCATTTAATCCTGATACTCTGTATATTCAATTCATTATAATAACTATTCATGGTGGCTTTAAAATCCATACTAATCCCTACTCTCTCTTCTGTTTCTTTTCCCGGTTTTCTGTGGTGGCGATCTGCGCCATCACCACCTAATCAAAGCACTGTGATGTCCCTACATTGATGGATTAAAGGCCAGAAGTCTACATGACCATTATCAAGTCCTTCCAAGAGAACCCTAAATACAAAGAGGACTGTTTCATTTATGTTAGGTAGAATGCCCAGAGGGGACTGGGCAGTCCAGGTTCCCTAAGCTGTGTGGATATCGGGGCAGGAATTTCCACTCTGCTTCCTATCCTGCAGGGATTGAACCAGAGGGGAGCAGTGTTGCTATGAATGTGGCCGCTGTAGTTACAGCTGGAGGTGTTGTCCGTAGAGGACGTCCGGAGTGCGTGGACACTGGGTCAACACCTCCAGACCTGTTAGTTATGTCTTTACAGGACTGAGCTGTAGATCCCAATCCTGGAGAAGACCAGCCCTCAAGGGATGTGCCACTGTGCCCCACCGGGCTTAGATGAGGAAGGGGCACTATGGCGGACGGCCAGGGCCCATGCCGGCTGGGATGCCCCTTCGATACCTGGTCCGGGGGAACAGCCATGGGTGGCATGCTACTTCCCCTGGAATGCTTGGTGGTGAAGGGGTGTCTACCACAATATATATACAGTATATATAT
>JANRMT010028174.1:1391983-1407154 GCA_026402145.1 Polypterus bichir lapradei
TTCTTCCCTCTGGTCCCCCAATGATGACGTCAAACTCCCATACACCACCACGCCTTCCCAGCATCCATCACGTCTGATTTCCAGTCCGCCCCTTTATATTGTCCCTCCAAACCCTCCATTTTGTCTTTTGTTTTCATGCTATTTGTGTCTGAAGGAAAGACCTCTTTTTTGTTACAGTATACGGAGCACAAAACCCCAAACCCTTTATGCTGTGTTTTGTGCTTTATTCACAGTGGCGTAGCTGGCAGGATTAACGAATACCCGAGAAGATGACTGAAAGGCAGGACTTAAATACGGTGCTGAACACTTTGGCCACCGAACTGCAAGCATTAAAGGTGGATCACACCACCACGAAGGCAGAGCTCACAGATGCGAGGAGACGACTTGCTGCAGCTGAAATGGTAAAGCCAGAGCCCACGCGGCCGCCGCCTCCTCCTATCCTTCCACTATCGGTGGCGGATGACATAGAGTCGTACCTCGAGATATTCGAGAGGACGGCCACCCAGAATCAGTGGCTGCGTGCGGAGTGGACCGCTATTTTGGCCCCGTACCTGAAAGGCCCGGCGCAGTGGGCCTATCATGATCTCCCTGAGGAGGAAGCCGCCCAGTACACACTCCTGAAGGCTGAGATTTTCAAACGCTACGGCGTAACCTCCGACCAGCAGGCGAGGGAGTAGCGACACTGGCAGTTTGACCCCAATGGCCCACCTAGGGCGCAAGCCTTCGAGTTTTGGGGAAAGATCGGGCGCTGACTACGGCCAGACGTCAACCAGGTTCGACAGGTGGTCGAGCTCGTGGTCTGCAAGGCTTTTATATACGCCATGCCGGATTATCTCGCCCAGCAGGTCCGGAGACATCCGTTTAAAAACATGGACGGCCTTCTCGAGGTACTCAAGCACCAACTGGCGGTAAACCAACTCGGGGAGGCGGAGAAGCCGGCTCGCGGGGTCCGACAGGGACGAGTGGCCATGCCAGAGGCCACCCGCCGCGGTCTGGAGGCTCCGGCTAAACCACGCGACAGACCCTCCTCCTCGCCGCGCTGTTTCAAGTGTGGTGAGGTGGGACATATCGTCAGCTCCTGTTGCCTGAAGCATGAGCCCATGGACTGCAGCTGGATCCGGGGTGAGAGGTACTGCACTCTGTCTAATCCCCTGACAGTTAAAAACACAGGAGTGGTGTTAATTAATGGGCACTCGGTGGTGGCGCTGTTTGACTCCGGGAGTAACATTACCATTGTTGCCCGCCGTTATGTTTTACCACGACACTGGACTGCTCCAAACTCAAGGGTCACATGCATACATGGGAAGACCAGGTCATATAGGTCCGCCTATTGCTACATAACCTGGAAAGGGGAACCTAAAAAGATGTTTATATTCGGACATGACTGGTCAGAAAGTAAATGCGGTGGAACAGTCACCACTCTGGAAGCCAGGTTGGGTCTGATCATGGAGGGAAAGGTCCCCTCCCAGCTGCTCCCATACCGTGCACTTCAGCAACTATTGATGACGCAGGAGAACCTTCCTCGCCGGCGGACCTCAATCCGGAAATACAACCGGATGAGGCTCCGTCACAAGAAGACATGTCTCCCGATCCCCTAGCCAGCATGAAGTACCAATTCCGCTTCACGCCGGCTTCATTTAAGAGAGAACAGTGGAATGATGATTCCCTGAAGTTTGTCCGGAATGTGATAGTATCCGCGAACGACATATCGTTAGCTGATCCCATGCCACCGGGACCCCACTTTGTACTAGATAAGGAATTGCTGTATTGAGTTGCGGAACACGAAGGTGAGGTACGGAAGTTGTTGCTAGTCCCGCGGACCTACCGGCGGCAAGTGTGTGAACTAGCACATGCCCACCTCCTAGGCGCCCACCTCGGGGCCGAAAAAACACTGGAGAGGCTAAAACTCTGGTTTTATTGGCCTGGGATTAACGAGGAAGTCCGGCGCTTCTGTCAGTCCTGCCCAGTCTGCCAGTTGCGCCAGATTCCCAGAAGGGACCGTGCTCCTCTTGTCCCAATTCCCCTCATTGACGTGCTATTTGAAAGGATTGGTATCGATCTAGTGTGACCCGTGGAACCTTCAACACGAGGCAACAAGTACATTTTGGTAATGGTCGATTATGCAACTCGATACCCAGAAGCAGTTCCCCTGCGAGCTGCCAATTCGAAGAACATTACACGGGAACTCGTAGCCCTCTTTGTCTGGGTGGGTATACCTAAAGAAGTCCTCATGGACCAAGGTACTCCCTTCACTTCGGATACATTCAGGGAGGTAGTCAAGTTGATCCGCATTAAGCATCTCAAGGCGTCTGTATACCACCCCCAGACTGATGGGCTGGTGGAACTTTTTAATCAGACCCTGAAACAGATGCTCCGCAAGGTAGTCAGCACGGACGGTCGGAACTGGGACCAACTTTTACCCCTGGTGCTTTTCGCTTATCGGGAGGTGCCTCAAGCCTCCACCGGCTTTTTCCCTTTTGAACTCCTATATGGACGCCAACCCAGAGGTATTTTGGATGTACTGAAAGAGGGCTGGGAAGGAGAGGCACTTCCCTCCACCAATATCCTAGAACATATCACGCAGTTACGCGATAGGCTAGAGAAAATCAGGCCCCTCCTAAAGGAACACATGTCTAAGGCTCAAGCAGCGCAGGCCCGCAATTACAACAGAAACTCGTCCCTACGCGAGTTTCAGCCGGGGGACCATGTAATGGTGCTCGTGCCCACTTCCCACTCCAAACTGTTGGCCCATTGGCAGGATCGGTACGAGGAAAAAGAGAGGAAAGGGCTCGTGGACTATTTGGTGCTTCAGCTGAATCGTCATCCGAGCGAGAGGGTCTACCACATAAACCTGTTGAAACTCTGGAGGGACAGGGAAGAACCGCCCCTCCCCGTGCCAACCCTCTCCCTTTTCTCGGAAAAAGATGTCCTTAACCTCGGCCCCAATTTGAGTCCCCATCAGCGACAGGAGCTCATTGGAGCGATCCGGTCAGTCCGAAGTGGTCAGTGAAGCACCAGGGCGGGCCGCGCTGATTCAGCATGACATTGTGACAGACCCGAGGGTGGTAGTCAGGGAATGGCCCTATCGCCTCCCAGAGGCAAAACGTATGGAGGTGGAGCTAGAGGTACAGCGGATGTTGGATCTGGACGTTATTGAAGAAAGCCATAGCCCCTGGTCCAGTCCAATCGTCCTCGTATCTAAGCCAGACAGCTCCTGGAGATTCTGTAACGATTTCAGACGCCTCAATCAGGTCTCCAAATTTGACGCCTACCCCATGCCCCGGATAGATGAGTTACTTGAAAGGCTGGAGACGGCCCGTTATCTGACTACCCTGGTCATGACTAAAGGGTACTGGCAAATTCCCTTAACGGCATCCGCAAAAGAGAAAACAGCTTTCAGCACCCCTAGTGGACACTGGCAATACAAGGTCCTCCCATTTGGATTGCACAGGGCACTAGCGACCTTCCAGCATCTGGTAGACAGAGTGTTACGTCCCCACCAGTCCTATTGTGCCGCCTACCTGGATGATGTGGTCATTTTATCGGCACCTGGGAGGAGCATGTATTGCAAGTTTACGCCATCCTCCTGACTCTAGTGAAAGCCGGCCTCCACATCAATCCCGGAAGTGTTATTTTGGCTTGAACGAGGCCAAGTATTTGGGCTACCTGGTAGGGGGTAGGCTGGTGAAACCACAGTGTACTAAAGTTAAAGACATCCTGGAATGGCCCCGTACGGTGGACAATGAGCAGGTGCAAGCCTTCCTGGGATTAGCGGGGTATTATCGCCGGTTTGTACCTCGGTTTTCTGAGAGGGCAGCACCCTTGATGGAACTGACAAAGAAGCGGGCCCCTTTTCAAGTGGTGTGGAATAGCAAGGCGGAACGAGCATTCAGTGACTTGAAAATGGCCCTTAGCTCAACACCTGTTTTGAGAACAGCTGACTTTTCTCATCCTTTTCTCCTCCAGACCGATGCTTCGGACACTGGTCTCGGCGCCGTGTTGAGCCAGAGCGTCGATGATGTCAAACACCCCGTCATGTACCTAAGCCGGAAACTGCTGGACCGGGAGACCAGAAGCCTTGGCCATTAAGTGGGCGGTAACGTATCTGCGGTATTACCTCCTGGGTCGGGAGATCACCTTGGTGACGGACCATGCATCGGGAGTCGAATCCCCGGGTCACGAGGTGGTTTTTGGACTTGCAGCCCTACAAGTTTATTGTCACTTATCGCCGGGGTGGCCTGCAGGCCAATGCTGATGCTCTCTCCCGGGTCCCCGCCCCCCCGGGTCGGGCTGTCTCGCCCCGGGGGGGTGGGGGGGGGGGGGGGGGGGTCATGTCACACACGAGCGCATCGGGAGCAGCTGAAGGACCCGACGCGCACCGCGATAAAGCTGGCCAGGGGACGAAGGCAGCATACTAACCTCTCTCTCTCTTGTTCCGTTGAAAAGACGAAGCGACGCCGCCATAAACCAACCCGGAATAAACAAAGGACTGCACTTCCAGGTTCCATTCTTCCCTCTGGTCCCCCAATGATGACGTCAAACTCCCATACACCACCACACCTTCCCTGCATCCATTACATCTGATTTCCGGTCCGCTCCTTTATATTGTCCCTCCAAACCCTCCATTTTGTCTTTTGTTTTCATGCTATTTGTGTCTGAAGGAAAGACCTCTTTTTTGTTACAGTATACGGGGCTCAAAACCCCAAACCCTTTACAGGTATGCTGTGTTTTGTGCTTTATTCACAACTAGCAGACCTCGTGCGCTTCGCTGCAGTCACTTTAGTTGGAATAATTATGTATCTAAATGCGACTTATAGAACTTCTTTATATACAACATTTTTTATTTGTCCTCCTGGAGCCAAAATATATAAATTTCCTCTATGACTAATTCGTGAACATGCTACATAAAAAATAGAAACGGGAAAAATGGCAACACCGCTGGGAACACCGGCACACCGCGTCTACTAAACATTAAGAAACACTAATTAGAAACACTAAAGGAAAAAATACTATTCAGCAAATACTGCATCTAGTAAACAGTAAATCAGTAAAGGAGAGAGGATTAAACACTAAGGAAAAAGAACGGCAAGACCGCGTTAGCTACAGAGCTCAGCTCGGAGCGAAATGAAGTGAATGAAATGACATGAATGGGAGGCGAGATGATCACTTGACTCCCCCACCCGCCTTAACTCTCCGTCCCTCCACAAACACACAAACACAGCCTCTTGGATCCCAACTCTCCTGTATATGTATACATATGTATATGTACTGTATATATACAATATATTATACCTGCCAAATAATACAAAGAGTACACGACACATGTTTAGCTCTAATTGGGGCTTATCAAATGTTTGCACCTTTGCTTCCCCTCCTGGGGATTGAATATCAGCACCTGAGGCAATGGCTCAGATGTTGCACCACGGCAGCTGATTCACTTACGTGACAGGGTGTATATCTATATCAGGGATTCCCAAATGAAGCCCTGGAGACCCACTGTGGCTGCAGGTTTTTGTTCTAACCAGATTCCTAATCAGTGACAACACCTGTTAAAGCTGAGCTCATTTAATTAGCTGGGATTTTTTTTCCCTTTTATTTGTACATCAGTGCCATCTGCTGGCTCAGAATAAGTGAAACATAATGATAATAATAATAATTCATTTTATTTTTAAGGCACTTTACATTTGTAGTAAACCTGAAAGTACTACATAAAAAAATTTAAACTAAGACAAAAACAAGATAAAAACAAAGATAAAACAATAATTAGAGGCATTTTTCTTAATATGCTTTCCTAAATAGAAAAGTCTTTAACTGTTTTTTAAAACAGCCCACAATCTGCTGTGTTCTCAGAGTCTCTAGTAGGTTATTTCAGAGCCGTGGAGCAGCAACTGCAAAGGCTCGGTCACCCATTGTACGAAGTTTGGTCACTGGAGGGCGAAAGGAGGTGGGTATTTGAAACACGAAGGTTTCTTGTAGTGGATTGTAATATAAGAAGTTCCTTAAGGTATTGTGGAGCATTTCCATGGATATACTGGTGAGTGAGCAAACAAAGTTTGTATTCAATACGGAGAAGAATAGGGAGCCAATGAAGTGACCGAACGATTGGTGAAATGTGTACATATTTCCACACCCTCATTAGGATCCTTGCAGCACTATTTTGAATTTGTTGGAGCTTTTGAAGGATCTTGCTGGGGATCCCGATGAGGAGTGCATTATAATAGGCCAGCCTGGAGGAGACAAAGGCATGAACCAGCTTTTCAGCATCACAAAGGGAAAGACAGGAACGGAGTTTGGCTATGTTTCGAAGATAAAGGAATGCAATTTTACAGAAGTGATGGACATGTGTATCAATTGACAAATGGGAGTCTAATTTGACACCCAGATTTGTAACAGAAGGGGCGAAAGTAATGGTATGACCAGAAAAGGAAATACAATTTAAAGAGGAAAGAAGTTGATGGGGGGTACCAATTCAGAGCTTCAGATTTGGTGCTGTTCAGCTTAAGAAAGTTCTTGGACATCTAAGCCTCAATCTCATGCAAGCAGGAGGAAAGAGTTGATGGAAGTGTAAAAGAAGTCGAATCCAGTCTCACATAGAGCTGCATATCTGAACAGGCTGAAGTCAAACTAGCAGACCAAGGTTCAAGGTCAAGGTTCTCTTTCAGAAAAGTGAGGACTGATCTTTACAGGTGAGAGGGGAGCTGTGTCTCAAGAAAAATCGCTTGATTTACAGGATGGACTTCATCCCTCTCCTCACCTAAGGTCATGACTGAAAGAATAAGATTACTAAGTACAAGCAGCAGAAATGTGGTTTCTTTGCAGGGCCACCAGGCTGACACTCCCTTGAAGGACAAGAAACTCACTGATTCCTAATAGCCTCAGAGCAGGGTCTCTGCTTCCTCAGAGGAGTCAGTTGAGATGGTCTTGGTATGTCAAAAGGATGGAAAATCTTAATCTTAATGTTGGGGAGATTTAAATTTTTTTGCTGGCTTGGGAACACCTTGGAATTCCCCAGAAGGGGATAGAATCTGAAGTGGGTTACATGAAGTCATGCGTGATCTTCTTGTCCTGCTGCCACTGTGACCTTTACCATTAATGATTGTGGGAAAAGATGAAATGAGATAAGATGAAACCCTATTAGGTCCAAGAACTTCCACAAGAATATTCAATTCTTCTTCTTCTTCATCTTCATATTATGTACATCCTCTTTCATTTGTTGAAAGATTAAGGGAAATTCCATTGTAAATCGACTGTGCCAATTATTCTGTCACCTCTTTTGTTAATCTTCTAAGAATGGTTTATGATTCTGATGCTCAAGGGACTGTGTGGCCTCCTGAACCCTTCAGTGTGTGCCATATCGTCCTTGTCATTAGGTGCTTTTCTGGAGTTCATCAGGGACTCTTAGGAATGCTAAGCGTTCAGAATATTCCATTTTCATGTCACTGCAACACTTAAAGTGATGTAGTGGAAAGTTTTTGGTCCTCCTGATTGTGATTTTCTGCCTGCTGGGTATTACCAGTGAGAAGTTGAGAACTTTCCCCATAGCAATGACAATATAGAAGGTAAGCACCCTGAAAAGTAACAATTCCACACAGGTCAAACTCTGAATGTATTGATTCTGTTTTCAGAATACGAAGCTGACCCTTGAGGAAGAAATCCACTGAAATAAGAAGAAGCCAATCAAAGTCGAGAAAGAAGGTAAATCAGTAGGGCACCAAAATGGGAAGAATGGACGTGGTAACACTTAGCACTTGGCACTTTTTCTTTTCTCTTAAATATTACAAATTTCAGCACTGGGACCCCTGCTGGTCACATGGCATCTTTCAGCCTTTCATTCTTTTTACAAACTTGCTTATTCCAGTATAAGGTTACAGGGGTCCTGCTCTTCCACTTCCCACATTAGAACCAATACAAACTCTGGAGCTTTCAAATGAATGTTATGTTTGTTCATGATGCGGAGGACACCATCCATCCATCCATCCATCCATCCTCTTCCACTTATCCGAGATCGGGTCGCGGGGGCAGCAGCTTGAGCAGAGATGCCCAGACTTCCCTCTCCCCGGCCACTTCTTCTAGCTCTTCTGGGGGAATCCCGAGGCGTTCCCAGGCCAGCCGAGAGACATAGTCCTTCCAGCATTTCCTGGGTCTTCCCCGGTGCCTCCTCCCGGTTAGACGTGCCTAGAACACCTCACCAGGGAGGCGTCCAGGTGGCATCCTGAACAGATGCCCGAGCCACCTCATCTGACTCCTCTCGATGCGGAGGAGCAGCGTCTCTACTCTGAGCTCCTCCCAGGTGACTGAGCTTCTCACCCTATCTTTAAGGGAAAGCCCAGACACCCTGCAGAGGAAACTCATTTCAGCCGCTTGTATCCGCAATCTCGTTCTTTCGGTCACTACCCATAGCTCATGACCATAGGTGAGGGTAGGAACGTAGATCGACTGGTAAATTGAGAGCTTTGCCTTACGGCTCAGCTCCTTTTTCACCATGACAGACCGATGCAGAGCCCGCATCACTGCGGATGCCACACCGATCCGCCTGTTGATCTCACGCTCCATTCTTCCCTCAATCATGAACAAGACCCCTAGATACTTGAACTCCTCCACTTGGGGCAGGATCTCGCCTCCAACCCTGAGAGGGCACTCCACCCTTTTCCGACTAAGGACCATGGACTTGGATTTGGAGGTGATGATTCCCATCCCAGCCGCTTCACACTCAGCTGCGAACCGATCCAGAGAGAGCTGAAGATCACGGCCTGATGAAGCAAACAGGACAACATCATCTGCAAAAAGCAGTGACCCAATACTGCGGAGGACACATTTTTATTAATTATTTACATTACATTTGAGTCCATGTGATGATTTCATTATTTAGAGAAGCAGGTGGACACTGAAGGAGAGTCGGTTGGGCCTGTCACTGTCTGTCCATTTCTTTTGATAATTGTAGTGGAAGAATTAAGTTGGTTCGGGGTTAAATTACAACCACTGCACACATCCGGTCAGGGATGGATGAAGATGTCCAAATTCTATTTATTAATTTCTTCCAAACTTATAAAATTGTGAAGGTATGGTCTAAATAAAATAATAAACACAAATTAGCTATCCCAGTTTCTTTCTCTTCAGTTTGTCAATGTTAACATTAGTCTATAACAGATACTGTTATTTATCTAGTAGATGGCATAATACACAAAAGATATCATCAATATCGGAAATTACTAGAACGTTAAACCATAAAGAATTTACTCAAATTAAATAAGTAATTATTCTTAACATATATACATATTATACATGAGGAAACAATAATACTGTAATTCTATAATAAACAATATGTGTGAAACTCCAAATAGCATCTGTTGAACTATACTTTAGCTTCCTCAAACGTCCATATTTAAAAACTGTACTAAATATATATCCAAATTACAAATTTAAACACATAAACAATATACTTTAAGGACAAACAATTCAATTCCACTTACTTTATAATTAATTACGCAAACTTTCACATCTAAATGAAGCTCCTACTCTATTCTACTGCTCAGATGCCATTAAACTAATCTATAAGGTTTAAAGTGAAGCCCTGTGATTGGCCAAGTTCCAAGTGCCAATCACAATCTATACTAATAAAAGGCAAAGCCCTCACTCACTGACTCACTGACTCATCACTAATTCTCCAACTTCCGGTGTAGGTAGAAGGCTGAAATTTGGCAGGCTCATTCCTTACAGCTTACTTACAAAAGTTAAGCAGGTTTCATTTTGAAATTCTACGCGTCATGGTCATAACTGAATCCTACTTACGGACTTATATACAGCCATAGCCTGCAGCTCGGTCGCCGTGTGAGGCGGAGTTGCGGCTCCCATCACCACGCTTCCCATGTAGTTGGCTGCCTGTCTATATTGCGTCCCCCATACCCACGCCTCCCACGTAATTGAGTGCCTGCCCATATAAGGCCGTCCGTCAGCAGCAATCCAATAGACATGCTGCTGCTAAATATTCACAGGCAAATCAAAAAGTTAATACCGGGAATGCCTGTTAAAATGGAAAAAGTTCCAACAGCACGTGGAGCTGATGTTTTCTGGCCCACTAATAGGCAAAGACGAGAGTGAGAAATGCAGCTACCTGCTCCTGTGGACTGGGGAAAAAGGAAGAGACATTTTTAACACATGGACTCTCACCCAGGAGGAAGCCAAGGTACTGAAAACTTATTATGACCATTTTGAGGCGTTTGTCATGCCTAAGACGAATACAATATTCGTGAGATACAAGTTTAATTAGAAGACGCAGGGTATAAATGAGACTTTTGATCACTTTGTAACGGAGTTAAAATTGCTGGTGAAGGACTGTGCTTATGCAAACGAAGATGAGATGGTCAGGGATAGACTAGTGTTTGGCACAAACTGAGCGAAAGTGCGAGAGAAACTTTTAAGTGCCGGGTCTGAGCTAACAATAAATAAAGCCGTGAACATTGTGATATCGCACGAGATAGCACAAGCACAGCTGAGAACCTTCGATGCATGTACTCCGAGTGGCTCACGTGAACTGACTGTGAACGCAGTACGCAGACAACAAGCAACAGCTCCAAAGAGCGCTGAACAAAAAACGCACTACGCAATTGAGACGGCAGCGAAAGAATATGAAGCGAGTGACGCATACAAGCATATTCATAAGTGCAGGTACTGCAGAAACAAAGAACACGGTGGAAAAAGTCAAAGTCCAGCTAAAGGACGACAGTGTAAAAAATGCGGTAAATTGAACCACTTCGCTAAAGTTTGCAGGACTGGGAAAGGTAAACCCGTGCATGCAGTGTGTGATGTCTCAGATAAAGAGGAAGACGAGCTGTTTATTGATGCAGTAAGAAAGGAACAACCCTCTGAATCTGAACAAGCCTTTGTAGACATATCAATAGGAAAGCAAGGTGTAAAGCTTAAGTTTAAATTAAGTTCATAGACACACTGCCACTAAATATTCGCAGGCAAATCCACCACTTAATACCGGGAATGCCTGTTAAACAACTTAGATTCACGAGTACCGATTTGGGTAGTGAACACTTCGATGAATGAAACCTGTTATCTTTACAACGGTTGACAAACATGGAATGTAACTTGAACACAACACATCCTCCAAATACGAACCTGATTGAAAGAAATAATGATAATCAAATCCTTGATGATAGCAACACTCATAACAGTGACAAAACAATTACATTGACAATCATGTTACGTTATTATTAAAATGTTTCCTTTTCTTTTTCATAACTTCTTTAACACACTACTTCTCAGCTGCGAAGCGCGGGTATTTTGCTAGTAACTAATAAATCAAGGTGGATGACAACTAATCAAAGGGATAAAACACATAAATAATATATTGCCTTTTCAACATTAATCGTGAAATTCGAGCCGGTGGGTTCACCAAGTGGGTTCTTTCCTCTCCAGTTAGGGACGATTGTGTGATGAACTCTATTTATTTAAATGTTTTTTTTTTTTGTTTTATTCACTGTGGTGGTTGGCACAATCTGTTCAACCCTTCTGTTCCTCACTGGCTCCTTTAAATCCCAATTCCACCTCGTCCATGACTAGGTTGGACGTCTTCTAGTTTTAGCTACCAATTCATCCTTTTCATAAAACATAATATTTTAGGTTAATCTCTCATTCTGATCTTCTAGTGGTCTTTGTCCACAGCTGACTATATATAGTATGACCACTGGCCTTCACTCAAGGTAACCATTCATATGATTTTGATTTTCTTAAGCCAGACAAAATAAATCATTCTTCTTCTGCTTACCTCTCTTGACAATACGTTATCTTCTCTATCAGAGGATCATATCCATTACTGTGTGCCCCCTCTTCACTAACAGGGATGTCATGTGCCATGCAGGTCCAATTAAATAACAAAAATAACAAACCTCTCATGCATTGTGAGTACAACTCTGAAGTTATAGTCATGGAGTTTTTGGTGGTTTTGGTGGACCAGTAGTACTCCCTTGTGCTGTAATTTATTTCTGTTTCTGCTTTTCTCATTTTTATCTTATTTCTACCATCTTTCTCTTTCTCACTCTCTCTATTTCTCTCTCTCTGTCCTCTATAGTGGATGGCATGGATCAGCCCCACCGCCAGAAAATCTTGGGCCTCTGACAATTATGTCTGAGCACCTGGGCCCCCTGCGATAATTTTCCCTCCCCAAGATGATTGAGTGACGTGCCTACGCTACACTCAAGCTTAACATCAATCACATTGAAATTTCGTGCAACCGTAATTAAATTTATATAATATTGTGTCGTGTGTCATGTCTCATGAAGTATGGAGGGTCTGGTAGCTCTGAATTAAAAAGACTAACAGAGTTGACATGTCTTTTTACAACATTTTTATTTCTGTATGTGTATCTCATGATATGATATCAGCGATCACAGTGCCCACCTTTGGACCTTAACATCTGTGTCACACACGCTCTTGATGTGAATCACCTCATCTTTCAAATGATGTGACAGGTCTGTTGAATAATTTGCATCTAAATTTGCACAAGAGGCTGAGTATCTCCTCCGAGCTCAGGCTCCTAAAGTTTAAAATTAGACAAAAAAAGGTCACATATGTTGTTTAGGCTTTAAAAACACCCAGACAATTCTGAAATTAAGGAATCCACCATAACATGAAACAAGACTCTTCTGAATTTTACTTCTGGATCTTGGGATTCCTGATCATCTGCTTCTGCGTCAGCTCCGTCCGACTCAATAAGATGCCTTGGTCTTCTGCAATGCTGACTTGATTTGAACGCTGCAGGGATTTCTATTTAATTTGCTGCAGCTTTAGCCTCCCACTGCTGGGGACCCTGACAGGTGTCATGGTTGCCCCCCCCTGGCGGTGGCTCTGCATGGATGTGACAGCATTTCAGCTCACATGGCTGGTGGTATTTTCACCATGAGTGAGGTCATAAAAATACTGGGACAGTGGTCAACTTCCTCCCAGAGCAAGTTTGTTCCGCTAACTCACAAGGTGGCAGCAAATTTCTGGCTGTGCTCCATTTTGGACACCCACTGGACTGTATAGGATATGCAGTCTTGTTATTATCTGCAGTTTTTTATTCACTTTTTGTAGGTTCCTTTGAACATACAGTATAAGACAAAGTTGGACATGGACAAAGTCTATGTCTATGTAAGATATAGGGTCAAGGATTCTGGTAATGACATTAGTTTCAATTTGAGGATAATATAAAAAAGTACAAACTTGTTAGGTTTACGCTATGACACCATTTTTAATTTGCCTTAGTCATCATCTATCTGGAACTTCTGTCTAAGGTACCATGGCGATCGCCTCCTGGATTTCGCCAGGAAGTCACGTCACTAAGATGATTATATTTAGACCAGCTGTGTAAGCCCATGATGTAAAAACCCTGGGCTCCTCAAAACCATGGATTCTGGCATTTCAATCAATCAATTGCATCGGTTGTGCATCAGCGACTAACCAAGGCTCTCTTTCCTTGGTGGGTTCGTTTTGCCAACATGTTCGCCTCGCTTGTATACTATTGGTTAAGCAAGTTTCTCTTTCCTCGGCGGTTTCGTTTTGCCAATGTACTTGCCTCTTTTGTTTATTACCGGCTAAGCGAGTTTATTTCTCCTCAGAGGTTTCATTTAGGCAATGTGCTCGCCTCCATTGTCTATCAGAGGCTAAACGAGTTTCTCTCTTTTCTCATCGGTTTCACTTTGGCGACAGAGTTGCTTTCTTTGAGCTTCATGCTGTAGCCTCGCACTTCCGGGCAGGACAGACACACACACACACACACACACTTCCACGCGTAGATGTTTATATGTAAGACTGGCATTCTAGATATTCTTGACTGCCAGATATAAACCTGTAAATATAAACGTAAGCATGAAAAATCCTCCTCTGTCCCCCTGCTACCGTCAATTCCAGTTATTCGTGGGAGTTATGTTCATGAAAAACTGAGCAGATATGGAAAACACAGATCCTGAAGCATTGATTCTATGAGAAAAATGGGCTTTGATTCTGCAGGAACGTTGAGCCAGTGAGAGAACTGGTGGACATGCCAGCCCAGCCACTCTCACCCTTTGAGGCTTGGTAATGATCATTCCGCAGGTTCACCAACAGAAACCTTGATACAACTTTGACTTACTCTGTAGTCAAGTTCAAGTGTCTTCTACGTGGTCAGCCAGAGACCACAAGTAACAGCAGCCAGGCTGATACAAGGACCTCACTTAACAATTCAATCAGAAGTAGCAATGGGCGTTGTGTACAAAGCGAAGGAATTTAATGAGTGTGAGCTTATGACCCACACTTACTGGGAATTTCTCTTTTTGTGAAGAAGAATTGCTAAGCTGGAGACCCCAATACCAGTGGAGTTCAATGGTTTACCCACGTCTCTCTGCACCAGGCAGACCCACATTGATCCATTCAGTGTAGCGTGTGTGCAGCCCTGGAAATCCAAGGGCATCACAGACCCATCTTTGTTCAACTGAACATGTTGGTCATGAATGATTGGCTTTTTGGAGTGTTGTTTTTATTACGCATGACCGTGAATGTTCATCCTAACCCTAACCTATGGCCTGCAATGAGGACCTTATCTATGAATAGGTATGGTTAGACCGTGGATGTTGTAAAATGGGCTTCACTTTTATAATAATCGATAAGCTAATTTATGGGAATGGAATCTGCAGGAATTGTTGTATTTCGATTTTCTTTTTCTGTTGTTTGGTCTTCAATTTTTTGGTTTGTGATTTCAGTGAAGTCCTTTTGATTGGTTTTAACATCTGGTGTTGATCTCAGCGCATTACATTTTTACAGTTTGCCTCTATAAAGCCCTAGCCCTGGTTTTCCATCTGACCCAGAATTCCATCCGAGGTACACCCTTAAAGAGCACCAGGGTCAGGTTTTAAATGAATTCTCCCCTCCTCAGTACAGTAAGTTGAAGTCGGAAGTGTAGTTGGGTGAAACTGACCAGGAGAAGACTGGAAGATGAAAAGAAAGAAGAGTGCAGTGCTGGTGTGCTTCCTTGTAGTTGAAGTAGAGCTTTGGATGGAGGCATTTTTTAGGAAAATAAAAATGTCCTTTGACCTGAGACTTGCATTTGAGATGGCTGTGTGCTGGGATGGTGAGTGGGACATCCCCTATTGGTCCTATTTTATTTTCACAAGTAATTCTAGAATTGTCAAGAAACACTACTGGAGCTCC
>JANRMT010028174.1:1407254-1430956 GCA_026402145.1 Polypterus bichir lapradei
TATATATATATATATATATATATATGACAAATCCGCTTGAATGGGACACACGGACCTCAAAAGCAGGGCCCCCTTAGATGTGGGGCCTGGGGTGGTCACCCCACTTGCCATCCCCAAACACTGCTCTTGCTACAAGTTTTGCACACCTGGAGTTTAGCAGTTTATCCCATTCTTCCTGACAGATCCTCTCAAGCTCCTTTAGACTGGATGGGATATGTCTGTAAACTTCCATCTTCAGGTCTCTCCGTGCATGTTGTAAATGGTTTAAACCAGCATGTTGGTCGAGCTATTCAAGGACACTCATACTGAAGCCACTCCAGCTTTGTCTTGTCTGTGTGCTTCTTATTATTGTAGTACTGCAAGGTGAACCGTCAGCCCAGTCTGAGGTGGCCTGGTCTGTGGAGCAGGTTTTCTTTGAGGACCTCTCTGTATTTGACTGTATTTCAGCCTTCCCTCAATTCCGACAAGTCTCCCTGTCCCCATCATGCTTCACTGTAAGGATGGTATTAGGCAGGTGATGAGCAGTTTCCGGGGTTCACCAGACACAGTGCTTGGAATTCTGCTAAAAGAGTTCATTTTTTTGTCTCATCAAACCAGAGAATCTTTGTCCTCATGCTCTCAGAGTCCTTAAACTATTGTCATATACATTTCACTAAAGCATGTCTTCTGTCTGGCCAGTCTACCATAGGATAGTCGCCTTTACTAGAGAATCTCCCATCTAAGCAGAGGACCTCTGAAACTAATTGGGTTCTTGGTCACCTCACTGATCAAGGCCCTTCTTGCCTGGCTACTGAGTTTAGCCAGATGGCCAACACTGGGAAGATTCCAGCTGATTTCAAACTTCTTCCATTTCATAATTCATGATGCAATTGTGCTCCTGGGTACACTCAAAGATTTAGAAATGGCTTTATCCCCTTGACCTGATGTTTGCCTCACCACAATATGATTGTAGAGGTCTACAGAGAGTCCCTTGGATGTCTTGTTTTATTTCCTGACATGCGATGTGAATTATAGGATCTTCAAGGCACAGGTATATGTGTGCCTTTCTAAATGATGTCAGTTCAGTTCAGTTTGCCCCATGTGAACTCCAAATGGACCTTAGCACTATCTGGAGTGCCACAAGGAAAGGTTCTGAATGCTTTGAGGAATGAGAGATTTCAATTTGTGATTTTTAATAATGTATGCCTTCAGGAGGATGGACAGGCATCCCAGCTATGATCAAGGAGGGTTTCGTACCGGCCGGAAAACCATAATGAAAGTATGGACAGTATAATTCCCATCTTGATTGAGATGCCGGAAGGATGAGTGGACTAATGAGAGTAGTTCATCCCCCAAGGTAATAGGTGGCAGCGTTCCTCACCAGTAGTCCCAGTTTGGACACCCACAGGGCTGCATGGGCATTGCAGTTCAGAAGCACAGCCCTGTAAGGGTCCTTGGGGAACGATAGAGGGTGCAGCCAAGAAATGCTTCAAACAAGCTGTGACGTGCCACCAGAAGTACTCTTGGGTCCAGCATAAAATGAGCCCGCTTCCATACTTCAAGGAGTCAGAGCTGGGAGGAAGGAAGGCAACACTCACAGGAGGGAGGTGGATGGAGAGAGAAAAGAGAGAACGGAGAGCAAGTATTTATACTGTGTATTGCCTGTGGTAATTGATCTCTTAAGAGCTGTGTGGAGTAAAAGTCCTTTTATTGAACCAGAGTGGGTCTTGTATGTCTGGGTTTGGGGGCTCAGTGGCACCCTCTACTGTTCACAATAAATTTGCAAACCTTCCACAACACATTCAGTTTGTCATTATGGGTTATTGTGTGTAGTTCAACGATGGGACAAAAATGGCAGGTTTATCAATTTAAAATGAAATGTAGTGTGCAGGAAGTGATGGGGTCTCAATACTTTCTGAATCCACTGTATGTGTAAAAATGTAATTTCTACATGTTGAATCAAAAATGTATAAAAAAACATTTATTCAAATCTAAGAATTGTGCATGTTAATTACACAGGAATTGCTTGATTAAAAACACAGGGACAATTCAAGTTAAAATGTGTCTTTCTCCCAAACCTTCTGGTGGGCTCAGATGCAAGACAAAGAAATATTAGAGGGACTACAGGCTGACAGAGACTATGGTTGTCATTCTGTCACCAAACAGTATGTGATATAGCGGGTCCATGGCTCTGAACAAATAGATAGATAGATAGATAGATAGATAGATAGATAGATAGATAGATAGATAGATAGATAGATAGATAGATAGATAGATAGATAGATGTAAAAGGCACTATATAAAAGATAGATAGATAGATAGATAGATAGATAGATAGATAGATAGATAGATAGATAGATAGATAGATAGATAGATAGATAGATAGATAGATACTTCATTAATCCCAAGGGGAAATTTACATACTCCAGCAGCAGCATACTGACAATAACAATATTAAATTAAAGAGTGATAACAATGCAGGTATAATAGACAATAACTTTGTATAATGTTAACATTTACCTCCCCGGGTGGAATTGAAGAGTCACATAGTGTGGGGGAAGAACGATCTCCTCAGTCTGTCAGTGGAGCAGGATGGTGACAGCAGTCTGTCACTGAAGCTGCTCCTCTGTCTGGAGATGAAACTGTTTAGTGGATGCAGTGGATTCTCCATGATTGACAGGAGTCTGCTCAGCGCCCGTCGCTCTGCCACAGATGTCAAATAACCGATTGGGCAAGACACACCTGCAAGTGAGGGTGCGATTGTTCTCAATTGCTTCATCGGCTTCCTGTGGTGAGTGATTGAGGCTCTGCACCCATGGAGCTGTACTATACAGTGGCATTGGGGCGGAGAAAGATGATGAGCCAGCCAGCTAGAGAAAGAGAGAAGGCAACGCGGTCAGGGGCCCTGCGAGGGACTGGCACTCGTGGGACGGATCATACCCACTGATTGTGCTGGTGAAGTCCTCTCCAGAGATCCAAGGGACAACTGTGTAGGCGTGAAGGATAACGAGAGGACAAGCAACCCTGAGCTGTCTGGCAGTCACTGACGGAGGTAGCCAAGACCGGGGTTGGGATTGAGAGGACCGTGGCTGCTGAAGTCCCTCCAGCTGAATAAGCAATGGGTGAGCAGGAAGACATGGAAGAAGTTTGGCTTGGCTCGTTTAACCCAGTGTCTGGGGGTTTTTTATTCTAATTTTTAGCCTGGTTTTAAACATTTGGATTTCACTGTTTTTATGGATTATTTATGAACTTTGAGAACTGCACTATTAAACACAGACTGTTTTTATTTTTTTTTAATCTATACTAATAAAAGGCAAAGCCCTCACTCATCACTAATTCTCCAACTTCCCGTGTAGGTAGAAGGCTGAAATTTGGCAGGCTCATTCCTTACAGCTTACTTACAAAAGCTAAGCAGGTTTCATTTCGAAATTCTACGCGTAACTGTCATAACTGAATCCTACTTACATACATATATACGTCCATAGCCTGCAGCTCGGTCGCCGTGTGAGGCGCCGTTGGGTCCCCCATCCCCACGCCTCCCACGTAATTGGCTGCCTGCCCATATAAGGCCATCCATTGCTCCGGTCTCTTCATTCCCTTCCTTGCTTCGCCACAATATTCATGTCTCCTTGCTGATAACTGCAGCCTTTTTATTTAATCCATGGCTTCTCCTCTGTTTTATTGTTCATTTATTACGATTATAGTTATTGTGTAGGTATTTTAGACTTACTTTACATTGTTTAGGTACCCATTTCCTTTATCGTTCCAACCGTACCCCCATTAACATGTCTATCGAGGTGATCACCATCGATCAAAGAACTGTCACTTACTGAGTGGTTTCCATGCCCGGAGATGGCACCTGCCTTTTCCATTCTCTTTGTTACATATTGCACGGCCATATCAGGCTCACTCTTGATATCCGGAGGAACATTGTGTCTTATGTATTGAATGACTGGGACAGGTTCAAGGTGTGGACTGATGATGGTACAGGAGATAATTATTGTGAGTTGATGGCTGCCGCTGAATTGTTCGGTTGTCGCTTTCAAGTGTACCGAAATGGCCAAATATTTTACACCTTTGGACAACCGCCAATGCCTCTTAAACATCTTAGATTGACAGGTGACGATTTGAGTAGTGGACACTTTGATGTTTATGAATGTTTAAACTCTCAAAAGCTGGATGTGAAGTTTCTTTTGGGGGCGTGGCTTAAGATTAACAACCATTCATTTGAAAGTTTATTTTGGGCCAGGGCTTGACGTCATCAATTATCCATTTGACAGTTTCTGTCTGATGATACTAGTCCCACCCCGAAAAGAAACTGTCAAATGGATGATTGATGATCTTAATCCCATCGTGATTAGGAGACAACCGGGTCTCTTGATTATATCAAAATAGACAAAGAAAGCCTCTCCCCTAAAAGGAGGGGTTTAGAGATTATCAATTATGGCAGTTGTCCAACCCCCATATTACCCCTCCCCACCCATAGGGGTGGGGGTAATTTTCATAATCCATGTTTTCATAATCCATATTTTCATAAATCATATGTTGGGGTGGGGCTTAAAGCTGTCAATCAATCATCCCTTTGACAGTTTCTGTCTGGTATTACACAGAAACTCACCATATTGGACAGATTTGGCAGATATTGCTAATTATTTATTTTAAAACAAAAATTATTACATTTCATCTACTTCATGGACAGTGGTATAGTTGAAAAATCCATGCATTAGTATTTCAAAGGGTAAAAATACTCTGTCATTATTGAGTCAGCACCACACAGACGACGACACCCCACCAACTTAATCAGTGATCAGGGTGGCATTTCTATGGGCATTCTGAGCATTTAACAGCCAGCCCTTATTAATCATTATTGGATTTGACTATGAGCCACACAATGGTTTAAACAACGATGATGATAGCCATTCAAATCAGCTGGGCTGCTGATAGTAGCCTTACTAGCCATTTACCACATGAGAACAAACACACAGAAAGGTAAGGACATTTAGCTGAATCAATGACTCTTTTCTTCTACACCTCAAGACACAATAACAGCTTCATGGGATGATCTCAGGCTTTGTTGCAGTTCTCTGTTATTATAATAGCTCCTGGTATTTCAGGGGTCTGTTCCGGAATGGACGTTTAGTATGTAATCTGGCTAAATTATGCCAGGTTTCACTAAAACAGGGCTAATTCTGTTCCAGACAAGCATTGGTTTGACATGGATGTAACAGAATAAGCCAAAAGTACACAACTAGTAATGTCAACGTTGTTAACCCTGCTTTCTGGAATGGCTTTAGGTTTTGCCTGTTCCAGAAAGAAAGATTTGAGTTCTAGAGAAAGCAATGTTCTGAAACTAACATGCAAAATTGCCATATCACCTGCACTTCAGAACAGGTCATCTACCTGAAGCTAAGCATGTTCAGGCCTGGCCGATATTTAGATGGGAGAGCATGATCTAGGAACATTTCTGGAAGAGACGATGGTTAACGCCACAATGGGGTGCCTCCCCTATGGTCTGAATGTGGATCCCAATGCCCCGGTGCAGTGATGAGGACATTGTGCTGAAAACATTGTGCCATATTTTGGATGAGATGTAAAACCGAAGTCCTGACTTTCTGTAGTCATAAAAGATCCCAGGGTATCGTTCGTAAAGATCAGGGTTCATCCTAATGTCCAGGCTAAACTGCCCTCCATGGCCTGGTCATTCTGGTCCCTTAATCACCCCCTGTCTCCAATTGGCTAGTTATCTCTCACCACTTCACCTCCAAACAGCTCATGTGTGCTGAGTGTATTGGCACAAAAATGGCTGCTGTTGCATCATTCTGTTGGGTGCTGAACATTAGTGGCGGTTGAAGCTCTCACTGAAGCGATTTGAGAAAAGTGCTACATAAATTTAAAGAATTATTATTATCATTATTACTATTAATATTGTGAGGCCACAAGAATTCAGAAGGAAAGAAGCTAATCATTGGGTAAATGTTGTGAAGAAGTAAGGGACGCAAAGAACAGATTAAGGGTTGGGGGAATTCCTCGTATAATGTTCGTGGCTTCAAGTAATAAATGACGACTGATGCTATGGTCAAAAGATGTATAGACATTTAAAAGACAACCAAAACATTCTTCAGGGGTTTTCATGAGGTAGTAGCAGGAAGTACATAGACAGAGGAAACGAGCGATGTGTGGAAGTGACAACAGAGATGACGTCATCATCAGGGCTGGAAATGAGGTCATCAGTGCGGGACCGGAGGTGAAGTCAGTGGTGTAGGACGGAAGCGTCACCAGTTGTGTGCTATCCCGAAAGCGAGGTCTTCCTCATGGCGCTGGTGAACTTCCATTAGACACGGTTTTTAGTCCTCTGTTTTTCTGGTAAGAAAGGGAGAAAGGCATTCATACTTCTCGCCATATCCCCATCTTTTGTTCTTTCATGCTCCGTCGTGTCCGTTGGCTTTCCCATAATTGCAAGCGTGTGACAATGTCAAAAATGACCTTTAATAAATAGCTGCAGTATTTAAAAAATAGTAAAAGCCGATGAAATGTTGAGCATGTTGTGCCCCTTCCTGAATGACTAATTCACACAGAAGAACAACTTCTTCACCAAATACTCCACAGAGAAAGATAGTCAGACCGCAATAAGACATTCTGGTGTGTCCGGAGAAGAGTCTTCATGAAAGTTACCTTTTTCACATCCGAGACCTTAATGTGCCCGAGCAACCTTCTAAAATGTGACATGTCACCTAGGAGCTGACACCTATGCTAATCACTACCACTTGTTTCTTTGTTCACGGCAGCTCTCTCCACTACATTGAATCTGCCATCCATATCAGCAAAGCGATCACAAAAGTGTGTCTAAATTTGAAGCAGTGACAGAAATAAACAACTACAATCAAAGAGCAATCCCACATTTGAATTTAAACAACTGCTGCCTTTCTGAGCAACTAAAAATTGATCAAAGCCTGGCTGGTGGAACAAGCTGCCCAACTGCATCTCTTCTGCAGGGTCCCTCAGCTGTTAAAGAACTGCCATTGGAGATTCTTGTCATGTGTGTATAGTGCAACCTAATATGTCTATTAGTGTGGTTATCAATTCAGAATTCTGCAATGGAAAATGACAACAATAGTGCTGCTCGTGAGAAAGAGCAGGGGCTGCAATGTGAAATTCCATTACTCGATGATGAGGAAAGATCAGTCAGCCAGAGCCAGCTTCAGCAAATGGCCAGAACTCTCAGGGAACTTCACACTAATTTACAAGCAAATGAAGAGCGGAGAAGAACTTCATCTTATTTAAAAAAAGTTGCACGTCATGCCAAAACTGCACTTGATGTGGGTTACTGCGCTCTACTCAAATACAACTTATTCTTGGACTGCAAGTCAAGAAGTACAGCGCATTATCGCACCCATCACATGATGAAACTGCTCAAGATCCCGGTTGACAACCCCCCAGGATGACATGTGGTCCAGTCCCACCCTCTGGAAATGACCCTCTAGCTCTCGCAGCCAGGTGTTACGTGGGCGACAACTTGGCCGGGTCTAGCCACTCAGGTCTTCAACTGACTTGGAGACTTGGATCACCCTCAGGGAATCGTGCCACATGGCCATAATGCCCTAACTGCGTCTCCCTCACAATGCAGGTAATGTGCCTCATTCGGGATTCCATGAGCAACCTCTTAGTTGACACAAAGTCAAACCAACAGTACCAAAAGGTTTTCCGGAGAGACACAGTACCAAAGGAGTCCAGTCTTCATCTCAGGTCACTGGATATCGTCCATGTCTCACCACCATATAACAAGACAGGAAGCACCAGGACTCTACAGACTTGGACCTTCATCCTTTTGCATAAATATCAGGAGTGCCACACACTCCTTTCCAGTGACCTCATGATACCCCCATGCTCTCCCAATACGTCTACTGACTTAATAGGAAGAGTCACCAGAGGTATCTCCTTTTTGCTGTCCATGGGAGTAGCTCTGCAGTGCTCGCATTATGAAGGGGATGGGGGAAAGCCCTCGAGAGAACCATCCCTGAAAGAGTCGAAACTGTCGGAGAGCCAATGGGTTCAGGTCTGTTGGGGACCAGAACTGGTAAGATGGGTGAAAATGTGATGTCCTGGATGGGTGGAATTAGTAGCAGTCTTATCTGCTCTCCTCCCTGCCTCTGCAGTGAATACATCCTTTTGAGATGGAAGCTTACAGCCAATGATCCTCTCAGCTGGGCGGGCCACTTCCTGCAGCCTAGTCTTTGAGACCGAGGAGGCAGCAGGCAACCAGACTGTCCCACTACAGCTGTGTCATCTGCAGACTTTAAGATTTTAACAGGTTTGTCTGCAGAAATGTACAGTAGTCATTTGTGTACAGTGAAGTGACAAGAGGACACGGCCTTGTTGGGACCCTGAATTAATGAACATCAGATCAGAGAAATGAGGACCCAGACACACATACTTCTTAGGAAGTTGGTGATCCACTGGCTGGTACTAGGAGGTAAAGTTAGCTCAGTTAGCTTGCAGTGGAGCAGCTCTGGAACAATGGGGTCAACGGCAGAACTAAAGTCCACAAAGATGATTCTGACAGATGTTCAGTGGGAGAGTCTACATGTTGAAGAATGTAATGAAGGGACAGGTTAAAGGTTTAAAGGTTTTCATAACCACTGAAGTCAGAGCAACTGGCATGCAGTCATATAGTCCAGTGATTTTATCTTTTTTAGCAACTGGAATGATCACAGCCACTTTACATTAACCTGAGACTCTGCATAAGAGCAGAGAGGTGTTGAAAATCCCAGTGAATATGAGAGTGATCAGATCCGTACAGGGTCTGCATGACCTAGGATCTGCCTGCGGTCAGGTGGCAACACTACCCACAGTAGGCCAGGTTCAATTACTGTAAGGGTGGCAAGTGAAGCCACTTGATCAGGGTCACACTGGGAGCCTGTGTCAGGAAATAAAGTGGCAAAATTGTAAACTTGTCCTTTTACATGGTAACCACTAGGAGTCACACCTCTTCAGAATGTCCTCATCACCTTATTACAATATGTCTTTGTATATTGAACATCATCCTTATCTTTCATTTGACTTTAACGACCACAGATATGTACTGATGCAAAGACCGCCAAAAAATTCTCAGCTGCTTAGAACAGGATACAAGATAGCCATTTAAATCAGCAGAGCTGTTAACAATACGCACATTGACCAGAAGAAATGTTCTTACTTAAATTACTTTCTCACATTATACTTTACAGTATACAGTGTCCTTTGCCAAGATTGACATTTGTTTCAGTCTCATCTTTCTTCTTCTGGCAACTCCTTTGATGCTTTCTTCCCATACTCCACTAGAACTTACTCAAGGACTTCCTTAACGCTTCATTTTGAACACATTGTTGGGATACCTTGTTTCATTCATCCTTATTATAAATGAAATACTACTACTTTATTTTCTTCTTCTTGGGGTCAATGTGCCGGATCACCCTTCTCTATTCAGCTCTGTCCTGCACCTTCTCTCCAGTCACACCCTTTTTCTTCAGATCTTCTTTCACTTTATCCATCCACCTCCTCTTTGGCCTCCCTCATTTTCTTTTCCCCTGTATTTCCACATCCATCACTCTTGCCCACATTGTCTCTCCTCATCACATGTCCATACCCCTTTAACCTCCTTTCCTGTCCTTTCTTAGATTTCTCTCCCACTTTATTTGTACCTCTGATTGCCTCATTTCTTATTCTGTCTTTTTTTTGTTACTCCACACATCCATCTTAACCTTCTCACTTCTGTGACATCTAACTTAATTTCCTGCACTCCCTTTTTCTGCCTCTGTTTTATTTATATGATTTCCATTGTGGGTCCAGTTCTTCACGGATTCTTTTATTTCTTATCCATTTATCTTGAAAACTTTATTTTAACTGCAGTTATTTTAGATCTTTGGCTATCTGTTATTGCCCAAGATTCTGCAACAGTTAATATTGTTGGCACATATAATATATTAAGAAAGTATTGAGGCCCCTTCACTTTCTGCACACTTTATTGAATTTTTTGATTTACCTTTAAATGGATAAATTTGCCCTTTTGCCCATCATTCCCCACTCAATAACCCATAATGACAAAGTGAACATATTTTCACAATGTCTGCAGATCTATTAAAAATCCAAACCTAAAATATCTCATTCCTAGAAGTATTCAGCCCCTCACTGTGGGTCTTCAAATTGTGTTCTCGTGCCTCCCGTATGCTTTAAATCTCATTGAGATTTCTGTTTTCTACTTTTGTTCATGAAGTCTTCTGCTAATAGTCGTCTCTGACACATCCACATCGGCCCCCTGAAGACTGTTTCTGATCTGTCACACAGGTGTTTGTTGGTTTTTCTTGACCATAGAGATGATTCGTCTGTCCTACGCAGTGGCCTACCAGTCCCTTTGTGATTACTGAGCTCACCAGTGTGTTCTTTCTTCTTTATGATATTCCAGATAGTTAATTTTGGTCATTCTAAGGTTTTACTGATGTCTCCAATGGTTTGGTTTGATTCTTGTTTTTCAGCCTCATTATGGCTTCTTGGACTTTCATTGGCACAACACTTGTCGTCATGTTGAACAATGGCAACTACAAACTCTGAAGGGGAGAAGCAAGCCGAGGTATCTTAGAAAGCCATGAAAACCACCTGAGGAGTCACAAACTCCTGTGTCTCTCTCTGACTCTCTACCCTGCGCCCCCTGCTCTACCTCTGGATCCGGCAGCCGACTGAGATGCCAGTGAGTGTGATCCACCATTCAACTACTGTCCCTGCCACGATAGCAGGTCACCACTGGGACATTTGGAGCCAGACTCAGTTACCCTGCCACCATCCCTCAGCATCCACAGGACGACTCTTGGAACACTAGGCCACTCCTGTTCCTCCTTGCCCTTGGAGTGCTGTGTCCTCTCACTCCTGACTGTCTTGTCTCCTTACCTCCACACTGGCTCGATCCCCAATTCTGCTACTGTTTTCTCAGTTTTAACTCCACTTTTATCTTAATCTTCTTTTCCTTTCTTGATTTCATGGATGTATTTTATCCTTGTGGGTGCAGGTGTTTTCACTATCAAGCAATGATGTATCAATAGGGAAAGGCTGGGCTGATTAAGCTTGCACAGTGAATGACCAATCAGCCAATTTTCTCATTAGACTCTTTCCGCCAGCACGTACCTACACCTACAAACCTGTGTCTTCACTGTTTTAAAACAAAATCTTGCACCCCCGTGTACCCCGCTGAACTTCACTACAGCTGTATACTATGAGGAACAAATGTGGAAAGTGGATGATTAACTGGAGATGTATGTATGAATGAACCCTGAAACTGACTAACACTCTGCTCAGTGTTGGTCCTTCCTTGCAACCAATGCTTGGAGGTAAGGTACTCTATCATCCCCCATAACTCTGAATTGGATTGGTCTTATACTGCTGTGCTACGTTATTAAATTATTTAGGCCTGTAACCTGAAGACAGCTAACAACAATGGTGTGTACCAATAAAATATAAAATATTAATTTTAATTTGATCACACTCCTAAAACTCGTATGACTGGGAGGCATGACCTGAAATGTTGCTGTTGACCAAGGGTGGTGATAAACTGCCATCCACATTATTATTATTATTTTTTTTTTGCCTAAAGATGTAAGCCCAAGTGTATTATCGTCTGTTTACCCCTTATGCTTGTCAAGTTCATTACCGGGTTGGTCTACTGTTGCACTTTAAGATGAACACACACATAAATAGCTATACGCATACACACAGGTCCTAACCACAACAGTGCCCCATGAATGACACACGCACACTGATTAACCCTTAGCACTTTAAACCACACAAGTGCTTTGGGAATAACACAGCCTGTCATTCTCTCAGCACTTTAAGACACTTATTTTCGGCACGAACAACATACGATGTTTTAATGATATTTCTGACCTAAATATTACTTTTGGGTCTACAAGAATACATTTAAAAATACAAACACTCAGCACTCTTGACTATAGGCCATTTATCAGCCAAGAATATCTTCTTTACGTACTGTTCCTACTATTGAGTGGAGCTCTCACTCTCAGCCTTAATAAACCTCACAGCACAGAGGTAATGGCAAATCTCTGTGGCTGCTCCAGGTGCTCAAAGAAATCTAACTTATTACTTCAATCACTCTAGACATTAAGACAAAGCATAGAAAGTTAAAAGCAGTATGGTATTTATTACATTAATAATAATAATACCACTGGAACCACTTGTACTGTATTGATCCCCTTCTTTTGACATCCACTGCACGCCCAACCTACCTGGAAAGGGGTCTCTCTTTGAACTGCCTTTCCTAAGGTTTCTTCCATTTTTCCCTACAAGGTTTTTTTGGGAGTTTTTCCTTGTCTTCTTAGAGAGTCAAGGCTGGGGGACTGTCAAGAGGCAGGGCCTGTTAAAGCCTATTGCGGCACTTCCTGTGTGATTTTGGGCTATACAAAAATAAACTGTATTGTATTGCATTGTACTGGAACAAACAATAATAGAAAATAGGTACTGATAGAAAAGTCTGGATATGTATAGTCTTTAGAAAAAGCTTACGAAAAAGTTACAGATGACAAGGATGAATGTCCCAGGGCGGCGTTTGATTAGTAATCGATGTTCATGAAAATGCTTTTAACTAATGATCGGATGAAAACTGGTCATCTGTGTCTTTGTTTTCTTCTCTGACATCGCTCTTCCGTCGTCGCTGTTTCTCTTCTTCTGATATTGCTTTCAAATGAGGCATATATATTATGAAGTTTCATGCCGTGGTTTAACAACACACCTGATTGGCTGGCTGTCAATATGATAGATGAATTTTGCTCAAACTCTTTAATCTATCTTTTCCCAGACTGTAAACCAAATTGTTGTCCCAGATGTCCATCCATAAAGTAATCAATATCCTGAGGCATTGGCTCAGTCTTCCTTTCCCAGGCTGTAAAACCAATTTAGTACTATGCCGTGAACAACTGTTATAAAAGTGAGGTGTAAGGGAAGAGGATATGCCTTTTTTATTATAATGCCTATACAAGTGTCCTGCATCTGAATTCATCTTGTTGGGATTGAGTAAAATATAATAATAAAAACATAGAGAATAATTTGTAGATTTTGTACACCATAACACCAAGGAAATGCAAACTTTGCTAAATATCATCCTGTGCATGCCTTGAGACTTACGTTTACATTTATATTTATTTGCTTGGCAGACGCAAGTTACAAGAGAAAAAACATAATGGAGTAACATTAGGCCAGGGCCTGTTTCTTCAGCGAGTGTTTTATGATGGGTACCAGAAATTGATTGTCACAAGTGAAAGATGTTGTAACTAATAATTTACAATCATAGATTACAACTGAAAAACTAATTAAACTTTATGTAACAACAATATGACAAATCACAGAGCAATTTTTTTTTCTATCTATTAGATAGATATTCACAGAACAGATGGGTCTTCAGTTGCTTCTTAAAAACATTGAAGGAGTCTGCAGTATGGATGGAAGTGGGCAGCTCGTTCCACCAACTAGGAACTGCACAGAAAAGAGTCAGGATTGAGACTTGATACCATGAGGTGGCATCAACAGACATTGTTTCCTGGCAGACCTGAGTGGGCGAGAAGGAGTGTGGGACTTCACCAGTATCTCCATTTATTCAGGTGCAGACCTACTGACTACTTTGTAGACAAGCATCAGGGATTTGAACTTAATGTGTGCTGCTACAGGGACCCAATGTAGTAACCTAAAGAGAGAAATGACATGTGCCCGTCTCAGCTGTTTAAATACAAGATGGGCTGCAGCATTCTGGACCATCTGCAGTGGCTTGATAGCACATGTGGGTACTGCTGCCAGAAGTGAGTTGCAGTAGTCCAGACATGACAAGACCAAAGCCTGGACCAGAATTTGTGCTTCATACTCCATCAGATAAGGTCTGATCTTACGGATGTTGCACAGTATGAATCTGCAAAATCGAGAAACAGTAGAAATGTAGTCTGAAATCACCACTTTAAGGTTGTGTACTGACCTGGCAGTTGTTAGTGACAGTGAGCCAAGCTGTACAGAGATGGGGGCTTGAACAGACTGGCTGGCCGGGATCATAAGAAGCCCCATGGTGGTCCTTCATCCAGGCTTTTTACAATACTGGACTAGACTGGAAGAGGAGGTACAATGAAGGATAGATTAACATACACTGTGGTACTTTGCAGTAAGCAAATGTTTCTAACATGCTGAAATTGGTCTGCTTATGAGGGGACTGCTGCAGAAGCAGGAATGAGAGCAGCTGTATTCTTACATTTTGTGGGATGGATGTAGTCGAAATTTAACATCTTATTAAAGAAAGAAACATCCTCTAACAGAACAAATCAGTAATCAGGCAGGAGAAAAGCTATTCATGGTATCTTTTAATTACTCCTCAGCAAAATGCCATAGAGGGAGCATTCAGTCTGTTACAGCCTGGTCACAATGGTCTGAGGAACAAACAATAGAAGTTCATTTTATAATTTACATACAGTGTCAATAAATGCATATATTTTACTTGTTGGTGCATTGGTTTACACCCAAATCATTTAAATAAAATAAAATTCTGTTATATTATATTCTGGTTCTTCTTATACCTTTGAGTTGCTCCACCACCCTTGAAATTTCTGTGCATATAACAATTCTCCGCTCTTGTTTATTGGTCATTTGCTGATTTTTTAGTCATCCTTTGTATATTACATCAACCTTACTTCTAGTACACTCTTTATTTACTTGACCATCAGTATTTTTGGTCTGCATGGTGGCACAGTGGTAGCACTGCTGCCTTGCAGTTAGGAGACCTGGGTTTGCTTCCCAGGTCCTCTCTGCGTGGAATTTGCATGTTCTCCCCGTGTCTGCGTGGGTTTCCTCTCACAGTCCAAAGACATGCAGGTTAGGTGCATTGGCAATTCTAAATTGTCCCTAGTGTGTGCTGTCCTGCCCGGGGTTTGTTTCCTACCTTGCGCCCTGTGTTGGCTGGGATTGGCTCCAGCAGATCCCCGTGACCCTGTAGTTAGGATATAGTGGGTTGGATAATGGATGGATGTATCAGTATTTTTCCTAAACCAATTCTTATATTTCAGTGTAAATGTTGTGGTTCACTTGACCTTTATGCAGTTTTCTGGTGTGCCTGAACAGGTTTCTGACATTTATTAAGCCTTTATGCTATTTGTTTAAGATGAATGCTATGTTACCTTAAAATTATTCTTCCAATCACCTCTCATTTCCTTGTGCCTCCCAGATGTATGGAGCTCAACTCCTTAAGGCAAGCAACGACTGAGCTCTTTGGTATATGTAGCTCCTTGCCTAAAAGATTGGGATAAACATTTGAACATTAAAATAAAACACATAAGAACACACCCACGGAAGCACAGCAAGTCCCCAAGCAGTCCAAACACATTCTAACAAGTGCAAATTTTCTTGAGAAACATTTTGAATAATACAAATAACACACATGAAAAATTCACATTTTGCTAAGTTGCAGCCTTCTGCTAAAATTATTTAAATTAATTTTTTTTCTCTCATCAAGCAACGCCCAATACCTCAGCAGAACAAAGTGAAAATAGGACTGCAGAAAATGTAGAAAATGTAACAAAAGTGAAAAACGGGAGATATCCCATTGATACCAAGTATTCAGACCCTTTATTCAATACTTTGTAGGTATTGGCAGAATACTTTGGCAGAACGTTTTGGGTTTGATTGCGACAAGCTTCACACCCCTGGGTTTGGGGATTTTCTGCCATTCTTCTCTAAAGATCCTCTCAAGGTCTGACAAGTTGGATGGAGGCCTTCAGTGGATGGCTATTTTCTGGTGGCTATGTAATCCTCTCAAATGGTTATGTAGATGAAATTATTATGGAGGTACAGTATTTTGCTGCCAAGCCTTAGCAACATTAAAAGGCTCCACTGTTATTATTTTATTATGGAAAGCTGGCAGGGTTACAGAAAGATCAAATGGCGCTGTCTGAAATTGCCACTGCTTCAGAGCTGAATAAATAAATGATAGAGCAGAATTCTTCATTATGAATATTTGCAGCTGTTTTTTATTTGGGTAAATTATTGATTATAACAGGCATGTTGTGTGGTATCATATAATAGGCACCTTTATAAATGTCTAGTGTGGACCTTTACAGGTGTGGAGCTTTACAACCTGGCACAGATAGACACAGAGGAACAACTCCAAGGCACACAGGAATTTTCATTTTGTTGTCTCCCTTGTGGGAAACGTCTTCCTCGTCTCCCACAAGCACTATTTCATAAGTACAGGATAACACAACACACAATTCTTTTCTTCTTCTTTTTCTTCCATCTCTTTTCTCCTCCACTCCTCCTTGGAAAGCGTCTCCTTCCTCCTGGCTGTCTGCTGGCCTCTTTTATAGCCCACCCAGAAGTGCTCCAGGTGTTTGATGACCTATTTCTGGCCGCACTTCTGGGTGTGGCTGAAGAACTGCCCATGAGGGCTCAGTAGCTGCTGCAGCACCCCCTGGTGGTGTCCACGGACCCCAACAGGCATGTACCAAACTCCATCTCCCATGGACTCCTGTGGGAGTCCTAGGCACCACTGCAACCCAGGTTGGCTGCCATCTAGCATTCCAGGGGAAGTAATGCTCCGGCCACGCTTGCTCCCCCGGTCCTCCCAATGTGGTGGTATCCCAGCCGTCTGCCACACTAGATACAATCGTTCAACCTAAAATAGGACACACCTATACTTCTTTTCAGTAGACCTTGTGGCTGGGTGCAGAAACGACAATCTGAACAGCCAAGAAATTTTGGGACCGAGTCGTCCCATTCATTTGTCCTAAGACGTGGAAAAAAAAAGGAAAGAAAAGAACGTAAATAGCACAGGGTGGCATGTGTCCCTTCAGAGGGAATTCAAAATAAACGTGAGGGGTCTGGCTTTATTGGAGCTCTGTCTTGAAGCTTGCTTGGGCCAAAAATGTTGCCTCCTTCTGGGATGCTTGTGCTTTATGTTGGTGGGACAGAAAGGGGCGGAGCTAATTGCCTTCACCGGGTGGCTTCTCAGCACTGTAAGGAAAGAAAGAGAAGACAGCATTCTCTCAGCAGGAGATTTATTACATACTTATAGAGAACCAGCGAGTGAAACCTCTGACGAACATGCGTGACAACCTTTAACTAAATTATAAATACCCTTATTTTATGTATTGTATTTTAATAAGAGGTCCATGGTGAAGTGCAATTTTAATAAATAATTGCAGGTCCTGGAGCATGAAAGTGCATGTGTGAGCGTATATGCACCACTCTGAGGTTGTTTGGGGTTTTTAGCCGATCACGCATCCATGTATAAATGCAAGTCTGTCAGTCAGGTACTTCCTTCACATCTCAGAGCTGGTGGAGACAGCATGAGGAATTGGGAGGAGGAAAAGAAAATCGAAAAAAAAGAACCGAGGTTAAGTGAAGAAGAAGACAGAGGCAAGATCGAGGAGGAGCCCGAGCGAGAGGAATGGAAGCAGGCGGTCAGGAAGATGACCCTGATAGAAGTGCACCCCTAGTGCTTATGGGGCAGAGGTTGCCCCCATTGACCGATCTGGGAGTATTGGTGACCCAGAACTCTGCGTGGGTTCCCACCTTAAGATCATGCTCTGGTGGCCGCGAGATGGAGCAAGGTTCAGGTTGGACTGGAAACGAGTCATGGTTGACTGTGCCTGTTGGTGGATGCCTCCTATGGCTCATCTGGCAGATGAGCAGATTGACTATTTTAACCTCCACCCTGCAGTGTTTTATGAAATATTTACATATTGGAAGAGTAGAAGCACTGAATGTTTGGACACTGTTTGGTTTTCACAAAAGGACAGACACTTTGCACCAACCCCTTGCTGACTGTGTGTTTCCTCGCCTGCCCGGCTAATCCTTGGGTATGTTATCAGAGGTTCCAGGTTCAAGTAGCTCCCATAAGCAACCAGGACTTTGCTTTAATTTATGCCAAATTTGTAAGGTAAATTGTCAAAAACTGAAATGACAAAGGAATAAAAAACTTACAAAGAGAAGTAACTGTAACAGAATACTAATTTAAATCACACTACAGGAATGAGAATAAGTTGATGCCAATAGAATTCAAAAGATATTATTAAACCTTTGTGAGTTCTGCAAATCCATTCATCCTGCTATATCCTAACTACAGGGTCATGGGGGTCTGCTGGTGCCAATCCCAGCGTGCAAGGCAGGAAACAAACCCCAGGCAGGGCACCAGCGCACCACAGAGAGAACATGCAAACTCCACACAGGGAAGACACAGGAAGTGAACCCAGGTCTCCTAACTGCAAGGCAGCAGCGCTACCCACTGTGCCACCGTGCTGCCCCAGTAGTGCAAATATGAAACTTTTCTTATTTTTATTGTAAGGGGAGGTGGAACAAGGGTTAATAATCCATCTCTTCTAGTATTGCTCATGTTCTTATGGAATTGGTATGGTGATGTTCATTGTGTAGGAGAAGAATTGGCATCCCAGCTGGAAACGAGGATGGTTTCTTATCCAGACTGGAGGTCCAGAGATGAATGACACATGGAGGGGCTAGTGGGACAGAAAAATAATGTTCGGCCAGCATGATATAATGGATGGACCAAAAGAAGCCAAGAGTCGGGAGCTCTTACATGCTCCATATTACAGCTGGTCCTCGTATGGCAACACAGTCAGGACACTTGCAGTGCTGCTTGGATGTTGGAGTCGAGAAGTGCAGCCCTGTTAGAGTCCCTGGGTACTGATAGAGGGTGCTGTTGGTGGGAGGACGGCCATACTTAATTTATGGCCTGGAATTGCTTTGAGTAGGACAAGGCATAGCACCAGAGGTATTCCCGAGTCTGGCTTATGAGGAAGCCCGCTGCCTCACATCAGTGAGTGAGAGTCAGGAGGCAGAAGGCAACACTCAAAGTGAGGACGAGAGGAGGAAGAATTGTTTATTATTGTGATTGTGCAACTGGTGTTTGGAAGGATGACTGTTGAATATGTGCTGAGGTTTAATTAATACCTTTTATTTAAACCTACGAGTAGGACAGGTATTGCAGTGTCTGGGGTTTGGGTTTGGCAATGCCCCCCTGGTGGTTACAACTGTTATACTTAGAATCCAATGTATTAGTGCACTGCTTCTTTTATTTTTGTGTGTCAGAAAGATTGAAAAGTTTCTTTTCATTTTTGATTTTCTACTCTGTTGTCCAGAAAGGCTTGTTTTAATAAAATGTTAAGTTTGTTGCTCTGTCATCAGATCTCTCCAGAGAAGTATAACTGGGTTCAAGTCCAGGCTCTGGCTAGAGCCACTCAGGAACATTCCCAGAGTTGTCCCTAAGCCGCTCCTGTGGTGTCTCTGCTTTGGGCTTAGGATTCTTGTCAGTTCGGAAGGTGAACCTTTAGCTCAGTGTGAGGTCCAGAGTGCTGTGGTGCAGGTTTTCATTAAGGACACCTCTGTGCTTTGGTCCGTGACTGTTGTCCCAATCCTTGAAGCTGCCACCACCATGCTTCAGCGCTGAAATGGTATTGCACAGCTGATGAAAATGTTTGCTCATTGAGATCCTGCTAGAAGTTCCCAAAATTAAATAAAAGTACATTGTCCATCCATCCATTATCCAATCTGCTATATCCTAACTACAGGGTCATGGGGGTCTGCTGGAGCCAATCCCAGCCAACACAGGGTGCAAAGCAGGAAACAAACCCTGGGCAGGGAGCCAGCCCACTGCAGGGCACACACTCACACACTAGGGACAATTCTGGATCACCAAATCACCTAACCTGCATGTCTTTGGAAGGAAACTCACGCAGACACGGGGAGAACATGCAAACTCCACGCAGAGAGGACCCACAAAGCAAACCCAGGTCTACTAACTGCGAGGCAGCAACACTACCACTGCAACACCGTGCCGCCTAACCAGTTATTCAAGTACTGCATAATCTGGATATTTTCCTTTCAAAGCAGTACAGAAGATCTTGGAAAACACATTAATTTCAGGGTTTGTTAATAAAATAACCAGCATTACTCCTAGTCAAGCTTATTCATGAGTGACGTGCAGTATTTTAGTACTGGAGTATTTTATTCCTTTTAAATTGACAATATGTGATTGATTTTAAGGATTTTTGTATGGTCATTATGTGCCATGATGGCACAGTGGTAGTGCAGCTCCCTCATAGTAATTAGTCAGGCGTTTGCATGTTCTCCCCATGTCTGCATGGGTTTCCTCCGGGTGCTCCGGTTTCTTCCCACAGCCTAAAGACATACAGATTTGGAGTGTTGGTGAACCTAAGTTGGCCCTAGTGTGTGATTGCTGTGTGTGTGATCTCTCTGTGATGGACTGGCACCCTGTCCAGGGTTTGCTCCCTCTCTTGCGTCCTATGCTAGGTGGGATAGGCTCCAGCAGACCCCCGCAACCCTGTTCAGGACTGAGTGGGTTAGAAAATGACTGACTTGTGTGGTTGTGGAATTAAATGCTTTGTTCATGAAACTGTTTGTTTGGGAGAGGTTTTGGCCACCTGGCTCAGACATGATTGCACTAGACACTGGTTCAAGTCCTATAAAGCCCATTACACTATGCACCAAGGTTATAATCATTAGTGATGAGTAAACCCCAGTGAATTTACTTTGCCTTGCATTGTTGTGGAAATATTTAAAAATTTCATCAAACTCAAAGAAATACCTTGAACCCAATCGGAAAGGAGAAACTGAACTAAATCTTCTGTGGATTATACTGCTGCAGTGGTCAGTTAGTAGTACATACAGAAAGCAACTGTCAAAAGAGGTGTGAATTTGATTGATGACTTTAAGCCCCACCCCCAAATATGATGGATGACATTAAGCCCCGCCCCAAATATGAAAATATGATTTATGAAAATATGAAAATATGAAATATGAAAATATGAAATATAAAAATATGAAAATATGAAAACATGAAATATAAAAAAATATAATTTATGAAAATATAAAATATGAACTATACCCCGCCCCTGGGGGGTTGGACCACCGTCATAATTGATCATCTCTAAACTCCGCCTTTTAGGGTGGGTTTTTCGTAAACCGGACACTTATCCCTCCCCATTAACAATACTCACGCCTCCGAGTTACGCCTTTATCTCTCTATCCGCCTATAGGGTTAGGGAGAGACGTATCGCTCCACCCCTTCCCAACCCCGACTGTGGGAGGAGACGAAAGAGTTCTTGTATAAAATTCTAGTCACTTAGTGTAAACGCCACGACACACAAAAGCAAACAGAATGGACAGTCTTGTGAACGCTCCTAAGAAACTGAAAGCCAACAGGGCCTTACGGGAGTTACGGGAACCACGCTTCAGCTCTGTCTGGTACGATTCTAACTGTGCTTTGTGCCGGGTAGAAGTAAAAAGAAATGCCGAGGGGCAACTCACGATCGCCGTTTCCAAGAAGGAGCCTATCCCACCTGAATATAACGAGGCCGGTCACGAAGAGGAAGATAAAGAAAATGTGATAAAGGATCGAGTGAGTGAAATTAATTTTTCTATAAAAGACTGGAGTTTTTTTAAAGCTCTTATGCCAAATATTGATGAAGCTATTTATCAAGGAAAACTATCCGACCAGATGAAAAGAATTAAAAGAAAATTGGAGGAGGAGTTTAGCATGTTGAATAATTCATGCTCGGAGGAAGAAAACTGGGAGTCAACCGCCCCCTAAGTGAGCGGAGATAAATACAGAGGTCTTTTCCTTAGTCTACATTAACCTAAAGCCCTATCGAGATGTCTTCAACTAACTACCCTTCCGAAGCTGGTGCTAGCTGGGCCGGTCGTCTCCCTGTTCTCTCGGACTCTGAGGTGGCAGAAGTCCTCAACATTTTGATGCGCTCCGAAGAGCTAAGCTCCGGGGGTATGGAACATACGTCCGCCGCTGACTACCTGTTTTGGCCGGCTAACCTTCAAGCCAACACCGCCTACTCTACTCCCGACGGTATGATCGACCCTAACCTACAGTCCGGCTACTCTGCGGCAGACCAGATGCTGACAGACAACGATGTGTTTTGGACGGGTAACAACCAGCATCCCGCCGGCTACGTACCTGATCAGGTCTGCTGGTCTACGGAACAGACAGCGGCAGTCAACGACCTGTTTTGGCCCGACGACATCGTACCTAACTCCGGGTACTCTGCTCCTAACAACTCTCCTTCAGACCCCCCGTCTTGGCCGGATCTTCTGATGCCCTCGAATGACCAGATCTATTGGCCCGAACCTCAGTTACCCGCTCCTGATGATATGTATTGGCTGGATAGTCTCCTGGAGAACCGTACAGGACCTGATTTTTTTGTCCCTGCTGAGGATACTCTGGGGAGCCTGACGGGCGCTCAGGAGATAGCCATGCAGACCATGCATCAAGAAGAGACTGTGGATGACTTGGTAGAGGCTCTGGCCTCTTGGAAGCCATCGTCCCAGGATTCTGATTATGAGGGCATGGACATTGAACAAACTGACGGTGCTCTGGGTGAAACACTTCGAAAGACTCTGAAACTGATCAAGAGTTTGATTGCGGCTCTGCTGGACATAATAGTCGATCGGGACCTAAAAAGCACCTGTCAAGGATGTTTCATAGATCACCCCAGCCAGACGCAGCATACGTGTCTGTTTGAGCCTGACTCTTTTTATCGGGGTGGCCGTTTTCAAGAGGTTCTGACTGTTTTCCGCAAACCGTGGCTCAGGAGCCTGGTCATAAAGACTCTGGGGTGCTTCAACATCTTTCCGCCTTTTCACAAGGTTCATTCCTTTGTTCAAAATGCTGTAGATGAACTGGAAAATGAACATTCTATTAGCGAGGCTATTGTACAGGCCTTTCACAACATGGACGATCCATCTTACTCGAAAATACGTGAAATAGCCGATGCTTTCTCTAAAAGGCATTTTTCTGTACCAGACATGACCGATGCACCTTTGGGGTTTTACGGGGAGTACGATATAGAAAAATCAGACGAAGTGTCTGAACTCAATGTGCCTGTGCTATGAAATGTTTTAATAATGTTTTAATAATGTTTTTGAAAATTACCAATAAAGACTCATTTGATTTTTAAACCATTGACATTTTTCTTTCACCGTCGGCGATGGAGGGTTACTTGAAAAAAGTTTATTATAACCCGGCAAATCCTGGTAGCTTTGGGGGAAAAGACTCTTTGAAAAGAGCTCTTGAGGTTTCGGGTCAGAAAAGTAATGACCAACAGGTGTCGGATTGGTTATCCGGTCAATATGCTTATACAATTCACAAACCCGCTAGAAGGCATTTTAGGAGAAATAAGGTTTATGTATCCGATATAGACTCGCAATGGCAGATGGATTTAGCGGACATGACAAATGTGTCCGAGCATAATCTGGGTTATAAATATTTGTTAACATGTATCGACGTACTTTCCAAGTACGCCTGGGTACGACCCCTGAAGAACAAAACGGGTAAGGAAGTGACGAGAGCCTTCCAAGACATTCTGAACGCCGGGCGTACTCCAAAGAAGCTCCAGATCGATAAGGGGAAAGAGTTTTTCAACCGAGATTTTCAAAAGCTGTTAAAGAAGAGCGGGATAAAACATTTCACCACAGGGAACGAATTAAAGGCCTCCGTGGTGGAGAGATTTAACCGGACACTAAAATCTAAAATGTGGAAATATTTCAGCGCCTATAACACGAGAACCTACATCGATAAACTGCCGGATCTAGTATACTCTTATAACAAAAGTTATCATCGAAGCATAAAAATGGCTCCTTCCGATGTAAACACGTTAAATTCCTGGAAAGTT
>JANRMT010028174.1:1480375-1494131 GCA_026402145.1 Polypterus bichir lapradei
TTTGCAGAGAAATATTCGTTGGTTTATGGTTTAGAACCTTTGCTTTGATTTTTTGCTAATGTTTTTGCAGTCTGGCTTTTGATTTAATCTTACTTTGGTGTACCTGACACCAGCCTGATTACTAACTTCTCACTTACTGTACCAACTCCTTAAAAAAACCCTTTGTCTCCTGATCTTTTTTCTTTAAGAAGATCTTGTGGCTTACTGCTTATTTTCTCCTTAACAGCTAGAATAGCTCTGATCAGTTAATATTGTATGGTTAATTCCCATACACATAAACCTATATCTGTCAATCCCTTTGAAACATTCAATGAATTACCATTTTGCAAAAGGCTCTTTTAATAATATTTAGGAAGTAAGGCATTGATGGCCAGATCAACTTCCAGCATTGGATCTCGTTTATTCTAGCTCTTTCCATTTACTTACAAAAAATGATTTCTGTAATGAAAAAAGGTCATGTACTTGCAGAAATTCTCAGATGACTTTGTGTTTATGGGGTATATCGACAAAAGGGACAGGACGGAGGAGAGGAGTCAGGCTTCTTTCTTGGTGCAGGAAGAACTGTCTACAACTTAAAATTAGGAAAACCAAGAAAGTGAAAAATATATATAAATATACGGTCATATGCAAAAGTTTGGGAACCCCTCTTAATTCTTTGGATTTTTGTTTATCATTGGCTGAGCTTTCAAAGTAGCAACTTAAAGTAGCAACTTCCTTTTAATATATGACATGTCTTATGGAAACAGTAGGATTTCAGCAGTGACATTAAGTTTATTGGATTAACTGAAAATATGCAATATGCATCATAACAAAATTAGACAGGTGCATAAATGTGGGCACCCCAACAGAGATATGACATCAATATCTCAAGCTGAGCCTTCTCTTGCTCCTTTGAGCATCTAGACCAGGGGTGTCAAACTCCAGTCCTGGAGGGCCGCAGTGGCTGCAGGTTTTCATTCTAACCATCTTCTTAATTAGTGACCAGTTCTTGCTGCTAATTACTTCTTTTAATTAACTTGACTCAGGCCCTTTAGTTGTTTTTTTTTCCTTAATTAGCAGACAAACAATAATGAGACACAAAACAAGCTGCCACATCACACAATATCTGAAAATAAAGAATGGTGAAGGTCTCAGTAAGGTTATATATATACTGTATATTAGAACATTAGAATATTTTAGACGAGAACAGGCCATTCAGCCCAATAAAGCTCGACAGTCCTATTCACTTATTTCCTCCAAGAAAACATCAAGTCGAGTTTTGAAAGTCCCTAACGTCTTACTGTCTACCACACTACTTGGTAGCTTATTCCAAGTGTCTATCGTTCTTTGTGTAAAGAAAAACTTCCTAATGTTTGTGCGAAATTTACCCTTAACAAGTTTCCAACTGTGTCCCTGTGTTCTTGATGAACTCATTTTAAAATAACAGTCTAGATCAACTTTACTAATTCCCTTCATAATTTTAAATACTTCAATCAGGTCACCTCTTAATCTTCTTTTGCTAAACTGTAAAGGCTCAGCTCTTTTAATCTTTCCTCATAATTCATCCCCTGTAGCCCTGGAATCAGCCTAGTCACTCTTCTCTGGACCTTTTCTAGCACTGCTATGTCCTTTTCTTAGCCTGGAGACCAAAACTGCACACAGTACTCAAGATGTGTTATAAAAGTTGAGCATAACCTCCTTGGGCTTGTACTCCACACATCGTGCTATATAACTTAACATTCTGTTAGCCTTCTTAATGGCTTCTGAACACAGTTGGGAAGTTGATAGCTTAGAGTCCACTATGACTCCTAAATCCTTGTCATAAGGTGTACTCTCGATTTTCCGACCGCCCATTGTGTATTCAAACCTAATATTTTTACTTCCTATGTATAATTCTTTACATTTACTGACATTAAATTTCATCTGCCACAAATCTGCCCAAGCCTGTATGCTATCCAAGTCCTTCTGTAATGATATAACAGATTCCAAATTATCTGCTAATCCACCTATCTTGGTATCATCTGCAAACTTAACCAGCTTGTTACTTATATTCCTATCTAAATCATTTATATATATTAAAAATAGCAGCGGCCCCAGCACTGACCCCTGTGGAACACCACTCTTAACATCGGCCAGTTCTGATGAGGTTCCTCGCACCATCACCCTCTGCTTCCTGTGTCTGAGCCAATTCTGCACCCATCTAAAAACATCACCCTGAACTCCCACTTCTTTCAGTTTGATGCCCAACCTCTCATGTGGCACCTTATCAAATGCTTTCTGAAAGTCCAGATAAATATCATAAGCTCCACTTTGATCGTATCCTTTTGTTGCCTCCTCATAGAATTCTAGCATGTTTGTAAAACACGACCCCCCTCTTCTGACCCCACTCTGACTGTTCAGAATAACTCCTATCCTTGTCATGTGTTGCTCAATCTTATCCTTAATAATTCCATCCATTAATTTTCCTGTGATGCATGTGAAGCTTACAGGCCTATAGCTGCTTGGATCTGCCCTGTCACCCTTTTTATATAATGGGATGATATTTGCCATTTTCCAGTCCTTCGGAATCTCTCCAGTGCTCAGTGACTTCCTAAAAATATGTGTCAAGGGTTTATATCTGTTCTCACTAGCCTCCTTAAGAACACGAGGATAAATATTATCTGGTCCAGGTGATTTGTTTGATTTCATCTTATTTAATCTGAGCAGCACTTCTCCCTCTTCAATTTCCAAATCCCTCAGTACCTCCTTAGTAGTCCCTGTTACTACTGGCAGGTTATCCACTTGCTCACTTGTGAACACCTCAGAAAAATGTAAGTTTAGGGCATCCGCTATTTCATTGTCTGTATCTTTTAATTCCCCTTTACTATTCCTGATGAACTTGACCTCCTCCTTAACTGTTCTTTTACTACTAAAATACTGAAAGAATCTCTTGGGGTCTTCTTTCGCCTTATCTGCTCTATTCCTCTCCAACTGTCTTTTAGCCTCCCTGATATCCTTCTTAATGGTTGCTCTCATATTTTCATACGCTCTACGATTCACTTTGCAGTCATTAGTCTTATATGCCTTATACAGCAGTTTTTTCTTTGCAACTTCTTTTTTAAATCTTTATTAATCCACCGTGGAGTTTTTTTTAGTTTCCTATTAATTCCAAATTTAGGTATGTATCTGTCCTGCATTACATGTAAAACATTTTTAAACCTGTTCCACTGCTCCTCGACTGTCTCCACATTTAAAAGCTTATCCCAGTCTATCCTACTTAGACTTTGTCGCATCTCCTCAAAATTAGCCCTACCAAAAGTTCAACTTAACAATTTTAGTCTTTGCATCCGTACTCTTACAAAATACTGAGAACTGCATTACATTCTGGTCACTTGACCCTAGTGGTTCAATTACCTCTACACCCTCAATTCTATCCTGATTATTACAGAATACTAATTCCAGACAGGCTTCACCCCGTGTTGGTACTTTAACATGCTGTGTTAAAAAACAGTCACTGATTACTTCTAAAAACTCCTGCTCTTGTACTCCTTCATCTGCAAGGTTATCCCAGTTAATATATGGATAATTAAAGTCCCCCATGACTATAATATCCCCCTGTAAACTTGCCTTTTTGATATTACTAAAAAGATGTGTGTTGAAATTACTGTCTGCATTGGGTGGTCTATAACACACTCCTAAAATAAGACCTCTTTCCCTAATATTTTCCAGGCGAAGCCACATGTCCTCACTAAGATGGGGCTCATCATCCAACTGAAGAGGACTTACATTTAAACCCTGTTTGGCATAAACAGCAACCCCACCTCCTTTTCTGTTCTGTCTATCCTTCCTAAAAAATGTGTATCCCTCTATGTTACACTCATCTCCATCTTTGTTATTTAGCCAGATTTCCATTATTGCTATAATATTATAATTATGCTCTGCTACATACAACTCCAACTCACTTACCTTATTTTTGATACTTTTAGCTTTAAGGCAAGCTATTTTTAATGTGTTACTCTTTCTACATTTACGTGTTTGCTTAGAATTTACATTACTATGCATTTTTTTTTCTACACCATTGTTTGTTCTTCCATATATAGATCTAAATCTGGCCTGTCCTAAACTCCCTGCCTGCCCATTCCCTAGTTTAAACAATCCTCGACTAGCCTACACATATGCCTCCCCAATACATTGGTGCCCCTCCGGTTCAGATGTAACCCGTCACGGCGGAACAGGTCCCATCTGTTCCAAAAGGAGTCCCAATGCCCCATAAACCTATACCCTTCTACCCTGCACCAAGATTTGAGCCATGCGTTAAGCCTTCTAATCTCCTCAATCTTACCTGGACTGGCGCGTGGCACAGGCAGAACTTCGGAGAAGACTACCTTGTCAGTTCTGCTCCTCAGCTTGGCACCTAACTCTTTGAATTTGGATCACAGAACGGACAGACTACCCTTACTGTATGTATGTCATTTGTTCCAACATGGACAATGACAACTGGATCCACCCCTGCTCTGGCCAAGAGCCTATCTACCCCATGGAGGTCTCCCACCTGTGCTCCCGGAATGCAACACACCGTGCAAGACTCTCTCTCTCTGGAGCTCACCTGCACTTCAATCCCCCTAATGATTGAGTCCCCAACTATCACTACCTCTCTCTTTTTGGGAACTGGTTTTGAGGTGGCCCGTTGGGGCTCCTCAACCCTGCCTACCACCTCAGAATTATCACAGACACCGTCAAGCTCCGCAAGAACATGATAACGGTTAGACACTTCTAATTTTGGGGTTGATGCCCCAGAACAGTGTGCACTCTTTACCTTATGCCTTGTGACCGTGACCCACCTATTCCTACCTGTCTGGTCTGGAATCTCCTCCCGCGCCACCTTGGGTGTGCACACTATCTCTCTAAAGGACACCTGGGCCAAGTCCGCCAATTCTCTATTACAATGCAGGTCAGCCAACTCCTCCTCCAGTTCAGCGACCCTGAGCTCGAGGTGATGGATCAGCTGGCATCTCTTGCAGATGTAGCTCTCATAGACAACTGGCTCTTCCAAACCATCATCTAAAAAGTCCAACATCTAACAGGACTTTTACTGTGGCTTGTAAAAGTTTGGGACCCCTTGCTTAAAATATAACTTTTCCCAAGGTGGTCTCAGACCTTCTTTAGATCATTAGGACTATGGCTTGTTCACAATCATCGTTAGGAAACCACCGGTGATATAAATTGCAAAGCTGTATGTCTAGGTTCTCAAAACTGCTCCAACAATCAGCAGCCATAGGCTCCTCTAAGACACTATCTATCACTCTGAAAAATAAAATAATTGATGCTATGCTATACAGTATATAATATATTTTGTGGAAAGCCAGCCCCTGGACAGAGAGACAGACACCAGAATGTCCAAAAAACACACGTTTTATTTTTAAACAGCACCACAATGCCTTCTTCACCAACTGTCTCTTTTTTTCTCTCTCTCTCTACTCTACACTACTCTACTCCCCACCCCTCCTCACAAGCTCCATCAATTTCTTCCGGCAGCATTTCCTGGTGTGGCGGAAGTGCTGCCATCCAGGGTTCCAAAAAAGTCCAGACGCCCCCTGGCGGTGGCCACGTCCTCCCATAGGGATGAGCTTACCAGCTCTGTTCCAGTGGCCCCCAAACACACCTGGGGCAGCTGAGCTCTTGTGGCCTAGGGGAGGTATTGTCCCTCTCATGGACCGTCCAGGCGTCCCGGCTGGTTAGGGTCCCCAACCGTCTGCCACAATATATATACTATATATATACACCTAACAGTCCACATGTTTGTTAAAACCTCTTCCCTGAACACTTTACATCATTTTAAACTAATTTTCAATATTTATAATTAATTATACAATCATGGTCTACTATTCAGCACACTTACATTTATACTGTATGCTCAATGCAACATGGCTCCTGGCACACACTGCAGAGGTCAATTGTTTTGCAGTCTGGTGATACTAAGCACATGTGGCATGTCCTGTGTTTTACTGTCCACGTCCTCTGCAATTCCCTGCCTAGAACATTCATGATCTGATGGCATCATAAGTGTCATTATGCATTGCCATAATCTGTTGTTCATTCTTTTTCTCCCTGCTGCATTCCTCTCATCCTCTTTCTAACTTGTCATCTTCCATCAAAGATTGGGACGCTTTCAAGTGCCTCAGAGCTGCATCTTTTCTGGATTCCCAAAATAGAGCAACTACTGAGTTAGTAAGGTAGTATCCAGCATGAATTAAACATGTAACAAAAGAAATTTCTCAGTCCAATAAAGTTCATTTAAAAAAGTTTAGTGAAAATTAAAAAAAAAAAATTATGAAAAAGTTATTACACATGTAGAATAAAAGGCAAAAAGAGAAAAAAGGTTTCTTCTCTGTTTCGTTAGCTTTCATCTTAGCTTTTTTCATTTTAAACTTCAGTTACGTTAATACTAATAATAAAAGCTGCATTATTTCTTAATGGCAAAGTTACATAGGCTTCACTTTAGTGCATCAGTATGTTCAGTATGCTCAGTAAGTTAAATACATTCAAGTATGGTTTGAAACTGTCTGCTCTCCAAGCCTTACCAACTGCAAGGCATATTTTGAAAACTGAACCAGTCTGTAGTGAGGATGACAAGAAATAATTAGAATATTCCACTTACAATTTAGCTTGTAGGTTTTAATAGAACCTGCCATTGACTATGCTCTAATACATAGACGCATGTTTTAACAAAACTAAAAAATTACTTCTATTAACTTAACATAGGCTAACTTACAAATGGCCTCCTGTGCTATTAATTATTATGGAGTTTTGTGTCTTTCCTCTTAAGTCTCTAAATTCATTAATGCATAACAAATAAACAACAAGACAAAAGCACAGCTGTAATGACACCACCTATGTATATGTGTACTTTTGTTTCTATAGGAAACTCTTTCAGGTGTTGTGACTTGTGTGATTTAACTCTGTGCTGCTGCTTCAGCTGCTTGCCACCCTTCACCTTCAGTGTCCTTCCTCTCCTCTCAGCTCTGTCTCTCAACAATTCTCTGCCCAGAACATTTAGGATCTGATGGTATCAAAAGTCTCACTCTGCACTGCCTCACTATGCTGTTCCGTGTTCCGTGAGAACCCTAACTACAAAGAGGACTGTTTCATTTATGTTAGGTAGAATGCCCAGAGGGGACTGGGCGGTCCCGTGGCCTGGAACCCCTGCAGATTTTTTTTTTTTTTCCTCCAGCCGTCTGGAGTTTTTTTTTCTGTTTTTTCTGTCCATCCTGGCCATCGGACATTACTCCTTTTCTATGTTAACTAATGTTGTGTTATTTTAATTTCTTATTTTGTCTTTTATTTTTCTTTTCTTCATTATGTAAAGCACTTTGAGCTGCTTTTTGTATGAAAATGTGCTATATAAATAAATGTTGTTGTTGTTGCTGTTGTATGCTGTTAATCAGTCACTGCCAACTTCTGACTCACAATCTGATATCAATGACAGGATTTGTTCAAGTGCTTGTTGTGCTGATTAGTGTCCCGGCATTTATTTTCTTATGTGTTAACTGGCATACAGACCACTGCCAAACCTGCAGCAACTAATTTTCCGAAGCTCCCTAAGTGAACCAACAGAAAATGGCACAACTCTCTGCCTACAGAAAAAAAGTAAAATGTGTGCTCACATTTATAATAGAGACCGTGAAGTTATACCACACTGCTGACCATTACAACGTGATTTGAATAAAGACAAGAATTTTATGGCCAGATATCAGGATTGTTTGCATCTCTCAGTCTGACACAGACAACCTGTCTACAGATACACATTGAAATAAAAAACTCATCAGAAACTTCAAAAGACTTAGTTGGACAGTTATCTTATCCAAAGACTTCGACCAGACATTGTTCTCCTCTCTTGCTAAATGAATCTTAGCCTGAAGAGGTCTATTCATTTTTTACATTGAAGATGTCTCACTTACTGGGTTCGCTTCCCGGGTCCTCCCTGCGTGGAGTTTGCATGTTCTCGCCGTGTCTGCGTGTGTTTCCTCCGGGCGCTCCGGTTTCCTCCCACAGTCCAAAGACATCCAGGTGAGGTGCATTGGCGATCTGAAATTGTCCCTAGTGTGTGTGCTTGGTGTGTGGGTGTGTGTGTGCCCTGCGGTGGGCTGGCGCCCTGCCCGGTGTGTGTTTCCTGCCTTGCACCCTGTGTTGGCTGGGATTGGCTCCAGCAGACCCCCGTGACCCTGTAGTTAGGGTTTTCCAATGTTCTGTCTGTCCTAATGTGTATATAAACACAGGGAACTCCAGTTTCTGTATTACATCTTGACTGAAAAAGGGGCCGGAGATGCCTCGAATTCTGGCATATTGTCATGTTCTTAGTTTTTAGTATTAGTTTAGCCAATAAAAGAGGTAATTTTGCGTGACTTCTCACTACTGTCTAAACTCCTAAATACCTAAATAAAAAAGCAAAAAGATAGTAATGTAACTGTACTGAAAATACAGATACAAAGAAATCGTAAAAATAGCATGTTTTGTCTGAGTGATGTTTACAGACGCAGCATTTAAAATGAACATGCAAAAAAAAGTCACTTTACTACATTCTGGGATGCTAGGGACCCAATATGTTTTAGGGAAATAAATGATTATAATAAAAAAATATTAAACTATTTTGGCATATTTTTGATTAACATTAGCTTGTCTGTTTCAACATATGTCAATATATTGTAATATTGAATAACACTGAGGGTTCTCATGGAGCGCAAATGTGAATATCGGCAGAGTTTCTTTGCAGCCTTTATCGATTTTCTTAAAGCGTTCGACTCAGTTGATTGAGCTGCCCTGTGGGACATCCTGAGGGTTCGCGGGATCCCCTCGAGATTGCTGGATACCATGGCCGGCCTGTACGCTGGTACTGTGAGTGCTGTACAGAGTAGAGGCAGGACCTCTGCATTTTACCCAGTTGACTCTGGGGTTCGTCAGAGGTGTGTTCTGCTCCCACTCTGTTCAATGCTTGTATGGACTGGGTGTTGGGCAAGGTCATGGGGTCCAGTGGCTGTGGGGCATCTGTTGGTGAAGGAAGGTTCACGGATCTTGACTTTGCTGACGATGCTGTGATCTTTGCGGAGTCAATGGAGGCTCTGATCGGGGGTCTCGAGAGACTGAGTGAGGAGTCGGAGTGTCTGGGCTTGCGAGTGTCCTGATAAAAACCAACAGCCAGGCCTTTAATGACCTCTTGGGCACAAACATCAGCAGTGTTTGTTTGTGGAGAGAGTGTTGACCTTGTTGAGAGGTTTACTTACCATGGCAATGGCATTCATGTTTCTGGTGACTCTTCCTATGAAGTAAGTAGATGGATTGGGAGAGCATGGGGGGTCATGAAGTCACTGGAAAGGGGTGTGAGGCGCTCCCAATATCTCTACAAAAGGAGGAAGGTCCAAGTCTTTAGAGTCCTGGTGCTTCCTGTCTTGCTATATGGTTGCGAGACATGGACGCTATCCAGTGACCTGAGGTGAAGACTGGACTCCTTTGGTACTGAGTTGTCTGGAAAATCCTTGTGTACCTTTGGTTTGACTTTGTGTTGTTCATGGAGTCCTGAATGAGGCACATTACCTGCTCCAGTTTAAAATTGCACATCAAACGATTAGATGTAATTAAAGTGCACATTGCAGACTTTCATTTAAGGGGATTTGCATACATTTCAGTCCCACCTTATAGAAATTACAACACTTTTTATAAACTGTCCCCCCATTTCAGGGCTCCAAAATGTTTGGAACAATCAGTGTCCCTGGTGTTTGTGATTCTTCAGGTGTTTCATGGCTTCACAAGATACCTCAGCTTGCTTCTACCCTTTGGAGTCTGTAGTTGCCATTGTTCAACATGAGCACAAGAGCTGTGTCAAAGAAAGTGAAAGGAGCCATTATAAGGCTGACAAACAAGAATCAAACCATTAGAGACATCAGTGAAACCTTAGGATGACCTAAACCAAATGTCTGGAATATCACCTTGATAAAAGAACACACCAGTGAGCTCAGTGATCACAAGCGGATTGGTGGGTCAAGGAAGATCTCTACTGATGGTCAAGTAAAAGCCCCCAATGCCCGTCCGACAGATCAGAAACAGTCTTCAGGGGGCCAATGTATGTGTGTCAGAGACTACTATGTATAGAAGGTTGAGTGCAGTACTACATGCAGAATGAACTTCCTATTAAACAATTCTAAGACAGCACATACGTAAAGGTAAGCCTATGGTCTAACAACACTGCCATCTCCTATCCATATTTTCTGTTTTGCTATGTGCTTTCATTCTACACCAATGTGCACTCTACATGCTGAAGTTTTATCTATATACAGTGCCTTCAGAAAGTATTCAGACCCCTTTACTTCTTTCACAATTTGCTATGTTGCAGCCTTGTCTCAAAACTGTTTAAATTCATTATTTCTTCATCAAGCCCCTCAACAAACCAGAAGAACAAAGTGAAAACAGGATTTTAGACATTTTTGGAAATTTACTAAAAGTAAAAAACCGAAACATATTATTGACACAAGCTTTCAGACCCTTTACTCAGTACTTTGGTGAATCCCCTTTGGCAGCAATTCCAGCCTGGAGTCTTCTTGAGTTTGAAGTGGCAAGCTTCACACACCTAGATTTAGGGATTTTCTGCCATTCTTCTACGAAGATGCTCTCAAGTTCTGAAAGTTTGGATGGAGACCATCGGTAGCTGTTCTCGGGTCTCTCCGGAGATGACGTTCAAGTCTTGGCTGCGGTTGGGTCACTCCAGAACATTTACAGGGTTGACCTTAAACCACTCCTGTACTCCCATTGCCCTGTTGGAGAGTGCTCTAAGAAGGTTTTCATTAAGGATATTTCTGCATTTTGTGTAGTCAAACCTGCGTAGTCTCCACTGTCCCTGCAATCGAAAAACAAAATCAAAATTATACTGCCACCACCGTGCTTTCCCACTGGAATGGTTTTGCAAAGGTAATGAGCTGTGTCTGGTTTCCATCAGATCTGAGGCTTAGAATTGAGGTCAAATTGAGCTCAATCTTGGTTTTAGACATCCAGGAAATCTTGTTTCTTACAGTGTGAGAGTCCTTTAGGTGCTTTTTTAAAGTCCCAATGGACTTTCATGTGTCATCTGCCAACTTGGGCATCAAGCTCAGATTAGTGGAGCATTTCAGTGATGTTTGACTTCTGGAAGTTTCTACCATCACGCAGGTTCTCTGGAGCTCAGTCAGAGTAGTCATTGAGTTCTTGGACACATCTCCTACTCAGTCTGGCCAGGAAAACAAATTCAACGAAAAGCTGTTCCAATCTTATTAAATTTAAGAATCATGGAGGTGACTGTGCTCTTGGGGAACATTGAATATTGCAGAAATGTTTTTGCATCCTCCCCCAGACCTGTTTGTCAAAACAATCCTGTCTGTAAGCTTGGTGGGCAAATCCTCAACCTCAAGGCTTGGTTTTTTGCTTATTTGGGGACCTTCTATAGATAGGTGTGTGTCTTTCCTAGTTATGTGCAATCAGCTGAATTGACTACAGGTGGACTTGAGATGCAGAAACATTTCACAAAGGAGCAATAGAACAAGATGCACCAGTGCCAAATGTCAATTCAAAAGATCTGAATACTTGTGACAATGTGTTATTTCAATTTTTGTAGTGTTAATAAATTTGTAAAAACTCTTAAAAATCGTGTTTTGACTTTGTCATAGTGTCAAGTGTTGCTTGATGAAGGAAAAAAAGTAATGCAAATGCTTTTGGCCCAAAGCTACAACACATAAAACAATAAGGGCTGAGAATTTTCTGAAGGCGCTATATTTCTTGGTTTTTTTTTTTGACCTTCTGTAGGTATATTGTGACTTTGAAAATGTTTATTTAATGGTCTTTGCTTTGATAGCTACTGTAAGTGCATTCTCTTGTAAAGTTGTTAAAATGTTTTGTGAACTGCTGCCTTGAAGTTGCAAATGTGAAGCAACACATGCAAAGCACCACAAATTGTATTAAATATAAACTCAAAGAGAGGCTGTGTTCTTGAGAGAGACTTATTTGGAACAGTGAGTCAGCAGTGTAAAAATAAATTTTCACTTATTTTTATATTGGTGGTACTGAACTGTCCTTCTGATGGTGTGGTAACAAGTTTTTGTATGTTAGGAGGTTGATGGAAATGAAGAGTTGTGTTTAATCACCTGTGGAAGACACAAGTGTGTTAGTGCCAAAACCAGACCAGCGAGACCAATTTTCATTCCTAGGATTCCTCTTACAAGAAATATTTCTAGGTCTGGTCGTGGTGTGTTTAAGGGACCCCAAATTCTGAGTGTCTCAATATCTACAAGAACGCTGGGAGTGTTCCATACTTTTTTTGCCACACTGAAAATGGGTATCTTATTTCCCTCATGTGCAAAGATACTCAGCTTTTTATTCTGCACACTATACAAGCAGTATAATGCCTGTGTGATTTATCTCCATCTTGAATATGAAAAGGAGAACTAAAATGTGAATGGCTCTCACAATTGACATCCTCTACTGAAAAAAATAAGCTTTTTCTGATACGTTTTTATTAGAAAAATGTTTTTGAGCATGTGTGTGTTTCACTTTTGACCACAGCTGATAATGTTAACTCGACTCTTTCACCAAAAGGGAAGCCAAGCAACATGATGCGTTTATCAGATACCACCCTAAACGGAAATAGACACGTGGAAAGTCTGCAGACGTTAGTGTTGGTAGACCAAAAATACATTTCAGCAAATGAAGAGGATTACTCATGGATGACTAACCTTTAACAGTTCCCTTATTTTGGTTCTTTTTACTTTTTTAATGCAGTTTCTCTAAATAATTCATCCATTCATACACTTTTAAACTTGTTCAATCTAGCTGAGGGCTGGGAGGACTAGTGCATATCCTGGAAGCTCCAGGTTTTAGGTACAAACCAACCCTTATATGGGCTGTCAATCACAAAATACTAACTCATCCATCTGCCCATTTTCTGCTGCTTACCCTGTTCCGAGTCATGGGAGCAGCACTCTAATCAAAGATGTCCAGATGTTCCTTTTCCCTGCTACCTCATCTGAGGGATCCTGAGGTGTTTCCAGGGCAGACAAGAAATATAATCTCTCCAGTGTGTCCTAGGTCTCCCTTGCAGTCTCCTCCCTGTCAGACATACTCCAGCCACCTCCCCAGGGACACGGCCTGGAGGCATCGTAATCAGATGCCTGAACCACCTCATCAGTTAAGGATGAAGAGCAACAGATCTACTTTGAGCTTCTCCCGAAATATTAATACTAATTTCCATAAGCATAAAGATGTAGCCCCATTACTCAAAAACATTAAAGACTTGGTGATATTAGAACCTTAGAACCATCTAGAAGAGAACAGGCCATCATTCAGCCCCACAAAGCTTGCCAGTCCTGTCCACTTATTTCTTCCAAAAAAACATCAAGTCGAGTTTTAAAAGTCCTTATAGTCCTACTGTCTACCACACAACTTGTTAGCTTATTCTATGTGTCTCTGATTCTTTGCATTAAGATACTGTAATTTTAAACAATTCAGTCAGGTCTCCTATTAATCTGCTGTTGTTTAAACTGTAAAGGCTCTGCTCTTTTAATCTTTCCTCATAATTCAACCCCTGTAGCCCTGAATCAGCCTAGTCGCTCTTCGCTGTACTTTTTCTAGTGCTGCTTTGTCATTTTTGTAACCTAGATATGAAAATATTAATATATTCCTTGGTACATTTTATTAATCCCAAAGGGGAAATTGTCTTTTCACGTGACCTTTGGAGATCAGAGTGCAGGGTCATTATATAATAATATTATGGTATTGTGATATC